>JAFIDM010006943.1:6263273-6287880 GCA_023159025.1 Thereuonema tuberculata
TTTTTTTTTTTTTTCTAAACTGAAAAGGAGGACGCAAATAAATTGAATCTGTTCAACCAAAAAACCTAGTTTTTTAATGAGATTTTTTTTCTCGATATACTCCCCCCCCCCCTTTAGTTTTATCACGCCCCCCCTAGGGGGGAGTGCCCCACAAGTTGAGAATCGCTGTTTTATCTTGTTAACTCTTCTGCAGGTTTAGAATGTTTAAATTATGGCTTTATTTGGAAGAATACATGGAATGTGGCAAACAGAATGAAATACTGAGTACTAGCTGTACCTGGCATGCGTTGCAATGCCACTCAAAGAAAGAAAGGGCTCGTGAGAAGGGGCCGTAAATATAAGGTCCCAGTGTCAATCGGGGGTGGGACATTTAGGCCCTTGTGTCGCCATCCCCACCAAAGTGTGGTGGACCTGTCCCCCATAGGAGAGCGAATTTTTCTCTTTTTTTCCAATTGACTTAGGGGCCCCGAGAAGGGACCCTAAATATAAGGTCCCGGTGTCGATCGGGGATGGGATACTTCAGCCTTTGTGTTGGCTTCCTCCCACCAAAGTGTGGTGTCCCTGCCCCCCATAGGAGAGCGAATTTTTCACTTTACACAATATTTGTTTAGTTCTTATTTTCACCACCAGGTGGATATTGGGTTTTTCAGGGCTTTTACCCCTTTTCAACCCCTTTTGGGGGGTGGGTCTAGGTTCTAAGATAGCCTATCTTTTCCGCAGTGTCCTAAAGAGTAATTCTGCAAAGTTTGGTCCAGATAGGTCAAAGGGCCTAGGAGTATATAAAGGACAAAGAAAGAAAGATACATTCATTTTTATATATATATAGATTGATATTTATCAAATTGTTGGTTTAGTGAAAGGAATTAAAAGATGGCAAAACTTTATATAATAGTAAAAAACTTAATAGAAGCTTTAAGTTTTTCAAATTTTGCCATTCAGTTTATTACATAACAAAGCTTATAAAATATTTTTAGAGTAAAGTGAGTTTCATTTATTAATTATATCGATATTACATTTACTTGGCCAAAAAATGTTTATTAAGTTTGCTTAATCTAGTCAAAGAAAACTGAACTAACTGGAAATAAAGTATATTAAAAAGTTTCTGTAAAATTTAAGTCTGAATCTTCATTTACTGATTTCTGACAAAGCTAATTTGATGTTGCTAAATACATCAGTTATTATTTTGATGTAAATGAATTTTAACTTTAGAATTTAACTACATTTTGTAATTATAGTTTTAATATATACTCAAGTGCAAGGAAATACTCAAACTGAAACACTGGTGAACCTTAAATTGTTGCAAAATTTGATCAGTTTGAAAACTGCAAGTAATAAGGTAACAAAGTTATTCAGTTCCTGTTCACATGATGTGCATTCTGGATGAATGCATTTTGTAAAAAAAAGTGAGGAAAGCAGTAATATAGGAAAGATGTAGTGTTCATTTCATTACAAAGACAAGGCCATAGATTGAGCTTAATTTAGCATTTATTGCAAGTCAATACATGGTGTTGCCACATCAAGCTCTGATAACATTCGGCGTCTCATTGATTGGATCACATTTAGGACCTCATGTTGCACAATATTGTTCCATTCCTTTTCTGTAATGTCCTCTTCAACTTCTCGATTGTGTATGGAGCTGGATTTCTATCACGAACTCTTTTAAGAGGTCCAAAAGATATCAATAGAGTTCAGATCAGAACTACGTGCAGGCCATCGCATACACATGCCAACTGCATTCAGTTAATCCCAAACAGCAACAGCGGTGTGTGGCCTTGCTTTGTCATGCAAGAAAAATGAAATTTTCTCTGACAAATCCAGCATTCGGCAATACATGTTGTTGCACTTCGGTTATATACCGGTGAGTAGTGAACCTGTGGGTCCAGGGTCAATAAACACCAAGTTAGTTTTGGCTGCAAGTGAAATGCCTGCCCATGGAATGCAGGAGCCTCCTCCATAACTGACAGTTTCCTGGAAGCAGCAATGTGCAAAATGTTCACCAAGCCTTTGATATTTGGGGTTTTGTCTGTCATTGCCGTATAAGCACATAAGAGTTTCATCAGAAAACAACACTGAACCCCATTGTGCTACAGCTCAATCAACATGATAGCAAGCAAATTAAAGGTGGGTTTGCCGATGAGCTGTGGTCAGAAGTGTTCCTGTTGCAGGCCTATGTTGGGTCAAATTTCCTTCCTGTAGTCTTCTGTCCAGCCACTGACAGCTACCCCACGTACACAGTGCAGTTCTTGTTGAACCTGAATGCCAGTCAAATTATGATAGTGCATTGCTAATAATAAATCGGTCATCTCTTGCAGTTGTAGCTCTGTTCACCAGAACCTGGTCTCTGATGAAAGGCACCAGTCTCCTTGAGCCTTCGATAGACTTGTGATACAGCAGACTGTGACTTATGCAACAGTTGCATGACATATTGTTGAGTGTGACCCTCTGTAGTAAGACAACTGCCTAAGTCACTTCCTCAGTTGTTGTATCCATCTTTGTAAAGTAATAATGACAATGGGATTCCAATAAAATAATTCACATTCATGAAAGGATATACAGTGGAACCTCGCTATTCGTACACAATCCGTTCCAGGTGGCAGTTCGAATGGCGAATCATTTTTTTCACATAAGATATAATGTAAATTGGATGAATCCGTTCCAGACCTACAGATGATTGCTTATATAAACCTTTGTAATATGTTAAGCCTAAAATACATAAAAACTATGAAGACAATAAATATATAGGCCTCTATTGTTATTTATTTCTTTTTCAGTATAGACGATATATGGTTGATTTCGCCATGCCATACTGAGTTGACAGGTCAGAGACACGAGTTTCACTTTCAAACTTCTCAAAGATTTCTTTTTTTCAATTCAATTGTCGTTCTCTCTGCTTTCCTTTTAGGCTTAGTTGAATCAGTAATCTTTTTTAGACCCATGGCTGCACTATTTTTAATAAAAAGAACAAAAAATAATAAAATATCACAAAGTTTCATGAAGCTTGCGTGGATGATGCGTAGCGTATGGAAGCTAGCACGATACTGAACTGAAGCGACCGCGTGGTGCGACCAGTACCGAGGTCACGCTGTCCGAATCGCGAGCAAGCGTACGAATGGCAAGTTCAATTTTACTTGAAAAAGTTGGACGAATAGCGAGGCGGACGAATGGTGGGGTTCCACTGTACATAACAATTTCACGTGTTTCCGAATGGTTTATGTACTGCCATGCACATGAACTTCATACCCTTTCCCCCCAATTAGTCATATCTCAAAAACTTGTCATGTCACATGTTCAATGTCATGTGAACATGAATTCTTTGTTATTTTATTACTTGTAGTTTTCAAACAATCAAAAATTTCCGAATATTTAAGATGTACCATTGTTTCAGTTTGATTTGATTTCCTTGCACTAGAATATATTTCAGAATTGGATAAATACTTATTTTTTAATATTTTATTAGAACTTCAACATACATTCTTTCACCTGTAGATGCTTCTATTAGTTTAAATTTAAAAAAATACATTAAAAGTTGCTCATTTAACAAATAGTTTATTTGTATTTTTTTATTTTTAATGAATGAAATGTTATTTTAGATCCTCAGGTAAAAATTAGAGGAAAACCAGATTCAGTGAGAAATGCCAGAGAACAAATCATGGCTGTATTAGACACAAAGGTAAGTTTTGAATTCCTAAGTTGAATTGTTGGTTAAATAATTTGGCAGTATTACATTTGATTCAGTATTGCAGATTAGGTTTTTATGGAAGTTCTTACCTATTTTAGAATTTGTCATAGCGAAGTTTAGAGTTTATTACTTAATTCTAACTAAACCTAATACCAATGCAAAAATTTGGTAACAAGTTATCCTTCCCATGGAGCATTAACTGGATTGTCAGTGACGCAGTCCTCTGCCAGATTGTCCAGAGTTTTCATGTCCTTGTCAGAAACTCGAAACTTCCCTATGACATATAATTGGTGAATCTGTAGCCAATTAGCTTCATACGCTATTAAATATTTCAGAATTTGGCATACAAAAAACTGAATCCTAAAAATCTTTAAAGATTGTCTTAGTAATTAAAATTCAAGATTTCTTAAATTGGGAACATTCATTTAAAAACTTGATCCCCCACCCCCTCCATCTAGTATTTAGTTATTATTAAGGAATGTTAATGTCTTATTGTCTAATGGTTCTTTGATTTTAGAGTAATAGGGTAACATTGAAAATGGATGTATCCTATGCTGATCATTCCCATATCATTGGAAAAGGTGGAAATAATATTAAAAAAGTGATGCAGGAAACTGGCTGCCACATTCATTTTCCAGATTCCAACAGGAACAATCCCACTGAAAAAAGCAATCAGGTAAGTTTTCACTCATTTGCAAGCATCTCCAATTCATTAAATGTCGATACAATTAGTAAAATTTGCTTTTTACAGAGGGATATAAACAACCTGCACTGGGGAAAAAAAAAAAAAACCTATCTAGTTTCATTCCTTAGAAATTTTCTGTAAAAAAAAATTGTATTTTTTTTTTTTTTTTAATTTCTTAATGAATTTAAAGTCTTTGCTTTGATAGTCCAGTGACGGGTGCAGAATCATAGCTTTTATACTACTTGATCTTAAATTAACCAAATTTAAAATAAAAAAAAAAAAAATAATAACTGAAGCTAAATTGTGTGAAATCTTCTTGGTTCCTTTTGTGCCTTACGATTTTGTATTTTTATTTTTGAATATTTATTTTTTTTCTCCCTCTGTAAGATGTAGTACTCATGGTTTTGACACTTTGAATGAAGTTTTCTTTGAAAACTCAATTGTCAGGAGTAGAGAATGTCATTTAAATTAAATTTTTCCTCAAATGAATATATAGTTCAGCTTAAAAGTATTTTTTCCTTCCTTTCTCTAATATATTTGCCTACCTACAGTGTATTTATTTTTAAATTAATCAGAAAAATAAAATGGTATGTGTAAGCAAAGGATTTTATCTGTGTAATTGATTATTTAGTTTCCTGTCAGCATTTTAATGATGGGGGAAGTGGTTGGAATGGGAAGGATGTTAAATTTGAGTGACATTTCTGATGACAACTCAACAGGATGCAATTGGAGTTTAGTGTATTGACTTAACTTAGAGAATGGCTTTTAATTTTTTTTTAATTAAAAATAAATGATCTGATTTTGTAATTTAAGATTGGCTTCTAATATTTAATCCAGTTGACGACTATAATGACTATAGAAATCTTATTCTAACTTGTATACAAAACATTTAAAAAAAATATTATGTACATATTCAAATTGCAGAATTTAAACATTATTTATTCAGAAAGCACTATTAATATAAAACTTTTCTGTTGGCATAATGTTTTCAAAGTAAACAACATTACAATTATAAATTTGTTCAAAATTGAAACAGTTTCAATTTCTGCTTGTTGCTGAATGCTCAAATATCCAGTCATTGCATAAATCACAAGAAAAATTCCTGACCTGTGCGTACTGTTTCACCACTTATAAATTACAAAATTCATTAATTTTAAATCTAAAGAAATCTTACAGAATTTTATTCAAAGTTGCAGTGACAACTTTTCAACAATTGAAACTTAATTTTATTCACAATTAGTTGATGCAACAACTGCATCTTTTGTAAGTCTTATTTTAAGCCAAGGCCAGAAAGCTTTAAACTAAAACTTCAAGAAAAGACAAAAGATTTCATAGTGGGGAGGAAAAGTAATGTTAATTGAATGTTTACAGAATGAAAATGCTTAATTTTAAAGTTTAACAATGCCTTTTAAACTTTGTAAATAAATTGCTGAGTTCTTCTAAGCTTAAAAATTAGGACAAACTTGTACAGCATTACATACATAAAACAGTAAACATAAGATGTCATTAGAACAAATCACTTGTTTGAAAGTGGAATAAAAGTTGTTCTTTGATTAAAATAAAAATGTTTAATGAATTTCCCTCCATCCGTTATTTATATTTAAACCATTTAAAAAAATTATTGGTATTAAAGGTGAAATTCCAAAATTAAATATGATGGTAAATTCCTTAATCTATTGTCATTAATGAAGGTATAATGAAAATCTTCTGAAGATCAATAAAACAAACGAGGTAATCTTTCTTGGAAATCAGACTTAAAAAATCTTTTTAAAAAGAAAAAAAAATTGCAGAAATGAAGTTAGGAAAGTATTAAATTCAGAAGAATTCAGAAATTTCTATTTCAATATTGACTAATTTTCTTGTCATTGGTGCAGAGTTAGGGCTTTTAATTTTAGCCAATCCTTTACAAATAAGACTATTTCAAGAGCTGCCTTTCTGGTGAAGTATGGAAGTCTTAAGTTGGTTATCTTTCATTGGAATTTTTAATATTCCATCCACTTCAAAATATACTATGTGAAATTGGAGTATTTGAGCAGTACACTACATGGCTTTCCATTGCAAAACCACATTTTATGCATACGGTTTATTTTCATTTACGGAGATAAGAGATAAACTTAGTTTTCTGACTTTTAGCAGTTTAAGATTTTCATGATTACTTCAAATTTCATCATTGACCAGATTAAAAAAATAAATGGTTAATCAAAATGTTAATCCTTTTTTTAATCCCATTAAAGTTTAAAACAAAAAAACTGAAATGGATCATAGACTGGTGCAATTTACTCCTATTTCTTTCCATATAAAAATAAGTTTTCAGGGTTTTTGATTCTTTTGTCAGTATGAAAATTCAAATTTACATGTATATAGTAAATTGGTATTGGAAAACTTCCTGAAGGTCAGATACTTATTTTTTTATTTTAAATTGTGCAGGTTTCCATTGCAGGACAACCCTCTGGTATAGAACATGCAAGGTATAGGATACGGGTAAGTCTAATTTTGAACTTGTTCTGAACACACACACATAAAAATAAATTATATATATGTTTTTTGTATATCGGCAATGAAGAGTTCAAATTTTATGTTCACAGGAACTGCTTCCATTGATTTTTACATTTGAATTACCAGTAACTGGTGTATTACAACCATTTCCTGATATAAGTTCACCTACAGTTCAGAAAATCCAACAGACTCACAACATTACTGTTCAGTTTCGGCAACGACCACGTGTGTATATAACGTCTGTAATTGTTCGTGGCTGTCAAAATGAAGCACAAAAAGTAAAAGAGGGAACTATTCTGCTTATGGAACATCTTGCAGGATCTGTAGGGGTGAGTTCATTAGACTAATTAAAATATTTTAAACATTTAATAGAATATATTTACATGACTATAGAAATATTTATGCTACTTCTTAATAAAATTCTAAACAAATTTAAAGCAACAGCCTGTTTTTATTTTCAAAAAATTTCTAGTAAATAATGACTTTCATTTGCAAATTTGATAGTTGTTTGGATTTTGTTACACCAATTGGAAACTTTTCCAATGTGTGGGATTTGGTATTTGTCAATATTAAGTTCCTTTTTCATTATCCTGATCCTTGTATAGACTCGCTGTTATAAAATTTAAAACGGTGAGGAAAGATCTTATCAATGAAAATTTCATAATTCCTAAATTTAAGATTGAATTAAGAATTAATACTAACAAAATATTACATTTTATCAGTACTTAAGTATCACTATTCTGATTGAAATATTAAGGTTTAAATCAATCCTCACACACTTGTTGCATGGACTAATTTTTAGGAAATTGAAGGAATTTTCAAATATTAAATATCTTGGGGAAAATAAAATTGGAATTTAGTTATCTGTTCAATATTTGAATTAAATCTTGTGAAACTAAATTTGTTTTAATATCAACAATTTACTAATTTCTTTTTTGCAGGCAAGGATACCAGTGACGATGACTATGGAAGTAGCACCTCATCATCATCCTCTTGTGATGGGCCGTGCGAGTATAAATGTAAAGCTGATTATGCAGAAGACTGCAACCACTGTTGTCTTTCCAGATCCTAATTTCAACACTGAACCCTTAAGAAAAAGTACAATTGTCATAACGGGTGGAATTGATAATGTATATTTGGCAAGGCAGCAGTTAATGGCAAGTCACTTAACACTATTTTTAAACATTTTCAAAAATCTTAAGGAGAATCCATATTTGCATAGTTGATTGCTTGGTCTTAGTCTAACATTGATGCTTTACAAATAATTAAAACTTAATGTTTTAACAGAAGTAATTGGAAAAACTTTTGGATTAATGGTAAATGTATATGTATATTAATTTGTAACTTTTGATAGGCAAGCAAATTGGAATAATTTTGTATTTAAAAATTAGAATTTTTATTGGTGATGCCTTGAAAAGACATAAATTCATTAAACAAACAGTAGTAAAGTTGATTTGATACTTTGACTTTTTGCATTTTTGCAACTTTTTTTTTTTTTTTTTTTTTGGTCAATCACTAAGAAAGCATTGTGGATTCAAATGAAATTTTATTAGTGTGATGGTAGAGACAAAGGACAGGAAGTGATTATAAACTCATAGTGGCAGGATTACAACATCAGTGTCTCCTTTTAATACCTCAATGGACCACCTTGTGCCTGGATACATGCAGTGATAAGGTTGGGCAGAGTCAAACAGACTCCATATGTTTTGTGGCACATTTGCCCACAGTTCTTGCAGTAATGCTTCAAATCACAAACACTGCTTCATATGCAACAGTTGGCATCCCATCAGGTCCCGACATGCTTAATTGATGATATCAGGCAAGTGGGCAGGCCAACAAAGTATTGCAATATGACGTAGATAGTCCTGTGAAATCCTAACTGTGAGCTGAGTGTTATCTTGTTGGAAAATTGCTCCTGGGGCAGTACAGAGGGCTACAGGATCTCCTGAATGTACCACTGGACTGTCAAATGTCCCTCATAGTCATGAGTCACTAGTAGTGCTATCTGCAAAGGTGCCCCAGACCATCATGTCTGCAGTCGGGCTGCATGATCCTGTAAAGTGAAGTTAGACGAGCTCTACAATCCCATGGTCCTTCTAGCCCTGAAACTGTCAGCCATTTCCAAACAAAAGCAGGATGTTGCTAAAGGCAGTATGTAGCCAGTCCCTGGCATTCCATGTTGCTCACTTGACTATGTTGAGGATTAAAGGCACAAAAGGATTGAGAATGCAGATTTGCCTCTGCTAAGTATCTGCAAATGGTTCTGGCAGAGGCAGGGCTCCCTTGTGTCACTGGATAGTAGACAAGCAAGCCATTAAATCTGTTTGTACCCCTCTATCAAACTATCCTCTCCTGGTGGGTCTGTCCGGGTCGTCCAGAGCCAGTCTGCCATGTAGAGGTGCCTTCATGTGTCCATTGCTCCCAACACAATCTGACTGAAATCAGAACGGCCTAAATGGAGGGCAATTCACCATGCCGCTTAGCCTGCTTCTTGCAGCTCAATTTGGACTGAAACTCCATGAGTTGTTTGTACTGGTGTCCAAAGTGTCTTTGTAGTATGTTGATTGCTCAGACCTTGCCTGATCACCTTACAGTGCATATGGACTCCACTGCTTGTCCTACAGGGGTGCTGCAATTTCACCAGATGTTATTCATTTGCATAATCTACCCTTCTCCTTAGCTATACTTTTGTGTTTATAGAATGTTTTTTTTTTTTTTTCTTCTTGGTGTAAGATTTTTAGTTAATGAATGTAAGTTGAAGTTATTTGTATTCATAAATGTAGTAATTGGTATTTCTTTGATTCCTTGACTGATGGCTTAAGTTTGTTTGCTAGGTTAAAAATTGGAAACCTAGTAACCCTCAAGATATTGCCTACATTAAATTTTTAGATTTAAATAAAATTTTAAATCTAAATTAGATTTTCTTTCATTAAAAATTGAGTTTTTAACATCTCAGGTGATCAAAGATTAAGTGTCTTCTGTAATACAACTGTCTCTTCATTTACACAAAGGGATGAAATGGTTTAGGGAGCTTGGCCTATATGTTCACTAATACATTAAAGTGATTTAAAAGTCATGGTCCTTTTCTAGTCAAAACATGCTGTTGAGAAAATGGAAGTTTGTGCCAGTTGGTGCTTTGGGCCGTATTCCTCAATCTTCCACTTTTAGGGGATTGGAGAGTGGTTGAGCTCTTTAAAAGAAGTTGTCATTGTTTCACATCGTGCACTATTGTTGATTGCATTTGAAATGTAGAATGCTTAAAACATTATAATAATGTACACCTAGCTACTTAAGTCCCTAATAGCTTCAAAATTCTTTCATTTATAATTAATTTAAGGCTAGTGAGATATTTATAAGATTGTTTTATTCCAGGGTTGCTTACCATTAGTTTTAATGTTTGACATGAAAGATAAAGAAGTTGACACTTCATTAGTGTCTCGTCTGATGGAGCAGTTGGATGTGTACATCAGTATCAAACCAAAACCTAAGCAGCCAAGTAGGTCTGTCATAATTAAGGTAAATTTGTATTTTTTTTTTTCCTTCTGATGCATTTAAAGCAACTAGTTGTAAGACTTATTTGATTCGTCATATCAAAGCATTTAACACTTTAACTAAAAGCTACATATAATAATTTAATTTCTTACATAGGGTATTGAACGGAATGCAGCAAATTTGTATGAAGCTCGGCGTCTACTTTTAGGTTTAGATGATGAACCCCCTGTTGAAGCTATGATTCCAGCCTCTTATGTTCTTCCCAATGTACCTTCCATCCACAGCTTCCATGTTGCCAATGGTACAAATGGATTAAATGCTATTAATTCTGTAGCTCTAAATGGATTTGGTAAGTTTACTTCTCTTCCTTTCAATTATTGGTCTCATTAGATGAACCTAAATAGTCTTCATCCTTTATTTCTAGATTGTTTCAATTTTCTAAATAAAAAATTTTTTGTAAAAAAAATAAAAAAAATAATGGGGGGATGAAATCATATCTATTGAAATTCATCTAAATTTCCAGCATTTTGCATAATGGAAAGATTTAGCTTTCAGCATAGTGTAAATTGATACATTGGAGCTTTCAAATGAGTTCTGAGATGATTGAGGTAATCAGTGATAGTTCTAAAATTCCTGCAATAATTGGGAATTTTTAAAAACAAGCAAGCAGCAATATCCAAAAGAGTTCAGTCATAATTAATGACTAATAAAAGAATTGAAAGTGAGGAAGTAATTAACTTTCATGACAGTACAAAATAATTTTATTAAGTTTTAAGATGTATTTGTCTTGAATATTATAACTAAAAGCCTGATATGGTTCTGCAAAAGGTATCTTAAGTTTTACCAGTTCAATAAATACATGTACATTTTAAAAGAACCAAAAATGAAGTTGGACATGAAGATCAGTAGTTTCCAATTTTTTTTTTTTTTTTAACTTGGATCTCCTTTTGATGTTCAAGATACACCCAATAATCAAAAAATAAAGCGTAATAGAAAATTCAGTGAAGAACAAAACTTCAATGTTTAATTTCTCTTGATAAAATTAAATTGAACTTAAGAAAATCTTGTGCCACTTGGGAGATTTGTGCTTTAATCTGAGACAAGCAGGGTAAAGAAATGGCATGTTTTCATGATGGCAAGAACTGCAGTGGAATTGTAACATTGTGGCATTAAAGGATAAGATTAACTGAACCATTTCTCTTAACTAAAGAAATTAATGAATAGCTTTATTTTCAAACAAAAAAAAAAGGCTTCAGAATTGGATTCTGTTATTGAGGTCTAATGGGAAGCTTAAAAACTTCAATCTTCTGTGAAACTGTCTTCTGTGTAGCATAAAAACTACTTATTGCTCCTCTTGCATAATTCCTTAAAATATAAATTTTAACCTAGTTCATATACTTTTTTATTTATGATCCTCCAGTGATTTGTTAGAATTCTTTTGTTGAACTCCTTACTTTGAATAAAATGTACTCTTGCTGTAAGACTTCCTTCAGAACATCTTAGTACAGAACTTGGTTTGTTTGCTAGAATTGGCTGATTTGAATTTAATTTCCAGATGTTTTGTTAAAATCAATTTGCCTATCTGAATATTTTTGACTATTCAATTTTTCTTCAAATATCATTACTGCAGGATAAATATGTAAAGTTCAGAATTGTTTAAGAATATATTTTTTTTAATAAATCTTATGGAATTTGCCATCTTTTCAAAAGCATTTTGACTAGAAAAATGGGGACATAAATGATTTTTGGCAGATAACTATTTCTATTTATTTATATTTTTTATTTTAAATAGGCTCTCTTGGACAAAATGTTCTGACTGTAAATACTGGTGGTAGCTTGTATCATAGTCCATTACAAAGTCCTGAGTTAAAGAGTCCGCGGTCTCTTAGTCCTCATGGATGGAATAAAAGTAACTATTCAGGTAATTGCCAGAACTTGCATCTAATTCAACTTAAATTTGTTACTTCTATAACTTAAAACAATTAGGAAGCAAAACTTTTTGCAGTTAGTTTAACTTCATTGATTGATTGATGAAGACTTTCACATTTCAATGCATCTTTTCTAATCCTTAGTAATGTCAACTAAGCTTTCATAATTAATTTTTTTGTGTATTTTACTATTTATGCAATAAAGATCTCTCCTTCAGGATGATTCTACTGTTGAGAAAATAACTTTTTATATGAGCATTTTTTCCTTGTAAGTGAATGTCTTCCAAATTAGGGAAGTATTGCAATGACTTCACTTTCCCCTTCAGTATTTTTTTTTCTTGAGTTTTCTTAGGCTAAAACATAACTAAGGAAAAATAACACTTGAATGGAAGACTGATGCTTAATCCTTACACAATGGAACTTCATTTGGATTTAGTTTGGGATTTCTTTTAACTATTTCCTCTGATCAGCAAATTTTACAAACCCAGATCAAAGATGGTGAAAACTTTCATTAAAGAATTGCCAACTAGCCATAATTGTTGCCTCTAGAAATTAACTGCCCCCTTTCCTTCATTCCATGAATAACAGTTGACATAGGAATTTTCCCTTAACTTTCTCCTCTGGCACAGGTAAACTATAAAATTCATTGAACTAGGTTTTGTGTGGTTTTTTTTGTCTTAAATTTGGGAAAAAATTGAATTTTCCATTGAAACAAAGCAATTACATAAGTGCATAATTGAGGATTATTTTTTTTCTTTTCTTTCCACATTTTTGATTACAAAGTAGGTCACTGTCAACTTAAAAATTAAGGATATTTCCTTTTTAATGGTAGGCTCTAGTAGTGAAATGAGTAATTAGAAATGGGATTTGAGCATTTTTCTTTGTGCTGGTCAGAAGTCTTCAATTAAGCTGTGCCAAAAAAGTTTTATTGAATTTAAAAATGCTTAAAAAGAAATTAGCTCAGTTTACACCCCAGAGAAGTTTAATTTTAACTGTCTTGATCCAAAGTGAAAATTATGCCACCAGTCTAATGGACAAATATAAATGTCCTAGATCTATATTTCCATTCAGTGGAAAAATTCTAGAATAATGTAAAAATTGCCTTAACTTCTAGAATAGTATCAAGTTGGGATCCCTATGATATTACCAAAGTCCATAAATATAACTTCCACTTATATATCTATGCTTAGTAACAGACTACATATGTATAATAATCATTCTTCTACAATTTAGCAGTTATTGACTCCAATTATTTTTTTAATAAGATTTTAATTTATTTACAAATAGGTTACTTCCCATTTCTAATGTCTCGGCTTCCAAATTTAAATGTAAATAACAGGCTATGTGATACCTTAGCAGCAGATAAACTCCTGAGTGCTTTGAATGGATTGCATCTAGCTTCAAATGCCAGAAAAGGTAAGAATTTAAATGTGCAAATTTGGTTTTGAAACTTTGAAAGCTAACTTTTCTTCTAATTCTATTAAAACTATTCCTGTAGGTTCCTCAGTTTGCAGCAGTACAACAAGTACATTATCTAGTCCAAACCAATCACCACGTCAGGGTAGTCCTGTAGAATCTGATCTACCATCTTCCTATTCAACTGAAAAAGGTAACACATTTGATGTGTAGCACAAATGCTTTTCAATCCTTCCTTGCTTAATTTAACTTCCCACCTTGATCAGCTTCTGAGTCCTTTCTTCATGCTGATTCAATTTCATTATGATGGAAGATGGATCTTGTCTTTTCAGGCTTGTTTAACTTGTTACATTTGTCAGAAAAATCATTTGAGTATCTTATCAAATTAAATTTCTTCTGCTCTTTGTCTACTGTAAAGATAAAATGTCTGAATATTAGTATTTGATAGGCTGTGTAAGTTAAAATATCTTTGCAACCCTTCTCTTGGCATAAAACTCCTTGGCTGAATAAAGGCCAGGCCATACTGACTCTTTGGTCCCCTCTTGAATCAGCCTTGGCACAACAGAACCTCTAAATTTTCATTATCAGTTAATATTCTGAAATTGTTCCAAGCACTTCATTGTTAAGATGCTGCTTAAGCCTTCTGTTAAATATTACTTTAAAATAGAATTGTTCATTAGTCCATTTAATTCTTGTGATTCCTTGCTAAAGAATTTAGAGTAGTACTTAGCTTTGTAGATTATCTTAGCTATTATTAACAATTTTTTATTTGATATAAAAACAAGTCTTTCAATAAGCTTTTTAGAAAAATTTACTTCCCTGAAACATTTGGTAAATCCTACATTAATACTGATAAATTACAGTAATTTTTTGTTTTGTTTTAATTGATACTTAAGAGAAATGGCTTTAAGATGGCTCTCAGTTTAATCCTATTACTAACAATCAAACATGATAATGTTTGATTTGAAACCTACTTGTAACTTAATTTTCTGAAAATTTCAGTAATACAATTATTTTATATTAAAATCGAATAAACAAAAAACAGAAATTGTTGTCTTTCTTGCTTTTAAGATTTTTCTGTAGTTGATTATGCAGATGCATATTAAATTTCTTTGAGGATATTGGCATAAAGATATTAACAGTTCACACTTTTTTTTTTTTTTTTCCTCCATTAAACTTTGTTGGTAATTTTTATTTGCTGTTGCTTTTTGTTAGATCCTTCACAAACGCTTCCTCAGTCTTTAGCTGGTTCCAGTATAAATGGATTGCAGGCTTTCTTAGGAGGACAAACAATACATCACAATGAAGCGAGTAATGCCAATCAAGAATCTTTTGGGTAATGTTTTGATATTTGTAAATGTAAATTTTTTTTCTTTTTAAGTTATGCTGTAATTAGAAGATTCTATGCACTTACATTTTTACAACTAAATCCATTTAAATTGTTTCAGACTTCCCAATGGTACTGAAGTCCCTGACAAACTAGCTCCAGGATATGAATTAAAATATCAACATCAGTTTCCACTTGATTATGACAGGAAGAAGCTTTTGGCCAACAAAGGTATATATATTTCTGAAGATGTTTCATTTTATGTATTCAAATTATGGGTGAGAACTAGTAGTTAGCAGTGTTCAGATTAGATGGGAAATAAATACTTAAGACAGATAAAAAGAAAAACTTAAGTTTAGTTTTAAGTAAGGATTTTTCTTAAGGTTTATTTCTATAAAATATTTAGATATGGTTTACATATTTTCAGTAAAGCTGTTTTGCCAGTATAGTGAGTGTGGTGTTTTTATGCTGCAATCTTTTTAGTGCATTTTTAAATTTCGCTGCTTATTATTTTATTTTTTTTTAACGAATTTGTTATAGTAATTTACAAGAAGGATGACTTAATTGGCATTAACTTCATGATGCAATTCAGAAGTTGTAATTGTACTTTCCCATTCATTTATATGGAAGGATAATGAGCTAACAAAGAATTTAGACTAATAAAAAATTAACAGAACTAATTTTATTGGCCTGTTACAGCAGGCAATCCAAATTCCATGATCCAAATTTTATCAATGCAACAACACTTAACAAGATTTATTTGAAATGTATAAAATCCACTAAATAAACCAAGACCATTTATCAAGTGCATTGATGAGATAAAGGAAAAAAAATAAATAAAAGTTTTAAACACAGGCTAAATATTATGAATTTAATGCCCTTTTGTGAGATGAAAGTTCACATGAAGTACTTCAAAAATTGCTTTATTAATGTAATTACCATCCCCTTTAGACTACCCTTTAATGTAGAAGAATAGTTTTACTAATGTAGCTTATTTTTCAATTTTCTGGCTTACATTAAAGTACGTAAGGAAAAATAAAATGGTTATGAAAAGAGAAAAATAAGATGAAAGAAAAGACACATGCAATGGATTCAAACCAAGCCTATAAGAGTCCATGACCTTAGCTGTTGGTCTATTGCCAACAACTGTAATAAGATGGTCCTATTGCTAACATTAAAGTTAATAGTGGAAAATGCCAATAAAAACAATGCCAAAGATTTCAAACTGGGGGAGGGTTAATCTCAAACCTATATTTTTGAAGTAGTTAATGTGGACTATCATCTTACAAAGGGCATTAAATTCCATAATAGAGGCTGTGACCTCTATTTGTTGCTGATGTGTTAAGTTTAATGAGATTAGATTTTAATCTTAAAAAACAAATCCTGTTATGTAAAATGGACAACAATGAAAAGTGAATCATGGAGTTGCTACATGGTAACCATTTTTTTATTATAAATTTGTAATGTGATCATTAAAACTCCAAAGATGTAGGACTGAAACAAAATAAGTTCTTAAAATTTCTGTCACTTGGTGGTAGAATTTGTGGTTGTCACATTATATATTTAAAAAAAAATTGTTCTAGAACTTCCTTTCTAAAGTATTGGAAATACTGAAATTCATCTGTGCATGTAAGAATATGGGTAAGTTTTAACAAAACTAATTCATTATCTTAAATTGCAGGAATCAAAATAAAAGGTTAGTTTTAATAAATTAAGATCATGGGAATCTTGTTAATAACTGCTAATAAAAAGTTTTATTCAATCTGAAGTCTTTTGAATTTGCTGAAGAGCTAATCTTGGAATACAATAGTATTTTTATTAATTTGTAACTTACTTCTAACATATAAACAAAACAAAAACATTGTTTCTTACAGTATTAAACATCTTTATGGTTTCTCAATATTTCTACACCTTGAACAGGTATTTTCTTCAGGAGAAAAAATAAAATATACATCTTTCTTCCATTTTAACGAACAGAAGTGAAGTATAATAATTCAAATTAAAGAAATATATTACAACAAAGTTACAATATAAAATAAAAAGAAAGATGTATATTTTATTTTTTCTCCTGAAGAAAATACCCGTTCAGGGTGTAGAAATATTGAGAAACCATAAAGATGTTTAATACTGTAAGAAACAATGTATTTTTATTGTTTGGATTACATTTTATGTAAGACTTCTTCTGGTTAGATTATAACGTAGCCCCCTCCTGGGCTGCTATATCTAGAACTTTGTAATATATACTGTTCATTGTTTCAGAATGGGTAAATGTTTGGAACTTGAATAAATGGGTGAAATAGCTTTTACTTTTCAGAGGTGAACTATTCCACTTATTGACCTTTTTGTAATTGCAGCAATGAAGCAGAAGCCTATTGGTCCAGAATCACGTATTCCCACTAATTCCTGGTCTGGTTATGGATTTTCTAAGTCAATGCCAGAATCTGTAATAAGAGAGAAACTGTGGGAAAGAAGCCAAACATTCCATGGATCTACCACAACTAGAACTTTAGAGGTTTGAATTGTTACTATATAAATTGGTAGACACGAGTAGAAGTTAGACATTTGTTTATTAACAAATGTGTAATTGTTTTAGATAATTTATTACGTCTTTTCAGGAAGAAATTCTGTTTTTATTGATATTAAAGGTGTCTGTATTGTAACGGTCTCTTAGAACGACATCATGCGTGGCTTGCAATCTCCTGCTGCCCAACCAAAACAGGTGGAGAAAAATACTTATTTATAAAATAATACTAATATAATTACTGTTTATAAAATAACTGAAAAGTTAAACTAAAGCTATATTTATTTTTCTAGCTTGATATATGGTGGCATAAAATTTGGTTAACATCTGGGAAGGAATAACTGGGAGATTAGAAGGAAGATTGAATTTGTATAGTGTTTACAAAAAAGATTAGTAAACTATGTAATGAGACCATTACAGTGCATTTTATTAACTTTTCATATTCTATCCACAATTAACTGTTAATGGGGCATAGATTAACAATTAAGACATAAATTTTCAAAAACTTATTTTACTTGTTTCTTTTTTTTCCAAATTAAAATTAATTTTGTTGGAAGTGCATTTAAAAAATTAATTTCTTTTAAAATACAAATGATGCCACACTTTTCATTTGTTACTTTTATTTTTCTAATAATAATGTAATTAGTAGTAAGTTAGACATTTGCTGTGACTTCAATGTTTAGAAACATGTTAGTTTTACGATTTTTAAATGTTTTCTAAATTTACAAAATTATTTTCCATTTTTAAAACATTTTCTAGTCCTTTATATTTTGCTAATTTCTTTATTAGATTTATTGGGTCATTATCTTTAATTATATTTATGTGCCAATACAGGGAGTCTACCAACCAGGGAAAAATGGGAATTATACGGGAAATTTGGTTTGACATGAAATGTACGGGAAAATTGGACTATGTCCATAAATTTTGAGCATGATGTCAAGGTTTTTTTTTTTTAAAAAATAGGATTGGGGTATTTTAAATATTTTACGATACAAGTTTTAATGTCCTTAAATTTTTTGTGAGATTCAGAAGACGCCCAATAGTTTGCAGTTTGCATTACATAAATTTTTATTAAATTTTTTTAATTGTAATATTTTTCTTTTTATATAATATATATATATATAATTTTTTTTTTAATACAAATAAGGCCACACTTTTCAGTTACGGGTACTGTTTTTGTATTAGTATTTTGCTGTGCTGCACCATTGGTTTTGGCTGACCTTGAGTGGTTGCAGGCAGCAGGAGATAGAATGATGCCATGTGTGGCTTGCAACGAGTGATGACATCATATCACTGTTTCTTATAACTTTAGCATATTTTTTTAACCCCCTTCCAGTACATAAGAGCAGCTAAAATTTTGTATACAATAACTACTTGAGGTCCAGAATAATTGATAAAAATGCCAAGGCATGTTCCTACTTGTCAAACCTAACCATTCCTTGTTAGTATCTGTCCAATAAAGGTGTACATGAAGTGGGAATTCAATTGGTATACTTACTGAAAACTCCTTAAAATATTATCAAACAACAGATTCAGCTTTATAGATCCACACTAATGGACTTTTACAAAGGTGTTTTCTTATAGTTAATACTGAACAATATCCAATTAAAAAAAAAAAAAAACTTTATGACCCAGATTGTGAAGGATACAATAACCTTTCGTCAAATCAATGATCAACTACTCACAGCCAACATACTTAATAAGCATCTTCAGGATAAAATGGAATATGTTATTTCTATTATTAAGGTGCTAGTGACTGTTTTCATGTTCTTAGAATTGCAATGATATTGGCTTTTGTGTGACTTGCTTGAAAGGAATTAACTAAGGACAATGACCACAATTTATCCTATCTTGATGTCTGATCCCTCAAGATTAAAGTAATCTCCAATCCTTAAAATTTGGTATCTTTGGCCTCCGTTTGAGTTTAATGAGCCTCGGTCAGTTGGCCTTTTCACTATTAAAAACTATGAATAATGGATTGGAATATGGTGCAGGCAGGCACATACACACACATAAAAACTGCATGTTTTCCCCAGGGTGTCCTGTAAGGCTAGACCCATAGGGAAAAATTAAAAATACAAAATTTTAGTCCACAAATTTATTACAGAATCTGTAAGTGTCCTCCATTGTGTCGTGCACATAGTTGAAGACTCTATTTCCTCTGTGAGAACACTGAATTACCTCCATAGTGTGTGCTTGAAGATGGACAATGTTCTGAATTTTGACCTCGTACACTTAGGCTTTCAGGTAGTTCCACAAACAAAAATCCAATGGAGTTAGATCAGGGCTCCTTGGTGGAAACTCAACTTGTCCTCGTTGCCCAATCCAGTGTTCTGAAAACTGTTAAAGTAATTTTTAAGTCGTGGCATAATGCAGAGCGGTGCCATCCTGCTGAAACAACTCCAGGTATTCTCCTGCTGAATTAACCAGTCGAGGAAATGCTTCCTCCTGCAACATCTTAATTTGTGTTGCCAGTTAGTCTTGCAAAAGAATGGACCAACGATTCTGTCTTTCCATAGCCCACAGAAAACCATGAGGCATTGGGCACATTGCTCTTTAAAAGGATTAAACCAATGAGGATTTGTCGGTGACCAGTATTGAGTGTTCAGTTTACTTACCCTGAAACATTAAAAAAAATCATCAGATAACAGAATCTTTGATGGGAATGTCTCCTCAATTGTGCATTGTTCTGCTGCTCATTCTCAGAACTGAACTCTCCCATCGAATCATATTCACTTACATGCTGATGAAAAGAAATGGAAAATGCTACTCTTGGACATCCCTGCTTCACTGGACATGCATTAAATTGACTTTTTGGGAACTACAAGCAAAGCTTGCCAACACATCTGTGTGAGATTGGTGGGTGGTCTGGATGCATGGTGTTGAATTCTTCAGCCACTTCCCAGTGACTGTTGGTCCAGAGTAGCAAAATTACTTGAACTCTTTAAGTTGGAAACATGGTTTACCTGCAACAAAATAAAAATATTCCAAAACCTTTATGGATCCAGATTTACAGGATGCCCTCTTATTGCCTCTCTTCAATCTTGTTTTCTACTTCACCAGTTTTGCAACAACAAAAACACAACCTTAAATGGCTTTTATTTGTTCTGTCACATTTTAAAATAAGCTTCAAAATTCATGTGTTTAATGTACTTTAAGATGGCAATACTTCATTATAAAATTGCTTTTTAATATTAGAACGTAAAGGAAGAGGTTGACAAAGATCCATGGAAAGACTCAAAGAGGATGTGTGAACAGAACTGCCATCCCTTTCAAGCGGACAGTATTCCAATGCCTTGCAGCCCCAAAAGCAAAGATAGTGATATAATAGATCTTCTGACCAAGTTGGGTCTTGCAAAATACACAGATCTATTTCAACAACAAGAGGTAAGAAAAATATTTAAGTTAATTTTTCATATTGTGCTATTATTAAATAGAATTTAAATTTTATTAAAACCTTTTTTTTTTTCCCTTCAATAATAATTTTATTATACTTGATGTGGGTATAATCCCTTTACAAGTGAGATTGGTTTAAAAGTGGTGATGTAATTTAATGCAATTAAAATGGTAATTACAACATTAATTTTTTTTTAAAAAAAATCATATTTTTAGATTGATTTCTCCACATTTTTGACACTGACTGATCAAGATCTCAAATACCTGGGAATTACCACCTTTGGTGCCAGACGAAAAATGCTACTTGCTATATCAGGTACAATTTTAAACTTAAGAACTAACTTAAATTTTTTTTTTTTCCCCAAGCTTAAAAAAAAAAAAAAAAAAAAAAAAAAACTTGATGAAAACCTGAAATGACTTAATATTCAGGTTTTTGTCAAGTTTTAAAGTTGAAAATACCAAGTAGTACCTCAAACCCCCTCCCCCGGTTGACTATTTTGAATTTTTAATTTGATTACAAAAAAATTTTAAAATTAAAAGCTAGAAAATATAAATCCCACATGCTTTATGAGTTCATATTTAAATTTTGAGAATTTTAGATGCATTGATAAATAAAATATAGAAAAGAAATAAAAGGTTTGCAGTTGCCTGAATTGCTCGTCAGGACCTTAATAAAATGCCAGTTGACAGGATTTTCATAAATGATAGTAATGTCCTTTTCTTTTCTTTAGATATTAACAAGCATCAAATCTTCTCGGTTGCACCTGGAGCTGAGAGAAAGGCCTGTTCTTCACTGAATAGTATGTTGGCCACCACTAGTTCAGGTAGCATATTAACCTCAAGCTCCTTCTGGTGAGAAGTTGGCAAAAGGTCTATTCTTCACTATTTCAGTACGAAATAGTGTTATAAGAATGGAAACACTTTACACTAAAGTAGCATCTTAATATCTATGCAACTTAAACATCCCTTAACTTGCCATTGTAAATTATTCCAGTAAATTTTATTTAAAAATCATGAAATGAGGTCTTAATACTTTGGCCTTGTTTTGTTATTTAAATTTAGGCAGACATTGAAATGCCGTTTTTGTGCATATTCCACTGCCAATTGATTGAACAAATATGGCTACTGCACTATTAGTCAGTTGATTGACTGATGCTGCAGATGTTTATTTGTTATCCACGAAGATTAGTTGTAGGTAAATATTTTAAATGCTGTGGTCTGAAGGTGGGGGAAACCAGTTAAATGTATAGAAATCGATATATTTTCTTTAAGACACTTCTGCTTCTTACCAAAGTATGATACTAAGTGCAATCAGATAGTGTCGAGCCCCATTTTCTATTGGCTTGCTTTTAAAAGCCTTGTGTACTTTCCTTTCTTTAATGCTTGGAAAAACAAAACACATATGCTCTAAAGCAAGTTAACTTCATTATTTTTAATTTAAAATAAAAAAAAAAGCTTGTTAATTTTTTTCCCTTTCAATCTTTATTAAAACGAAGTTGTTGCCAAATGATGCATTTGCTCAGCTATTAGTTTAAATGGTGGTTATTTTAAAGTATGATCCTTAAAGTTTTCCTTTTATTTTTAAATAGTAATGCTGCGGCCGCCTTTTTTGTAATTCATTTTTTACTTGTTACCTACTAATACTGAATTAGATTTTGAGTGTTCTTAGACAAAGTCGGATACCTAATGTATAGCAGAATTAGTTTGAAAAATGAGTTTCAGTCAAATTCTTGTATATAATTTTAACTTGCTTGAGACTTGGCTTGATTTTTTCTTTTGTTGTTGCTATGATCTATTGTTAAGAGCTCTTTAATTCTTTTGTTTTTAATTGTTAAAGTTAATTAATCTACTTCCATCTTGTTACTAGATTCTTCCAGTTTGCATTTTATAAAGGGTAATCTTGGGAGAGAAAAAAAAAAATCAGTTAAAGAAAAATCGAGTTCAGATGGGTCTCCTTGTTTTGCCATTTTCAACTGATTTACACTACAGGAATTTAAGAACGCAAATCATAATGACTAAGCAGGCATTAATAAATTTTAATAGTTTTTAAAGCAGCCACCATTTGCAATAACATCAATCATTGCTTGTCTCGATCTCATTATTCCTCCTAGTGTTAAAAATTCTTGTAAATAAGAAAGATTTTAAAATAACAAACTTGTTTTAATTGAGTTTTACTTTTCTAACTGTTGTTTTTGTTTTAATGATTCTCACTCCTGGAATTTTTGTTTCCATGACACAATAATAACAATGTGATATATATGTTGCATTTTAACTTTGTTTTTGTACAGTTTGGTAAATAAAAAATAAATCTATAGTTGTAATCAAATGTTTAGTTGAGTGAATTAATCTTGCAGACATCAATTTTTTAGTAAGAAATGCTTAAGATCTGGTATCCTACACATTTCCCTTTAGATCCTTGTTATTATAATTCAACAAAAAAAATTTGGGGAAACATCTAAACAATAAAGCATTCAAAGTAACAATGATTTCAATAACTGTTAAAAGAAAATCTGGAAATTGGGAATTTGCAATAGGCTCTTAAAGAGGCCCCACAACTACTAGGAAGACCCTATGTAAAAACTTGAAATTGAAATACATATTTCATTGAAGATGCTGAACAAATAAGTTTTGACCCAATTTGTAATTATTTTTTGGTGCCTTTTATCTTAAATGTTCCAGTCTTTTACTGATGGATTCAACACAAAGACTAGATAGGCTTCCTTTTTAAATGAAATTTCTTGTGAGCACTGAACTGCTTTTCTAATAATAAATAAACCAAAATGGCTTCATTTCAAAAATCCTCCTTTATTGGCAATATTTCGCAAGATTAGAATAGTCTTGCTTTTTCAAGCCTTTTTGAATTATATCAACAATAAGCTTGTCTACATTTATGACAAGTAAGAAAATGTAAACATGCTTATATCAGTAATGATACATTAAGTGTTTTTTCATTTATTATAGAATAAAGATAAACATTTGCAAAAAAAAACCTGTTCAATTTTGCAATGATACATTTAAGTTTGAATTATTGTTATACTGATAAGTTGTTAAAGAAAGTATTAAATTTAATTGTTGAAATTTTTCTTCCTCTCCCCTGATCGTATCCTGAAAATATGATTGGGGGGGGGGGGGTTTATTGGCATTCACCACACAGCCTCTGTCCTTATTAATACACTTGAATGTTTGAATGCTTCCATGACGTATAGTGTATGCTTGTCTGTTATTCTGAAGAGTATGTTGACAATCTGGTCTGGATTGTGCCCCTCTATGGTGCAATAAACGAGGATTTTTGAAAGTCTAATGTACCGTACCTTATATTAAATATTTTGAAGAGGAATAATTAAACCAAAATGGCACCAAAGTTTTTGCATTTCTGATAGTTTTTAGGACAATGTTTAGGGCTAATTCTTAATTTGAGTAGTTAATAAGATTAATTTTCTAATTTAAGCCACATCTAGTATCGAAAAGTAGTTTCCAGATTTCTAGTATATTGCTGTTTTAAGTTTCAAAGAAATAATGCTGTGCAGATAGATGTATTTAAACTTGCAAAACCAAGTTGTTTTTGGCTTAAAATTGCTCCTATATTTTCATGGGTCCAACTTACATCAAAATTGATAGGTTTCTTAATAAAATAAGATATAGGAATTCAACATGATGCTGTAAAATG
>JAFIDM010006943.1:6288280-6309632 GCA_023159025.1 Thereuonema tuberculata
TTTTTTTTTTCCTTAGCTCTTGATCTAAAAGATACCATAAGTGTTCAATGGAACTGAGATCTGGGCTTTGTGGTGACCAATGCAGGATTGGAAGTACTCCAGCTGCTTCTTTTTACTAGATACTTGTTAGAGATTTGAGGTGTTATGGGCCAGTTTCTTGTTAATAATAAAATCCTTGACTTCAAATACTCACCAAATACTATAAAGTATCCTTTTGACAGAAGCTGGCAATTTTCAAATAAGAAAAGGAAAAGGCCAACTAAGAAAACTTTCCAATGACAATAGATTTCTTCAATTAAATAGCTTCAGACCAAAAAGAAAACTGGCTATGAATTAAGGCAGGAGGTCAAGAGATCTCTTCCAGTCTCAAGGAGATTGTGAAAATGGATTATTTGGAAGATTTCCATCAGGAAACCTTTAGTACATAAGCCAAACATAGTGAAACACTTAAGTTTGCTAAAAAAAATAGATTAGTCAAACGGTGTAAGAAAGTATTTTGAACAGATGACTCCAAATTTGACTTTCAGTATAAAAAGGAAATACATTAACTTAAGATCAAATGAAAGATACAAGCTAGAGGACAGTTCCCATAAACATGGTAGTAGCAACGTTCTTGTTTGGGGATGCTTTACCTGTGTAAGGAATAGGAGATTGATGGAAAAATGGATCAGAAAGTACTTACCAAATCCTTATTCATCATGGTCTACCAAATGGGCTTAGTCTTATGGTCAAGGATTTTGTTATCAGCTTTTCTAGAGCTCGTCTTGTTATCTAGCAAAAAGAAGCAGCAGCTAGAGTTCTTGAAATCTTGCGTTGGTCACCAGAGCCCCAACCTCAGTTCTATTGAACACCTGTGGGATCTTCTCAAGATATTGCCAGAGCATCTACAAGCAGCTGGGGACAGCGTAACTTCAGTAAAATTAGTCTCTTCAATTCCAGAGATTGTAATTAAGGCAAAAGGATTTCATACAAAATATTGTGGTTTTTTTTTTTGTTTTTTTTTTGTTAATAATTCAACAAAAATTAATGCTATTTAAACAATACAATGAAATGAAAACAAATTCTTATATTTGATTGTATATTTTCCTTACATAACAAATTAAAAAAAAAAAAAAAAAATATCCTTGTCTAATACTTTTGCGCAGTAAAATATATATTAAATGTGTTCAATCTTACTTTTTCTCAAAACTGAGATTCTCAATCTTTGATGTTTTCCAAAAAAAAAAAAAAAATGTCTACATTCAAAAGTTCTTTTTGAAATATTAAAAGTTTTTAAACATGTCTTCAGGTAAAATATTACATAACAAATAATTAAATCTTAATATTCTAGATCACCAGTCGGCGGCCCGTGAGGGGTCTTGGAGGTTTACTCAGTATCAGTATAATTTTTTTTTTTGGTTGTAAAAATAAGAATAGTATAAAATATGTGCAGTCACAGTAATCCCCACAAAATATTTGGCCCTCTTACATTAAAAGGTTGCCGACCACTGTTCTAGATAATTAATCAGTAACTTCTGGTCTGTTTACTATAAAATACTAAACAAATGCTACAAATTAGATGGAGAGAATTGCAGAGAATTTGCTCAGAAATTAGCAAATGAAGCCTGATTAGTGTTGGAAGAATCTTTGGAAGACTTGGTTGTAGTCTAGGATTCTTTATTTTTCTTGCATTGTTGAATATTAATGCCAACCAACTGTAAACTTAAACCAACAAAACTGTTTATTTAAATTAATTATTAATGTACAGTAGTTACAATTACAATAATTAATATAACCATTTACAAATAATTATCATGAGGAAATAGCACAACAGAAGCAAATAAGAGGTTAAAAAAATCTAGTTATTGTAGATATGTATATACAGTGAAACCTCCGAATAGCGGACAGTCATGGGTCCGGAAGTTTCGTCCGCTGTTGGGGAGGACTTATCTTTTTTTCATTTTTTTAGCTTGAAGCATGTCATTTAATGAAAAATTACGTACAATCTTAAATTTCTACAATTAACATTGCCCTATGAGAAAATAATTGCAAACTGTTTACTATTTTCCTTTTTAAATGAATGTTAATCCATTAGTCTTACAGTATTAATTTTGTCATTATTTTAAGTAAGACAAACTGATTAGAAAATTAATTTTATTAACTAATCAGTTAACAGAGTTTGACATTTCTTTTTTGCATTGAAAACATGTTTCTCAATATGAATATTTAAATCGTTTAACTTTGCAAGGCCTTTAGAGTCCCCTTTGCTTCCAACGCCTTTTCCTGTAATAATGGCCTACTCATGGGAATGTTTTTTGCTCGTGCAGCGCAAAACCATTCGAAGACAATAGTCAATCGCAATAGTCGAAATTTATACTGATGGTTCAAAAAATGAGGGACAACACGTTGGATTCTCTCTGGTTATCAGGAATGCCATTGGTACAACTTTGGAGATTGTCAGAAAATGTTTGCCAGATTATGCTTCTGTTTATCAGGCAGAACTTAAAGCAATCTCGCAAGCTGTTTGTATTTGTCATGATTTATGGAATAATAAAAATGTTAAAATTGCAATAATTTCTAATTCTTGGGCTGCATTACTTTCTATTTCAAATTGCTCTTATTTAAATAAGACTGCCCGAGACACTTAAGTAAATTATAAAGAATTTCTATCTGAAGACAGATCGATTCGGCTTTTTTGGGTTAAAGCCCATATTGGCATCTCTGGTAACGAAGAAGCAGATAAAGAAGCCAAAAAAGCCTCTCCTGGTGACGAAATCACTTACCCTTGTCCTTTGCCCAGAACACATTCCAAAGCTATTAAATTCCAGGAGGAAATGTCCCTTTGGCAACATCATTGGGACTCTTCTGAAAAGGGCAGATTGCTCTACAGATTTGTAAATAATGTGAACATTAACCACCTTCTTTCATTTGGCATTGTTAACAGATAAGAGGGAAAATGCCAAGATAATGCTTAAAAAACTGCAAGAGATCGCAGAAAAAACAGGACTCAAGATCTCATATGAGAAAACTGAATATATGGAATACAAACATTACAGAGAAACGGATCTGAATACAAGATATGGAAAGGTTAAAAGAACTGACAAATTTAAGTATCTAGGAGAATGGATCCAGCCAAATGGTCTTGATAAAGAGGCAATCAAAGGACGCATCAGTAAGTTGGAACTGGCATACAGGTTAGTGCAGAATATATATAACAAAAAAGCGCTCTCCTACAATGCAAAATTCAGACACTATACCACAGCTGTCAAGTCGGAAGGGATCTACAGTTCAGAATGCCTAATTTTAAACAAAAAAGGGGAAATAGAGGAACTTGGAGAGAAAGAAAAATTTTAAGGAAGATACTCGGACCGGAAAAAGAGAGGATGGTACATGGAGGAAGAGGAAAAATATGGATTTATACAAACTAAGATTACAGACACGATACGTAAGAGAAGACTGATATTTTATGGTCACCTCGTAAGGATGAGCGAATCTAGATTGACTAAGATCTTCAACTATATCACCAACTTAAAGTCGACGACTAAATGGGTTGAGGAAACTAGAAGAGACATGGAACAAGTTGGGATTAATTCAGAAGAGATCTGGAATAGAAAAGTGTTTAGAATGAGAGTTAATGGATTCAGGGGGTTCCAGGATAAACAAACTAGGAGGACTAAAGTAATCTGGTCAGATGACAAAAGGCGGAAGCAGAGTGAGAGTATTTCTTCTGGGAGGAGAGGAAAAGACTATTCATCTAGTCAATTGTTTCCCGCGGTCCATAGTAGGCCAAACTCGTAAGAAGAAGAACCACCACCACCTTTCTGATTTTATAATCAATCAATTCTTAACGGGCCACGGCAATTTTAATTCTTATTTGAGTAGATTTGGAATAAAGAATAACCCGGAATGTGAGTTTTGCACTTTCAATGAAGACGAGGATCCTGACCACGTCTTATGGCGTTGTCAGGATCCAAGTCACCTAAGAATTAGAAATAAATTTGAGGCAATTCTTGTAAATAAAGGTTTTACATTTCCGGGTAATGACAAGGAACTTATGAAAATTATTACTATGAATAATAAATTATCATTATTATGAGAAATTTAATAAGAATTTCTGTAAATTTATTCATGAAATTGGTTCCTCCTTCTAAACTACTCTTTGGGATTTCCTCTGGATGCTACGTATTACTGTAGCCCGATTCTATTGCTTTTGAAAAACAACACAAGATCGTTCATTTTCTGTAGAATGTTGTCCGTTTTTTGGGAGTGTCTGCTAATTGGAGGTCAATACATGGAAATGTCTATATTAAGGGACTGGGGATTGCAAAATTGTCCGCTATTGGGTGGTGTCCGCTTTTTGGGAGTTTCACTGTATATTTTTAAACAAAGTAAGTTGTAATTATCTTTATATTTACATAGGGGCAACTTTAAATGAGTCTTAACACAATTTTTTTTTTTTCCCCTCTCCATACCCCTTCAGACAAAAATAAATTTAAGTAGAAATTGATCTTGATAATTTAGATAAAAAAAAAAACAAAAATACAAATTACCACTCAACTATTATAAACTCATTATGAAAAGAATTTCCAACCTTCACTAGGGTTACGAAGTAATGTGTACACATCTTAAGGCCAGTTGTTCTGATTGATTCTTTATCAAATCTGTACAAGTGAGCTTTAATGTTTAATACAAGTTTATAGAATTACACTTATAAGCATTTGCAACTTATGGAAAACTTTACATCTTCCCCTCCCCCTTTATATATAAATATGTAAAAATTATTTGTTTCCCTAGTAAACTTTTATTGCAATTTCCAACTGTTTGAATAAATTTCGGTGAAAAAAGGATAGTGGAGGAATAAAAAATGGCTTTTTTTTTTGTCTGTTCTACTGAATTAAAAAAAAAAAAAAAGTTCCGCAAAAGTTTACTAGGGAAACAATTTTTTTTCTTTATATCTATACTATTGTAAAGCTGAAGAGTTTGTATGTTTGAACATGCTAATCTCGGGAACTATCAGTTCAATTTCAAAAATTCTTTTTGGTTTGATAGCCTATTTATTGAGGAAGGTTATAGACTATATAACATCGTGCTACAACCAATAGCAGAGCAGTAAACATAAACCTGAACCAGCGTCAAGCACTCTGGGTCAGGAGCGGGTTGGCTGCACGGCGAGAACCGGACATTACCGAGAAGGGCAGAACTATGAATGCCCAGGTCAGCAAGTGAGGTTCCATGTCGTACGGCTCAGTCGTGCAACAGTTGTGCTTCAGCTAACTAATTTTTGTGGATGTTTTTGATTAATTTAATTAGATATACATATATATTCAATTGTGATTATACATATGTGTATATATGTATATAAAAAGAATAAAGTGTGGGGGAGGGGGGGAAGGAGATGTGAAGTTTTCCAAAAGTTGCAAATACTTATACTGTATATGCTCCAATAAATGCCGAGGCTCTTATTGTCGCCGGGCTGCAGAGGGGACACGGCCAAATAGTAGCCATGTCTTTGATATTTGCTTACCGTTGCTAGTGTAAGCGTCCGTATCTAGTCAGGTGTAATACCCGACAGTACATTGCCTTACAATATGCTGCTGAAATGGTCATTTGACATTGCCTTCAAGATTCGCGTGGTGGAATACACGAAAGAAACTTCTGGTGAGGCGACTGCCAGTCATTGCGGATTCGGACAAACGAATAGCAGCTAAAGGTACAGAAAGACATAGCCATTTATCTTTAACAGTCTTATGTAGCATGTGAAATTCAAATAAAAGTACCTATTTGTAATATTAGCCAGTATTTATGTGTAAAAATATTGCATTCTGAAGGTTTTTGTTAATAATGGCTGGCCTCTAATAGCAGCTGGTCTCTTATTAAGCGCCGGGAGCTGAGACTATTTTTGCAAGTAAACGCTGGGGCCTCTATTGGAGCATATATGGTAAATGTAATTATATAAACTTGTAATAAACACTTAAGGTAAATGCTCACTTGTACAGTTGGGAACAGATTGATTAAGAATCGATCAGAACTGGCCTTAAGATGCGCACATGACTTCGTAATGCTAGTGAAGGCTGTATGCCCTAAAAAAAGCAAATGCAAAAAAAAAAAAAAAAAAAAAAAATTATGATTCTTTTCATAATGGAGTCTATAATAGTTCAGTAGTATTTTTTTATTTAAATTAATAAGGCTGATTTCTGCTTAACCCATTCCCCGTGCCCCTTCAGACAAATTTAAGGCTCATTTAAAGCTGTCTCTATATATTTATAAAACTATGTAAATATAATTAAAACTCACTTATGACACACACACAAAAAATGATTTTTTTTTTTTTAAACCTCATTTGCTTCAGTTGTGCTATTTCCTCATAATTCTTCGTAAATGGTTACAATAATTGCACATTAATAATCAACTTAAATATCAAACAAAAACTGCTTATTTTTTTTTAATTTTTTTAAATTTTAGGATTTGGTTTTTATTTGGAAATTTTTCCCAATTAGCTTGTTGGATTTTTAACTTATGCAAGTTAAAAAAAACGAATTATATTTCATTATTCAATGAGCTTCACTGTACTAGAAAAAAAGGCTAAAATTAAAATTCTTTTATTAAAATAACTTAATCAGTTTTGGTGAATTTAACACAAACTGTTGGAAATAAAAGTATTAACCACTTTATTTTTTTATTTTTCTCCAGCCAGAATTCTGATTATACTTGAGAATGTCTGAAACTTTTCAAAGCCTCAATGTGTGCACTCCTATTGAAATCGATACAAATGATCAGAATTTTCTGATCTGATTTTGCCAGTTGTGTGTATGCACATGCACAAATCTTCAGGAAAAAAAATCCTGTGCTGATGTTGGAATTTCTGAAAGCTCCGAAGGATCTGTGCATGCACTCATCAGAATTTTCTTTCTTCTGATTCGATCGTGTCATTGTGTTTACGAAGCTTAAGAACAATTTTGTTTAAAATTTAGATGTTTTTAGTACAAACCTAATTGTGAAACTTGTCTAGTGTATGCTTTTCAGGATAATTAATCCATAAATCTCAGTTTGGATGTTTATTTTAAAATTAACATTTAATCAGTAATTTACATAATTTTTACAATGGTGATTGAACACTTTGAAACTGCTAAACTAGTCTTATTTTTATAAAATACACATTCTATTTTCTGAAACCTACATTCACCTGTGCTAATATTGATGGTTGACAGAAAAATCCAAGATTTCAATTGAGATGGAAACTGTTAAACTTTCCAGTGACTTGTAAAATGTTTTGCTCCAGCCACTCCAATGAATTGATAGCACTGGATTAAAAAAACAAAACAATACTAAGATTAAGGTGTCGTAGATTTCTTTACTTCAGTGAAATCCTGGTTGATTTTGGGAGACTTGTTTCACACAATACATTAGCCAACCAGTTTTGCAGAGATCAACTCTACTTAATTTACATATTAATAAAAATCTCAAAAACAAAACAAGATAACAACTTAGTTATTTCTAAGATGTGAACAATTTAAAAACAAGTAATGGATAAGTTTTTGTTCTGAATGATGGATGAGTGAGTGGAACACCAGCCACCTGTTACAATTTCTATTCTCTTATTTTCAAAGGTTAACTAAATATCTAAAAATAATTTATTTTAGAAGTTACTAGGAGCTTTTCTTTCTGGAAAAAGAAAGAGTGCTTAGTTTAATTGATGAAGTCTAAGGTAATTTCATCTATCAAAATTGTACAGAAAGGCAAATAATGACTGTTCCATCTAAATCCTAATAAAAAAACCCAAACAGATTTGCCGATGTTTCTTCTAGCTAATGTTCACTTTCCTCTTCAAATATATAATCTAGTAAACATTTTACAAAGCTCAGTGCGCTTTCATTAAATAGTTTCTAAACATTCACAGCAGCAGCAAATCAACAGCTAAACGAAGAACTGAATTTTTTGGAAAAAAAAAAAAAAAAAAAATCCCCATAAGCACTGCTTATGTTCCTTATTTAATTAAAAAATTTCAGTACCAATAATAATTTTTTTTTTTTTTTTTTTAATCTAATTCTAACCGTTCCATTTTTAATGTTCCTGATTCAAATTTTGAAATCTTCATTCTTGTAAAAGCTGCATCAAAGTCTTTCATGCACATTGGTGGAAGAATCTGAGGGACTTCAACAGGTTTTTGTGCATCGCCACTAAAAGGAAAAAAAACAACAAAAAACATATTTAGCTCCAAAGACTTATTTATATCTGTTAATATGCTGTTACAGTAAATAATATGGATAAATATATAAACTAATCTGGTTCATCTACTTTGCATAAAGTTCATAATGCATTTGGAAGTTGTTAACTGCAAGGAGAGAAGACTTGAAATCTCAAGAACTGAGGTTTCTGAGAAATAGAAACAGTTTGAGCTGTAGATGGCTAAGTTTCTAAAAAGAGCAATGGGAGGCTTTGCAGCACTACTTTTTTAACATTTTCCCTTCAAAATCAAAGTTCTATGTGCCAAAGAAATCTACACTATGCTAGAATTACAACATTTGAAATTGTGAAGAAGTTATTAAGGAACTCAAGTACAGAAATTTCATCAAGGGATTAGATCTTTTAAGTCACTCCAGACTTCATTTGGAAACAGAATTCTCAAAAAAAAGATGAAGTTTTAAAGCAGTAATAACAATTTTCTTGTGGAAAGATTGAAGGAGGAATGGATGACTGACTTTTTTTTTTTCTTTCATACACCAGAGTAGACTACTATTGGGCAAGTTTTTAAGTTGACAACTTTTTAGGTATCCTAGTCTTTGGAAGTATGTATCATCCCTGGTGATTTTAGCACATGGAAACTGATACAGAGAGAGAGAGAGAGGGTTTTCATTGAATAAAAAACCTTGTCACTCCTGAGAGAAATTCTTTGTCTGAAAATACCATAAGAGGCCTAAGAGCTGTGAAAGTTTGTCAGGATATCAGGTAAGATTGCAGATATCAAAATCACACAAAATATTAGATGCTGCCAAAGGATCTTGTGCTAAATATAAATCAGCCCTGGAAAAGAGAAGGAATCGTAAGGAAGTAACGATCAAAAATAATGAAGCAAGAACCTGCTACAGGAAGGGAAGAAAAGATTGCAAGTGGCATTGAAAACAAAAGCTTGATTTTCTTTAATCTTTTATTAGATATATCTATGAACTTTTAGAGGAGGAGGAGGAGGAGAAAAAGTAACATTCTATTAATAACCCTGTACAAACAATAGTATTAACAAAAACATCATTAAAATTTATTTGGAAGAACACACTATAAACTGGAAAGGCCATTTGAGGTAAAGTGTTAATATATTATTAATAACCTTCTGTTCTTATGAAATATAACTTATGACAACTTTTTTACACTTTTAGGGAACAAAAAAATATGTAATTTTCTAATAAATAAAATAAAAAACAGGAACAGAAAATAACTGGTGAGCTGATTTTTTTTTTTATCTTGCATATAAATCAATCAAAGGTAAATATTTTAGAATTAAACTGGACTTTTTTTTTTGACAAATTTCTATTCAAATGTTGCTTCCATATCAGTAAATAAAATTTCTGTTTAATTTCACAATTTTACCCAGAATACCAGTACAAAATGTATGGGAGGGGGGGTCCCTGTGAGGCTAAAATTTAGAATACTAAATAAGATCTTATTAATCAAACCAAAAATATCCAATTTTTTTCCCCCCGACTAATGTGTAATGAAGAAAACTTATAGATCTTAAAACAAAATATACTATTTAATGATATTGGCAATTTCATAATATTTCCACAGTCGTCTATCCATCTGCTGCCATTTTCTCTCAGCTAGAAGTACAAATAGAGAAATTTAATGGATAGGCGGCTACTAACAGAATCTTAACCATTCAATGCATGTTTCTCTTAATTAATCAGAAGCTATAAGGCATTCCTCCCTATAATTGCAGAGACCCAGTGGTTTAGGAGATGAACTGTATGATTATGGCAGTGATTGGGATTTTTCTGTGTTACTGACTAAGCATCTGTTAAATGGATACTAGGATTTCTTACTGAGGAGAGGGATTAAAAGCAGGTGGATACTGCAATGACCATTAGATTTCAACTAATCCTTCATTTTCTTCAAATGACATACAGTGGTACCTCGACATACGAATTTAATTCGTTCCATGACGATATTCGTATATCAAAAAAATCGTATATCAAATCAATTTTTCCCATAGAAATTAATGGAAATAGAATTAATTTTTTCCAGTGACAGGAATTTACCCCCGCAAAAAAATAATTAACATGCTTTAAATACCAACAAATATAGATTTAATATAAGATTAATACAATGTTTATTGTATGCATGATATAAATGTACTACAATTTTTTATTAAATGTACTATTTTTTTACTTACACTAAGACTAATCACTATCACTGCCACTCTCACGTCTGGCCCTTTTGGCCTCTTGCAGTGGGTGTATCGCCACTAAGACGTGGTCTTTTCCAAAGGAAATGATCAAGAGAGATCTGTTTCTGTCTCTTTTTTAGAATGTTTCTAAAATGCGCAAGGCACGTGTCATTGAACAATGCACTAGCTCTCCCTGTAGACAATTTCTCCGGGTGTCTCTTTTCAACAAAATCGGATACTTCTTGCCACTTAGCAAGGATATCACGAATTTCACGTGAAGATAGCACCTCCTCTTTCTCGACCCCCTCCTCACTGCTGAGTTCCTGCACCTCTGAGTGCTTCATCTCTTGTAACTTCTTCAGCTCCTCCGTCGTGAGTTCTTCTGCATGCTTCTGCAGCAGATCCACAACATCTAGCTGAACTAGCTATTCGTATCTCAAAAATATCTTCGTATTTCGAGGCGTAAATTATATGAAAATTTTCTTCGTATATCAAAAAATTCGTATGTTGGGGCATTCGTATCTCAAGGTATTACTGTAGTTTATTTAAGGTTGTTCACTGTTAACAGGGCTGCTGCTAATTGTTCCAACCAAGTTTATTCTCATTTTCTTTTTCTTCCTCCAAGATAGGTATTCATTATTATGCATTTTGTATTGGGATACTATATTGCAATGTTGCAGCAGTGATTAAATATTATATGAAAGATGTTAATTAAAAACATTTCTAAAAGCCTGTGATTTACATTACTAGAATATAAATAAGATTATAAAAAATGTTAATACCTTGCTTGTTTCATCTTTTCTTCTTCTGAAAGAAATTCCTTTACACGATATAATGCTGCATTTCGACAAAGTTCATGTAAATCACTTCCGGAGAAGTTTTCTGTTAGTCGAGCAATTTTATTAAAATCAACATCATCCGCAATCTGCAACAGATATTAAAAGACAAGAAGATAACCCTGAAGTCAAAACACACAAAAGGAGAAGGTAATGTACATTAAATGGAACTGGCATATGTTAGAAATATTGATGACTATTTTCATTTTCTATCTTAATAAATTAATCATAGAAGTCGATCCTTTTCAATGTTATTTATAATTAGTTATGTGATGCTAAAATTACATTTTTTACTATAGCACAACAGAATGAACCCAATAAATTAAAGAATCATTGTTGTTTTCTTTAGGATGTAGCAACAGTGTTTGATCACTGGCAGTTTTTAAGGCTCCTCTATAAAATGGGGAGAGAATTCCATAGACTAAAGGTCAATGACCTTCGAGTTTGTTTCTCACACACTTCTTTAGTAACTTTTAATCTTAACATAAAAGCAATCGCTAATTAATTATATTTCAATATATAAAAGAAAATACCCAACAAATTAAATTTGGATGGTTACCCGAGTGACCTATAAAATGAAACTGGACATTTTTTAATTATCTTCCCACAAAGCTACAATTGCTGCAATAAATGATGAACTAGGAACGGAGCTAATTGGTGATCAATTAAGAGTAAGAATTCTCAGCGACATCTATTGTAAAGCATCTTTAACTTCTTTCCACATTTTACAAAGTTGAAAATAAAAAGAATCAACCTTTTCAATATTATATTGTTATTCCAAATGAGAAATGGAATAAAAGCACGCTCAGTTCCTAATTCTCGCCACATTCATAACTACGTCATGTTTTTCTTTGCCTGTGTGAGCATTTATTAAAGTCTCAAGAGATAATAGAGCATCTTCCTTTCCCAACATTGTCTAATTTGCCTTATAGTATCTGTGTGGATGGATTACAATGTTGGGCCTTTTAATGTAAAATTTCCTCATTTCCATGCTGCAGAATTCCAGGATCTTTCCATATTTTGATTTTTTTTTTTTTAGGCTGCTGTAGGCTAAACAGATTTATAGCCACTTTAGATGATTAATGTGCAGGTAACTGAAAATATATCCTTCCAGTTTCATTATATGAACAGTTTTTAAAATTCTTAACTTTGTAGGAATATTAGTTATTATTTTTCAAGCAAAAATATTTTTTTAGTGATTAATATTTAACTTGTGTTCTTTTGTCTTTAATATTTTTTTAGACATCTAAATTAAGTAATTATTGGATAACAGTAATTGAAGCAATAAAAAAACTTACCGATTCATTAAGAAGTATAATTTTCAAAATACATCTTCTTTGGTGAATATTCTACAAGTATTGAGAAATATTTTTAGGATTAATTTATTTTGTTGCAAAGTCAAAAGTACAAAATATCACAAATATGGTAACTATATTGGAGTTTTTAGAGAAAGCACGTCTTGCCTTTGATCCAAAAATTTGGACATTATTTATGAGGCCAGTCAGATATGAATGAGTGTGAAATCAACAAGTTACAGCATTTATAACTTTAGATATATAGAAAAGTCTACATACAAGAGTGCAAAATTATTTCTCAACATCAATGTCCTGTGGAGTTAATGTTATTGGCAACAGCCATTTTGATCATCTGACTTATTGCTAGGACCATCCAGATGATGATAGATTGTGCCGTGTGAATTTCTAACCCAGCTTGCATGTATTCGCAACCTGACAATACGTAAATAAACCGATTCTCTAAAATGAGATTTACTCTTGAAATCTGCAGTTGGACTGGATCTAATCCAACTTTGTATCCATGGATGACATCACACGAAAGACATGGAACATAAGAGAGGAGCCATTTATTAGCACCAGTTTAATTCTGCATCACAAGAAATAATCTTCGCAACATTTAAATTGAATGCAGCCAATTAAAGATTTCTGTATCTTCTTTATAAGTAAAAATTATTTTTGTTTTACAACACTTTTAACCATGTAGACATTATTTTCAGTTTATGTATGGATCCATACCTACTGAGAATTAGACCTTTTTTCTGCAATGGGCAACAAAAAAGTTCCTAATGCTTTTTCATAAAAAAAAAAACAAAAAAACTCTCAATATATAATATTGAGAAAAATTTTGCAAAACAGTATTTTAATTTCAATGATTATGTACCATAATATGTTACAAAATTGGGTAATTATGAAGCTTATTTTATAATTAAAAGAAAGATTACATAAATGCATTTATTTTGTCACTTACTGGAAGCCCAACATGGAACATGCATGGCATTCGACGTAGTATGGCTTTGTCAACGTCCTGTGGTCGATTGGTTGCGCCCATAACTATCACCAGAGTATTTGGATCTGTAATAAGGCCATCCCAGTGGCTCATGAACTGTGCCTTCATCATGGCAGTTGCTTCATGATCATGGGTGTTTCGGGATCTTAAAAAGGAATCTGCAAGTGACCCAAAAACAAAATTACAAAACCAAAATTAAATTTTGTTTCGTACTTTATCCAGTATTTTAATGAGATTCAGTCATTTCAAATGTAGAACTGTTTAAGACAAATGATTTCTCAATTATAACTCAAAATATTCTTGAAGGGTACTCATATCTCCGAAACCACTTGATTTGCCAACACGAAATTTCATTTGTGTGTTCTTTGTAAAAATCTAAAGTATATGTTTTCGATGAATTTTTTTATATTCGGAACCTAAGGGGTGGAAACATTCCTTCAGGGTATGCGTACTTCCGAAACCGCTTGAGTTGCAAACATGAAATTTGACATCAAAGTTTCAGTTTTTTGTTTACTTGATGTACTTGACTGTTTTTGAAGAAATAAAGTGTGTTTTTACACTACGTATGCAAGGCTTCTGGAGCAAAGTGACAGTAGCAGGTTTATAACATAATTTGTAAACTACCATGTGTCTTTTTTTTACCAACTGGAAAAGTTACAAAGTGATCACACAATTACAATTTCTTTGTCATCCACATCAGGACAACTCTTTTGTAACCCGCGCGAAGTACAGATATTTTTGCTAGTTATATAATAATTAAGAAGAAAATTATAGTATTAAGAAACACATGAAAGACAGGACATTTAATAAGAATAGAATGAATTTGAACAATATTTTTTAATTATAGAAGCTTTTCATTCACAGTAAGCTGGCGATTCTCGGCTTTTAACAACTATATTAATAATTGGGGGAATTTTTTTCTTTTGCTATAGCATTGATATGGAATGGATTAGAATTAAATTTCTGAATTTGAGTAGATGGCAATAAACTTTTTTAACACAATTTATAATTTCACTACAGTTTCTAGTGTTGAAGCCATTATTATCACCTACTGGCTGTGTACATAAAACATTTTGCAGCTAAAGCTTTTTATTTTTCTCTCCAATTCACAGTTGCACTTCGTGATATCTTCTGTAATGTATTTGTGAATGTATTGTTTGTAGCATATTCATTTACACCAGAGGAAATGTACATCAAACAAATGTAAACAATCTTATTATTTTCATCTGACCATTAACTATTTAATGTCACTAGATATTTTCTTTTCAGCTTTGGGTTTTGAGAATTTTAATTCTTACAGCTGTTTTGAAAGTATTTCAGTTAATTTAAATCATCTTGATACACACATAGGATTCTGACCAATGTGGAGGCCTTTACTTATCATTGAGGGACAATATTGATTTCGAGCAATCCACTTTATGGTAACGAATTTAGATAATAAATGATATCATAGTTAAGTTGTCCTTTTCTGAGTGCAAGGATTTATAGATTGAGGCAGGAAACTCTTATAAATACAGATCTTGCTTTTAGAAAATTAAAAGAAATAGTGGTATGAAATGAGAATCAAGCACTTGTGAAGATAAATCTTAAATCTAGAGCAGATATAAATTTTTATTAGTTTTGATCATGTTGAAGCAAATGATTCAGTACAATTAATCAATATTTATGCTCAAATATAAGGGGGAAGATATTGCAGTAGTCATTCTAATGATTTTAATTAAATTTAATTTGCTTGAGGACCATGAAATAGATGGATTCTTCTTTAAGCTAATTATTTTTTTTAATTATTTTAATATGTTCCCTTCTGTACATAAAATGGGTCAATCCATGTGAAATCACTCAATTTGAAGACCATTTTTTTTCTAGGTACAGACACCCAATGTGAGTATGAAACCAATGTTTAATTTTTTCCCCCAATTTATTTACAGAAGTTATAGTTCGTTTTTAAATTCTGACATTTTTGTCATTTGCAGTATGATTTTCACAAAGTTTTTTTACTTTATGATAAAAGTTATTGACGATAATTAATAAAAATTGGTATCTAAATGTAACTTTTCATGCTGAATCTAACGGCACAAATTACAAGTTTGTAACTCAAATAGTTTTCAAAATACAGACAATGCATTAGCATTGTTTAAACAATGAAAACAAACAAGTGAGTTCTTTTTTAAAAATCTGAAAACTTTTTTACAATCAAATGAAAGTCTAAATTATATATATAAAATCAGTAGGGTGTTTTGCCTAGTTTTTCAAAAAAAAAAAAAAAATTCAAGAATTTTTAAAAAAGGACCCACATTGTTGTTTTCACTGTTTAAGCAATGCTAACGCATAGACTGCTACTATAAGTGCAGTAATTGTAGTACACTAACTTTAACACTTTCTCTTTCAAAAACTAGGCAAAACAACCTTCTGAATTTTTTTAGTTTTTTCTTAGACTTTCATTTGATCATAAAAAATTTTTCAGATTTTAAAAAAAAGATCCACATTGTTGTTTTCATTGTTTAAACAATGCTAATGCATTGGCTGTATATTGAAAACTATTAGAGTTGTGCCGTTAGATTCAGCATGAAAAGTTACATTAAGATACCAATTTTTATTATAGTCCATTCAACATACGATCCCAATTAACTAATCATTATCATTTCCTTTCTTCACTACGGTTATTTTTTTGGTCATGTCTGGAATATCCTTGTAAGTTACTTCAGATGTTTACATCTTATTTGTCCTCGCCCTACAATGTTTTATTTTAATTATTTTTGTTGGTTTTTCAATATTAAGAATATTTTTTATTTATTTATTTAGTTTCGATTTCATAAACAGTTTATTAGCCCATTTCTGTTATCGATGATGGCCGTTCTCTTTCCTTGCCCAGCATTTCAAACAATGGGCTAGGCTTAGTGGTAAGCGAGGCTTTGGCTTCTTCAACAATACTAAACACTGAATAAATTGAAATACCTGCTGCCTCATTCAGTCTAAGATAGAGATAGATGAGTTGAAATAAAAAATAACATTCCAAATGATTCCTCTCGATTGACCCTTCAAAGTTTTGTTGGCACAAACGAACAACTGTGTGTGTTCAGCAGCTGCCATGTTCAGAACCATGTTCAAAACAGAAGTACACGGAATAACTAATACTCAATCGTTGACCATATATGGAATTGTCACATGACTTCACATACATAATGAATGGACTGTAAAAGTAATAAACTTTTATCACAAAGTAAAAACTTTGTGAAAAATCATACTGTGAATGACAAAAAAGTTGGAACTTGAAAAAAATTGTAACTTTTGTAAATAAATTGGGAAAACAAGTAAGTATTGGTTTCATATTCACATTGGGTGTCTGCACTAGAAGAAATTTATTTGGATCTGAGATGGTGTGGTGAACCACCCTAGGTGATTTGGCATGGAATGACCCAAATACAACTTGGTTATTTTACTTTATAAATCTACTGATCACTGTTACTATTACTAAATGTTGTATACGATATACCAGCAGTAAAATTATGTTTTGTTCGATAACTAATATCTTTAAAGCTTACCTATTTCATCTATAAAAACAATTGATGGCTGCAACTTCACTGCCTGTATTAAAAAGAAAACATCAGATTAATACACGATTACAGTAATACACATAAAAGCAGTCTCTGCTCACTTTATTTGGCTAATTCTCCAAAGCTATCTTATTCACATATTTTCTTAGTAATATAAAACAGCTACTTGATAATTGTTTAGTTTGTTTAAATTAAAAGTCAACACACATTGTAGGGCAAACACATAATAACAACAACAACAACCACCATATCTTATAGAATACTGACCTCTGACAGTTGAAGATAAATAAAAAAAAACAAACAAGACTAAAAAAATAAAACCTCAAATTAATAAAAATGGCTAAAATGTATTAAGCACTGAGGAACTTGAAACTAATGATCAAAACATTAGGTCCAATATGACCTAATATATTGAGGTTCACATGAACTACAAATTGTTTTGATTATTTGCATCCATCAATCAGATTATCCATAGCCAAAGTAGCTCAAAGAAAGAAGGCACAATAACTGATATACAATGTCACTTCTCAATTCAAAACAACACAAAGAAAGCGATACTATTTTAAAACTCTGGCTTGTTTTATTTCAGTACACAAACAGGATTTCAATGTATACCACATTCTTTGAATATACTTTAATTTTGAAAAAAGGGGAATATTAAGAATCCTTTTTTTTTTGCTTTCAAGCCTTGAGCTGTTATCTGGGACAGCTGTTTGTCCTTGTTAGGATTCTCTGGCCAGATTTATCCATTGATGATAAAATTAGGACGTGTGAAACACTTTGAAATCTCTCACCTGATCATGGGAGTGGGACCCTGCAAAAGCAAAAAACTATAAGGAAAATACAGTACCCAGCACTGCATCAAAACCTTGGTCTAGGCACAAACGGTATTTAAATATAAGGAGAAAATAATGCAAGGACTAAATAGCCTTAATAGGAAAGTTTAATGTGCTTGTAATAAAACATGGGGAAAAGAAAAAAAAAAAAAGGAATGTTTATTTCTTTTTTAAAGAATGTGCATTTTTTTGGTTTGTTTTCACACTATGAGCTAACAAGGACAGAACAGCCATTCCATCAATGATAGCTCAAGGCATAAAAAAAAAAGTGCATTCTCTGTATTTCCCTTTTTTTCATGTTTCATTATAAGCACGTTAAACCTTCCTATGCTTAATCTTGTCTTAATTGAAGCAATCCATGATGCACTGAATAGGAATTTGCAAAAGAAAGAAAAACATCTTACTGTAATGTATTCTATGTAAATATCACAACAGTCAAACAATTGAGCATCTTCATTAAAGAAAGAATCTTGCTGAAAATAGATACGATAGGTGCAGAAAACATTTAATGTCTATAAGTACTTATTGGATAAGATAATCTTCAAAACAAAGTATCCAATAAAGCTTGGTTTTACTCAATTATGTCTTTAAGGGGGAAAAAAATATTTAATATGGGCTGGATTGGCAAACTGGAACAACATTGAAACCTAAATCTGTACATCTTTCAAATGAAATGTTCAATTGAGCTTAGGTTTCCACTGACTTTGCCAAGGAAAGAAATGCATTGACCTAAATCAGTCCAAGAATTAAATAAATAAATACAAACAAACTTTTAGTCTGTCTGCCCAACATGTATGTGTCGTGTATTCAGTAAACATCACAACTAAAAAAAAAAAATAATCAGCAAAGGCTCTTAAAGGCTTTTAATTTTGATGATATTTCATAAAATTTAGTTGAGGTCACTGAGTTGATTAGTAAAATTTAACTTACCAACGTGAAGACTGCTGCTGCAAGCTTTTGTGACTCTCCGTACCACTTGTCTGTAAGTGCAGAGATTTCTAGATTAATAAAGCGAGCACCAGCCTCCTTGGCAGTAGCTTTCGCAATCATTGTTTTACCACAACCTGGGGGCCCATGAAGTAGCACACCTAAAAAATGATAAAGGATTTATGAAGCAACATTTAACCATAAATTGAACATGAATAAGAAACATAGAAATGAGCCACGTTTCTCAACAAAGTAACTGAAGGTTCAAAGCTCAAAAGAAACTTTACTAAAATTTGCAAATGTGACAGACATAGATACTTCAATTGGTATAATCATTTACATTTCATTAGAAGTATTGTTAATCTTGAATATAGGGCAGGGAAATAATGCTTCTGCAGCATCAGCCCTGAGTCAGTATCAGGAGAGGATAAAAAACAAAACAAACAAAAATCTAAATAATTCATAAAGTGAGATTTATTCATTTTAAATTACATTATTATATACTTTACATTACATTATTATATACTTTACATTACGTTATACTTTATTTGGACAACTACATATATCCGAAGCTATACAATTACACGGAAACATATAACACACAAGGTGCAATGTTTATCTTCCCTTGAAATCTACTGCTAACACAGTGATCCAATTATGCATACTGGAAGCACAGGTAGAAAAGTGGTGCAGTGGTCTCTTAAATCAAGATGGTGGGAGTAAAATGAGTCAACAGTTCTCCCAGTGCTGATATATGGTCAAGATTTAAATTTTTGAATACCTTAAGTGTTTGGCCATCTGAGATTTAATTCATGAAATCCATGAAAATTCTGAGGAAAATAAAGTGAGTAAATTCCATTTCATTAGAAATGACTCTTAGTAATGAACAAGTTGCAAGGATGTCAAGTACATGAATTGCTATCTCTTCACTTGTATCCTTCATGTAGAAATATATGCCAGTAATGTATACAGTTCAGCTTCAAAATAAAGATAATAGCACTGAATCTTTCCAGAACATAATTAAACACTGAAGAAAGAATTGAAAAAAAAAATGCATCTATATCATCAATTCAGTCTTTTTTAACACTCTTCGGAAGTTGACCATAAAAAATATCTGAGAAGCACTTAGCATATATTTCCAAATTTATTAAGTGTTTTTATCTTACGTCTCAACTAAGTGAAGTCAAATAAGCTTGAGAAGTGTGGAAAAAAAATAATAATCATAAGTAAAAACCACTGATTTCTTTACTGCACACTTATCTAATCAAATTTAACAAATCTGTAAATAAACTAGAGCAGAAGGCTTCCTTTACTCTATCCTTGCAAGCTAGAGAAGCTTCAGTTTCATGTGTATGTCCTCTATGGCTTCCAATATGGCTATCACATATTTTCAGAATGTTGAAGATACATTTTATGTCATTCTGTGTATTCATTCATAATATTATTATAAAATCATTATAATATTTTTCTGTTTAAGTTAACCCATTTTTCCTCAAAATCTTTGCTGTCTTCAAAATTTTGAGATCCCTCTTCTGAATTAAAAGCCCCTGTGGTAATATACAGTGGACTAGTGATATTAGCACTGGACTACAAGCTGAAGGAGCTGGGTTCAGGGTGAGGGATTTTTCTTAGGTTATTTCTACTCTGGATGGTCCGTTGGGTTCACTCAGCCCTCTATAAAATGGAATCAAGGTTTCTTTGCTGGGGGTAAAGGCAGACTAGCATTGGGATGACCACCCAATAAAAATCAACCAGTACCAAGGGTCACTGAAATGTCTGAGTGTCAACCTTTGCTGCCTCTTAAACCACAAAGGCTCTTATGGGAAACATCTACCTGAAGTACAAAACTCTGTCTACTTAAATAATGCTCTGAAGATGATTTTATAATGTGTGGATACTGAATTAGATGATGCTTAGAGTTATTTGGCTAATATAATCTTAGAAATTTCAGTCTTCAATGATTTTGATTGACAGAACTCTAAAGAGATAAGTAATATAGTATTATTCTTAAACAAAAGATTTAACGTACCAGAAATTAATATAAAAGCATAAAGAAATAAGTTTATTATAAATAAGCTTTATGTGTCATTTCTTTATGCTTTTTTAGTATTATTCTTATTTGTCTCATGTTTTTTAATGAAGAAAATAAAATAAATAAATATTAATATATATAGTATACTGTTAAATCGTATGCAATTATATACTAAATAAATATTAAATCAATCCTTAAAGCAGAGTTAAAATGACAAAAAGAAGTAAACCAATAATATTCCATAAATAGTTAAAGAAAATCCTAAACTCAATATTCAAAATAAATAAAAAAGACCAAGCATTTAAATATGAGGTTCCATGATCTTTAAAACTGGAGAGAAATATATTGCCAAGTTGGTTAAATGGCATACTTTCTTTACTTAGAAAAGATTACGGCTATAATTTTCCAATATTTGAATAATAGCTAATATTATTAGGTTACCTTTGGGAGGTTGAATCAGTTGTGATCCTGCAAAAAGTTCCCGTTTCTGTATTGGTAGAATAACCGTT
>JAFIDM010006943.1:6311467-6323970 GCA_023159025.1 Thereuonema tuberculata
AATAAATAAATAAATAAATAAATAAATAAATAAATAAATAAATAAATTTCATAGAATCGCAAACTACCATTTTAATTATTGCTTGACCATAACAATAATCAACATAATTCGTTATTAAAAAGGGTCGATGAGATTATTGGAATTAATAATAATAACACACGAATCAAGATACATAAAACTTTTGATAAACAAGTACCAAAATAAACAGGAACCCACAGTTATTCTGTAAATTATTAGCAAGGAACATTTATGAACTTTTAAGATTTTTTATAAGGCTAAAGAAACAATGAATTTACCCTTTTCTGAGCAGCTACCTTCTGCTTTCGAGTGGGATCTATCGTATGAACCATCCATTTTATACCGAAGTAAGTAATTGCTCCTAATAATGTGAGGCGGAATACCAAGCCAACAACTTCAGTCCTAGTAAGTGGTTGCATGTGTATTCCACCACCAGCCATATTGGGTGTAGACCCTAAAGGGAAATTATAGTTTTGTTTTCGATAGATAACGTTCTACGATAGGAACAAGTAGGAACTTTAATTTCCGGAATGCCCCTTATAGTTCTCTTCACTGACTCAGATCTCCTCTTTAATCCGTGTCATTAAGCTTATCATATTCGTAATTAAGATAAAGGAAGCTGTTTTAATATTGGATTGGTTATAATAAAATAATTAAAAAAAATATTTTATTTAAGATAAGTATTAATAACTATAATTTCAAAATACGAATTGACACAACTACTGAAAATTTGTATGACCCCTTATCTCTCATGTACCTTCGTAAGCCAAACCAAAATAATATTTATGCGCATTCAGTATTTTTGTTGAAAACAGTCTCCTCGATATATGGCTTTTATCACTGAAATCATGCATAGAGGTATATATCATAAGTTTAATTCATGGCCCTAAAGATTGTATAATTTAAAAAATTCGAAAATTATTAGGAACTATTTTTTAGGAGAACTAGCATCAGGAAGTTAAGGTCAAAAGTAGTTCGTCCATCTGGAAGTCGCCATTGTGGCTCCATCCTGTATGATAGTTTATCATGGGTGACGGTAGCATTTGAATCCAGTCAGTTGCATCTAAGTGGATTATGTAAGCTCAAAATGCAATAGATGTTAGGCGGACAACTTTGTTCGGTATATGGGTATATGTTTCTCCTTTCGGGTCCGGAATCGTGTGTGTGTAGCCGATAAATTGCCGTCAGATCAACGCCACAAAGTTGACTTTTCTTATCGCCAATTGATAATGGCTTCCAAACTTAAAGAAATGGTGAGTAAAAACAAGCGGCGATACCAGGAAGACGGATTCGATTTGGATCTTACATGTATCCTTTTTGTCCAGGTAGGATAGTGCCTCGATGCTACGAAACTCTGCGATGACGTGAGGAGGGAAAAATCTGTTGCTACAAAGCCTAACCTCACAAGGTCGTGGCTTCATTTGGTTCATTAATTTCAAATCATTCATTTCTATCTTAAAAATATAAATCATCCATTCACACTAACAATATCACGAAACTCTCTTTTCTGTGCTCGTCCACCTATCTTGGAAGTTGCAATGTAAGTTTCCAATATAACGAAGCGAATCGAAAACATTACCCTTTAAGTGATTCATTGATTTCTGATTAAAACCAAGTCATTTCGATCTCTATATTTGATTAAGTAAAAAGTAAATTTGAAAGTTTTCAGTTTATGTTTTCAAAGATCAATGCTTGGTTAATATGTTTCTCATATTTTGTATCTCGTTCTGGGATGAAGTTAACTTACGATAAGACCTAATATTTTGATTCTGATTCCAATAATAAAAACCGAAAAATAAAGTCTTGATTTAATTACTAAACCAGTTTAATTTGTGAGCTATAACAAGTTGACAAATTGTCATTTGGGAAACGTGGTTTTAGAAAATTGAATCTAAAGCATCTCGTTACAATTTGAAGTATCATTTTATATTTATTTATAATAGACCATGTAGCTCACGTGCAGCTTATAATCTTGTCGAATTAAATTATGAATTATCAATTATAAAGCCCACAAACTCAAAATTCCGCAATTACTAGCTGCAAAACTTGACTTTTGTTACCTTTCAAAATCAGTGGCCTTTCTTATCACTGTAGAATCGGAGTTGCGGAACAAATTTTCGTTAATTGTCAATCGTAGTTTTTAGTTATTATCTTTAATTACATGTAAATACATAATTATGTAAATTTGAAGCCGTTGCTGATGGGACATCAGTTCTGTTGTGACGCATTCATCAGCTGAGACATACTGAACCCAAATGGCTCAAAAGTTGTAACTGGAGAGATGCAATGCCCTTCAGAATACAATACATACACTATTTAATGCAAAGAAATCTTACAACCTTTATTTTTTTTGAAGGATTTGATATAATTCTCTTTGAATCTATAAATATTGCCGACTAACATAGTTGTTTAAGATTTATTTACATGAATGTTTAGATCAATAGTATATAGTAATCACGTGTGAAACATTTATTTCAAGACGCACCATCTTCACATATAAAAGGTTAATCATAAATTATGCTCACATTTTCTAGTTCATTCAATTTACATCGGAAAAAAGCTTAGATGTAAGTAGGTTTTCTCATTAGAAAAGAACTGTTACCGAAAAATTAAATCTGAAATAATTTCCGATATCTATTAATGTAATTCATTCTTCATCACTGCATTTGTGAATATTATCTTGAAATTTTTTTTGTTGAGGTCATTGATGTTCATATTTATGTTATTTCTAGTACAGACTCAGGAAATGATGTTCAAATACTTAATTAATTCCTTAATTTGGATACCTGTGTGTTGAAGATTTATTAGGTAAATTGTTGTAACAGAAAAAGAAGAAAAAAAAAAACTAATTTTCCATTGTTATTGTTAACAGTAATGCCACCCATATATTATTAGTTATTCTACAAATAAATACTTACCGTGATGTAGGTCCATCACGTTATCTAACAACTTCCTAAGTGTATTCCATTTATTTAATGGTTCTGTTTCATTTGCATAAGTCTAGTTAATAAGTACCAATAGGATTTTTAACAGTGCATTATAAGAACGGAATTTACAGTACACTTCCAAGATCTACATTGCCAAGATAATGATTGGATTAATTAAATTAGAAATCTACATTTATAAATGTAAAAAAATTCAATTATCATATAACATTGTAAGTTAATAATTGTTTTATTATAATATAGAAAAATTAATAATGCTGTGCTTATGAAACTTTATGTTTTCGACATTGACACTTCCTGAAGAAGATGTAGGCATTTACTGTGAGCTGTTCTGGGTTTTCCGAGCGTAGCTATTTTTTTTTTTTTATTGTTTTTTTTAGTTTGGTTTGGACAAGAAATTAACTTCTTCCTATCAATAGCACCGTGATCGTAGTTTTAATAGTGGCTATTAAACATGCAATGTAGGTTTATCTGATGGTTGTCATTGAATAAACGGTTTAAGAAAATTTATTTAGAAGGGCTTGTTTAAACCAATTACAGAAGTGATTTATTAACATGTCAAATTTCATTATTTTTGAAAGTGGCTTTTTTTTCTATGATTCTCAAAATAACAGCATTTCAAAATATTTCGTATTCTTTGGATTTACTATGCAATTTGAATTTGATTGAATATGTTCGGTTTGGTTAGATCTCTTTTTGTAATTTTTTCAATGGTAAAATATTTCAGAAATGAAAAATGAAATTACATTTGTAACTTGAAGTGGGCTTACTTGTTTAAGATAGTTAATATTTATCTTAGCCTTTCATTATACAATATCAGAACTATGGACAGCGGTATTAACTATATCCAACGTTCCATTGCGCCTTATTTATTCGAAACAAACTGTAAAACAAAACTTTTCAAACAATGTTTTTCAATTGTCTTGGTCCAAAATCTGCTCCAAAAAATAACATATTTTAATGGCATCCACAAAAGATTCGATAAATTTTTATTATTATTTAACTATTTATAATTTCATTCCTTTTGGAGACGAAAGAGCATGAATAATTGAATTTATATATCTTTTTAACAGTGAAATTTCATCAGGAGTTTTAAGGAAAATAGCTTTAGTGAAAGTTTGAGGTTCTTGAATTCTGATTAAAAAAAAAAAAAGTTCATTATATCATCGAAAATACGTTGATGAATGAGAATGACAAGTGGTTTTTTTTTTTTCTTTCAAGTTTTCTGAAAAGAGCATTAAAAAAAGAAACTTTAATGATATTAATATCAATTGTTAGCAAAATAGACAGTTTTTTATGAACTTCAATATGAATTTTTTTCTTATTTGCAATTTTTACGGTGTGTAATGAAAAAAAAATGAATAATGACTCCTGATTTATATTGGTGAAAAGAGGTTGACATTTGTTTTATTAAGTGAGTTTTGAAATACCTTTATTTATATATAGTTATTGTTTTAGCAGAACGATAATATATTGGTGGGGGGGGGGGATGAGAAAATTGCTGGAATCTAACCTTACGAAATACGTTTTGGTTTATTTCTGTCTGTGTGTGAAATTTGTACAAGTAATATTGAAAGAGTTCATCAAATTTTGAGAAAATTCAGATAATATTTTATTTCAGAACTTGGAGGTGAAATTTCACAGGTCAGTGCAATACTTAGTCTGTTAGTGGTGATGTATTCTAGAAAAGACGACCAGAATCAAGCGATACCTTTTTTTTATAGGATGTGTTGAGGATGTGATGAAGTGAAGATGAAACCGTTGTGAGAGGAATATTATAAATAAGTTCACAGAAGCATGGATTTGGGATTTCAATCGACTTACTATTGCCTGTAAAGTAAGAAAACCCGAGGTTCAAAGATTGAGAAACATACGAATGAATTGATAATAAAAGGATAGTTATGCTTTCCTAAAGTAGAAGAACCGGAAGATACATGAATAATGTCGAAAGCTCAAGAGCATTTTGTGCCACAAAATTAAGAAGACTAAAACATTAACAAAACCAGAATGTTTAATAACGAAGTATTAAAATAAGATGCCCAGAATCTTACTTTATTTAGAGATAGCAATTTCGACTTTGTTGATCTTCTTCATCTACAGTTACTCAGCCATCGAGCGCTCACAGTCATTTAAGGAGAGTTTTTCTTATCTTTCTCCCCCCCCCTTCCTCCCTTTTTCATTAAAGGAGTTATACAAGGCGTTATTTACTTTTCCGTTACAGTTAATAAGGGGTCATGAGGACAATTCCGTTCAGTTAGGTTTGACAGTTAAGGATCCGAATACTTTGAAATCGAATTCATTGCGTAAAGTTGAAACATTTTATCAAAAAAAAAAAGACAAGAAAATGCAAAACGTACAGACAACTATCGACAGAGATTTCTATGTGAAAGGGGGAGAGGGGGTAATCTTAATTTGAATTTTGAAATGGAGTACTATTAGAAAATACGTTAATTAACGCGATTTAAAGTCACTTTTATTCTATCACAGTCGCCTACAAGGAAACTATTGGTGTTGGAAGGTTAGGGAAACTCCAATTATTTGTCCAAATATTTTTTTAACTTTCTTAGAAACCAAAGTAGTTTAGAAAATTCGCACTTCCATCGATAGTTGATATCCACACACCCAATAAACAAATCAGGAGTAACTGTTTCTCTTCGTCAGTTTGATTGGAAATTCAGTTGATTTTGGGAAAATATCAAGAAAATTGTGACAGTCAGATTTGGAGTCTAATAATTAGAACTGTCTGTTTTGAAAAGACAGGATTTGGGAAGGTTAGTTTGATTTAAGTGATGGATTGGATATATGTTATCTCTTATAATCGCCAACTGGTGGAAATTTTTTTTTTATGAAATGACTGTAAGCAAAATTGGTTAAACGAAAAGATATTATGTGCCAGTGTAGAGAAAAGGATGGGTTACAAAATGAAACTACTATTTTTTTTTTATATCAATACTGTGTTTTTATTGGAAGCCTTTCTGCAGAAAAACGGAAACATATTTGGTTCCATTTCTAAAAGTGAAGATGTACGATGTTGATGACAAAGCCTTTATGAAGGAGACTTATCTCTCTCTGTGTCTCTCGGGTAGAAAATGAACCTTTTTTTGTTTTCCTACAATTTGATGCATTATAAAAATATAAATCATAGAAGGAGCAATTGGAAAATATTTTTGGAAGGTAAGAGCAATGCTTGTGCCTCATTGACACTGAAGCCACCGATCTTATTGTGTCTAAACTCATTATTTTACTCGACACTACCAGAGTAAAATTGAGATCCTTTGTGAAACATACAACTGCAACTGTTTTAGGTGCGTCTGTCTCCTCCTTCGATTAGAGAAATTAAAAAAAAAAAAAAGGTTCTTTCTAATTTGATTGGGTAATTTAATGCCTGGGGAAATAACGTATCAGTAATAGCGGAATTTTAATTAAACTGAATGAGAAAAAGAAGGTTTTGTGAAGAGATTTTAATAGAATTCTTATAGTTTGAAATTGATCCCGCTGTTTTATTCATTGAATTTATTCCTTGTTGTTCATTATTAACTTAATCACTCACAAGAATAATTTCTTTAACTTTCCTGAAATTGACAAAAACTGAAATAAATTTGTTAGTTCCCGCAAACAAAAAAACAAAGGCGAAGAAGTAATGGATTCGAAAATAATAGTAAATATAATAAATAATTTTTATCCTGATTGTTGTTAAAAATAAAAACTTTAATGTTATTAATTAACATTTACTTTTTTGAGGAATACAAATAAAAAATAAAAGTCATATGTTTATAAAATAGGAAACTTATCCAATTTCAGTCGTTCTTTATTGTCATTGACGAAATATCGCTTTTCAAGTCTGTCCCTTTTTTTTTTTCTTTTTTTTTTGAATATCTGTAGTTGGTTTATTATATCAAAGTGAAAATACTTGCATGAATTAGAAAATAATGTTACGCGAAATTTAGTAGCGAATGATGGAACAGTTACAAAGATTACCGAAGCAGTAATTTATTCATCATTTTTCAAGATTTGCTGGTGATATGAAATCACAGCGAATAACTATAACCAGTTTTAAATATGTGAGTCTCGTCTTACAGGAATCTGGGTAAATTTTAATTGCCCCCCGATTGCCCTGGAAGACTAAATCTTCGTCGCAGACATCCAGGAAGGGGTTGTGGGAATGCAATATGTCTCTTGGAGAAACATGGCGATGGGATAGAGAGAAAAAATAACAAGAGGAAGAAATTACGCTTAGAAGTTGGGAGTGGGTGTTTCGAAGGGAACGAATCCTTTAATCAGATCATTAAGTAATTCCTGAACCCGGTAACCGATGGAGAAGTTGTGCAAGTTCAAGTGGCCTACCTGTAACAATACTTTGCCGAAGGGAAGCGGACATTATCATATCTCCATCTCCCTTCCTCTTCCTTTCCTTCACAAGACGAACACCTGGAAACCACGGAAGACCTCCTATTTGGTGAATCAACAGATAAACCAGAAAATGTGATAACAAGTATATGTTCCTTCCTGTCATTTCAGTGACAAACATACAAACAATATAGAATTGTTATTCTGTATGAAACTTAAGCTTTAATTCTCCAGAAGAATATAGAAGTCCCATTTATCTTTTTAAAATATGTTAATTATTTTAAAGTATTGCTTTTTGTTGAATGAAAATTAAGTATCAAAATGGATAATTGAAATAAACGATTTAAGGCTCTCTACTGATGACGAAAATAGTTTTTTGATTACTATCAAACGATCTACAAAATATGTTCTTAAACCTTTGTGTTTATCTTCAACGTTATCTTGTCAGAGAATTTAAGAAATATGTTGAAAAATTTAATTTCACTGAAGGATTGGAAGAATGTTGTTCATTCACGATATTCGTTGACGAAGGAGTGGAATGAAAGGGTTTAACATCCATCTTCTCATCGAGTTTAATTAGGAAGATTTCAATTTAGAAAATGTTTTAAAAAAAGGGTTCTTAACGAGCCTCTTTCATCTTAACCACATTTGATAGTGTTTGTATAAATACAGGGTGTTACAGAAAACCAGCGCCGCCCTATAGAGTAACTCCGGTCAACACTACAGCAAAAGATTACTACACTGTAGTCTAAAAATAAGACTTTTTTCATAATCATTTATTTATTTATTTAAAAAAGGAGAAGGAGGGCAAAGCAAATTCATATGACACAGTAAAGACACTTCTTGTAAACTTTCGAAACTTTTTCTTGTCTCCGAGCTTAAAATTTATATTAATAATAACTACAATATTGTTGTTTTAATAAGTAGTTAGAAAATATTCCCTAATATGTATTTTAGCACAGCTAAAATGTAAAAATTATTTATTTATTTATTTTCACTTCCGAAATTAATTTTGTTGTTGTAGCGTTCGATGTGGTTACTAATTTTATTTAGTATGACAAAAGTATACTTAATATACTAAAATATACTTTATGTATACTTAATATTTTGTTGCTTCCTAGCAGATGTCTCCACATTGTTTCAAGCTAATAGTGATGTTTTTTTTTTATGTGGGTGGGATAAAGTACACTTTGCAGGAAAGTAGATGATGGAGTTTCTAGAGTGGTTTAATGTTGCCTTTTTCAAATTTTCATTTTGTCAGAATGGATAGAGAAGAATAACACTTTTTGTTTAAATTAATTAGGTAAGGTCGTCTTTAAAAGGAATTCAATGTCATACATAATATGAAGTGTTTTTGGCAACTCAAAGTGCTTCCAGAAAAAGAATGACAGAAAAGCATACGTATATAATTGGTCGTTTAGTTAAGCTTATTAGGAACAGCCCGTTTCATAAATGAAATTTCTCTCTAGGACGTCTACATTAGGTCTCTCATAGTTATGTGATGTCAGTCCTAACGAAATGTCTGTCCATCGTTGCTCCCTTACGATCTGTATTTGTATTGAAAATGACACCTTGTATCTTCGTATCCGACTGATGTTCCATTCTTTTAGCTTCTTTCAACAGCGTGAGGTAAAGACATGGAAAGTAAAGATGGAAGCCTTTGCTATCACTGGGTGACCAGATCAATCCGAGGCACCATTTTCACGACAAAAAAAAAGGACTTTCTCGATTATTTACAAAATCCGGTAGTTTTCAGAATCCCGGACACACAGTGATGCGGGACATTGCACTGGTCATTCTCTATCTATCAGGAATATAACGAGAGCAAATCACTTAAGGAGACTTCGTAAAACGGATCTTTATAGATATGAACCCCTTCGTATCATATAATAAATCAAAAAATTATCTAAAAAAAAAAAAAAAAAAAAAGCACATAGTTTTCCGTACCTCTACAGCCAACTACTTAGAACATTTGAATTCGAACATACTTCGTATTTTCAAAGTTAGTAGCATATAAATAGTTTTATTTCCTTGTGCAGATAATAGTTTCATGAATTGACCACATTTGAAATCTTCTGTTGCATTCGAATTCAAAACAAAAGTAGATGAATTACTATTTAGATGCTACAGGTGGAGTTTGACCAACGTTTATTTTATAACGAATCAGTAAAGAGAAAGAGAAACTGTAAAGGTTTACCGTTTCGCATTTCTTATACGAATAATTCATTTAGGAAACAGAAAATTGCATTCATAAGATGCAAATTATGGTTTTAAAAAAAGAAAAAGCTTCAAAAAAATGATCCTGAATTGGAGTATTTAGTCTTTAACTCTTGTGAACTTATTAAAAGAAGATCTCATCTCTGAATAAAAGAAATAAAAAAAGCACCCACCTTATTCTTTTCTCTCCTTGGCTTACAGATGGATCTTTTTTGTTTGCTTAGAAGGAGCTCTTCTTAGTAGATTTTCTTGGTTAAAGTGAAGAAATTCATTGCATCTCAGTCTTTGGAGTCTCCAATAATGTGAGACAGAAAAACCTAGGTTTCTTAATGTACACGAAACTAACGATCCCGTACAGGTTCACTTTCGGCCACATCCACTTCGTCACAGACCGGCCCTCGTATTTTTCTCCAAATCATGAGATTTGTAATAAGGTATGACTCGTATTTGTAGTTGGGTTTGTAGTGACGGACGGACAGAATGAACGCTCCCCTTCTTTATGTTTTCGTTTACGGGGTCTGTTAAATGGGGGAGAATTCAAACAGATGGTATTGGGCGGCAGGGCCTTGTTTCTATCGAGAGTGAACGACTTGATTGAAGACAGTCATTTCTATGTATGGATAGATTTCCTGGTGTTGTAATTTTTTTTTTGTAATTGCAGGAGAACAAGAAGACTTGGAAAGAATTACAATTTCGTTAAGTTTTTTTTTTTAATCGTTTCGTAGAAAGGAAGAGGGAGTCAAAAGAAATGACTAAAATACTAATAGAATTTAGAGCGCTCGTTATAAAACGGAATAATTTAATATTCATTGCATTTTAATGGTTGGAAATCGTGTGTTGAGTTTTTAGCATCTTTTTATAGAATCTAAAAGTGTTTATGTTACTCGAATAGACGAGTTTTTCCTCTACTTTCTTTTAACCAATAAAGAGGTAAAGAAATAGATGCTTAAACATATTTAAGACAATAATTTTTATTATCATAAATAAATATATAAGAAATTGCTAAATATGTTTCCCGGCAGAGCGAGTCAACCATTGTGCTTTAACTATTAATTTTGTCCGCCTGTGACCTGTAAATTGAAGAGAGCTTATGAGTAGAGATCCCTTTCTTTTGTGGAAAGCAGATAGGATTTCTTGGAAGTAAAGTTGTTCTGGCAATGAAGGTCAATACAAAAATCCTCTTGCCAACATTTGTGGAATCGAACATCTTTATTGAAAAGGAAACGGATTGTAATTGAAGAAAACAAAGAGGGTTTTTTTTTTTTTTTTTTTTTTTTTTTTTTTGTACTTTCTGAAAACCAAGAAGTGGTTTATTCATTGTTATATAGGTATTAAACGGTAGTATTTTTATTTGACAGAAACTTATAAAGAAAAAGATATCGATTGTGAAAGTTATTTTAGCATCATGGGGTGGGGGGATGGTAATAAAATCTTCTTAAGCAAGACTGAGGAGATAAGGATGGTGTCATTGGTTGGTGAAGCGAGTGAAATGCCTGTGGTGATTTATGTAGGCTACGGCACATACTTAAAAAGTTTATTTTTAACACTTGTGGCATAGGGTGCATTTTGTAATCGACAAATAGGTTTTTCCCCCTTCACCAGTTTTGAAGTAGAAATTGCATATAATTAATGACGGGAAATTGATGACATTAGAGTGATTCAGGTCATTAGATCATAGTTTTTAACTTGAAAAGATTAGAAATGGGAAAATAAGTTAATGATGATATGTTATTAGGCATCACTCCTTTGCTGATAATTGAGCGATTGAAAATTAAGAACTTTGATGAAATGTAACTGGGAATATTCATTGACTGAGCAGTGATTGTTTAATGAAACTAGGTTATGCATGAAAAGGCACCAACAATAAATAAATGTTCATTGTATTTTGGCTGTTGGTTGATTGCTGTTCACCGCCATTCACTAACTGCCGGAAACAACGCCACAGATGTGATGGTCAACATTCGCCTACATCATTACCCTGGGAAGGAGGCACAAATGTTAAGTATTGATTTGGAAGAATGGAGACATATTTCCTCACAACAACCATTTTTTTAATATTTGTGTGTTTATTGCTTTCTTTATTCAGGGGCGTAAAAGGAGGTTTTCCAGGGACTTCTTACAGGTAGACAATCATCACCTTCATCCTACAATTGGATGATTGAACTCCTGCCTTCATTGTAATATGGATGGACCAGGAAAAAATAAATTCAGAATTTGCTTTGAAGCAGCCGAAATTAGGGTGTTGGGTCTCCTTCCAAAAATGTTTTATTGTTTATTAATTATCTACCACTAGACTTATTTTGATTTGAGATTTGTTTTATGAATCGTTCAAAATCTTTTATTTCCTCCTTTACTATCTAGTTAAAAGATAACTAGAATTTAGTGGAATGTTTAGAGAAATTTGACTTAAAAATAGTAGAAATTAAACGAGACCCCCCAAAAAAAAATGTTTTTGCCTGTTTTATTAAAGATATTTGCTAACTTAATTTGGTTATTTGATTTAAATCAGAAATATTTTAAATAGAACAATACATTTTTAGAACTTTAGAATTTTTTTTTTTTTACATTCTGGACATTCTTACATTTATTTATTCTGGAAATTGCTTTTGATCAAGAAATAGAATTCGACTGAATTTTGCTACTTTGTACAATGCAACGTTTTGGTGATTAATTTACGAAACACATTTGGATAAAAAATAGTTTATTGGTTAACTATAAAGTTTTGAATAAAATACCGTGATTATTATTTTTTTAAATAGTTATTGAGCATTAATAATTAATCTATCATTTATTCGGAGAATTTTTTCCTATCAATCATAAAACCCTTAGTTTCTTCATCAAATACACACTTGATCCTTTTTTTTAAAATCATTGATTCGATGGAATTGGAATTCATTTGAGTTGATCTTCTCTTTAATTATCGATTCATAAGTTATTTTTAATTCTCCAATAGAAGAGAATTTGTACAAGTGCTTT
>JAFIDM010006943.1:6324370-6430489 GCA_023159025.1 Thereuonema tuberculata
GAAAGTTACGTGATACTTACGTCTACCTTATAAAGATGACACAACGGAAACTTCGGTGACGAAATATTTGGCATTTGGAAGGAATTTCAATCAGCTTTCATGGAATATCTTTGTAGATAATATCTTTCTTTTTTTTTTCGATTATCAGTCCTGTAAGGAGATATTATTTAATGATTGACTTTAAGGTTTTTTTTTTTTATTATTATTCTTTTCTATTATTGCTGTTAATGTTGTTAAACTTTAATTTTCAATGTAATAATAAATGCACTAACGAATGCCTTATTTTTACGCTGAAAAATAAAAATTAGTAATTTCTGAAACCAAATGTGATTAAAAACTGTTAAATTTCCCTAATTCTCAAAGCTTCTCTTGAAAATTATATAAAACGAAATTACATTGATAAAAGAATATTTGTATAGTCTAGATCAGCGGTTCCCAACCGGTAGGTCGCGATTTGATCCTAAAACTATCAGAAACCATCGAATAAACCATCAGAAAAGATTATAAAAATCGAAAATCGATCATATATAAGGAAGGGATACGATACAAATATGGTTTTATTCTTCTATTCCTATATATGTGGAGGTATTCCGATAAGGAAAGGTGGGTCGCCAGCTGAAAAAGGTTGGAAACCGCTGCTGGTCTAGATGGATGAAAATGACTTCCGCACAGCATGTCTTAAATCTCGGGTTCCCAACTTGTGGGTCGCGACCCCAAAGTATTCTCTGGGGGCCGCGACTGTTATTTTTAGTTGTAATTATTTTTATAGGAAATTTTACTACGAAGGTTTTTCAACACTTATTATTTCAATACTGTAATATTCTACTAATGGTTATAGCTGATTTTTTTGATAAATGAAAAGAAGTAACTTAAGTCCACCGCGGCGGATATTTTATAAAATATTAAAAGCCTACAGATTAAACATTTTTATTTTATTTTAATTATATGCTATGATGGGCCATTAATATTTTTACAAATTTCCGCCGCGCGGACCTTCAAACATTGAATTATTGAAATATTGCAAAATAAAATATGCAAATGCAATGTTATCATTAAATAATATTCTATGTTACAAATAGTCAACTGAAAAATATATTCACCCTGATTCAAAGTTTAGTATCAAAATTCATTTTTAAACAGTCTCGATATTAAATGATTTTATATAAACTTAGAATTATATTATGAAAAATCTAATTATAACGTGTTTTCTTACCCAATTGAAAATGCCTTTTTCTGCAAATATGGCGGGAGTCGTGTGTTACTTCTTTATTAGAAAAAGAGGTCGCTACTAGAAAAAGGTTGGGAAACACTGCCTTAAACTATTGGGAGCTCTGAATTGGTAGGAATATTCATTTTTCCTTCAAAAAAAATAACTAAATAAAATACCTTTGAGTGGTTCAGCAATTGAAAATGAGTAATTAGCTTAAAGATAAGTTTACTAATAACAAAAATTAAGTAAACTATCAACGATATCACTTTTACTTCAAAGCTTGCAATCTTAAAACTTAAACTATTATATGATTATTGAATGTGTTCTGAATCTGACTGATTTATATTTAATATCGGTTCAAGTTGAAATAACTTAACAATGTAGATGAGAGCATTGGTCCTTTTAGTTTGGATGTATAGTTAGAGCAATAGTTTCTCAGTTATGGAACCATTCATCTTAGTCTCTTCTTTGAGACAATTCATAAACAGGGTTTTGTTTCGTGCTATGTTAGAGTCAAAATATTAGCAATCCTTTTATTTTTCTTTTACAATGTTGGAATTTTTTTAATAAAGGCGCTTGATTTTGAGTAGAAGATTAAGAGGTTAATTGAGTTTATCGAATGACATGAGTTGGAAAACTTTTAAGAACTATTGCTGTTGAATGACTCGGGTGTTCGATGCCATTTTCATCATCAAAACTCGTCGAATTGGATCTTGTTGTTTTTATCCAGAAGGATCGAACACCTAATGCGATAAAGAAGCAGTTATTGGAGACCTCTATTTGAATGTTGGGAAGACTTATTAAATCAGAAAAACAAGCAATTGGAACAAATGGGAGAGTAGGGAAGTGATATCATTTGGAAGCTGGAGGGTCGAAGACGAGACGAGCGTGTTAGTGAGAGGGATGGGTTCGATTGTTCATTATCGTTGGCAATGCGACAATGACGCAGGCTAATGAGAGGTAATTTAGGCAAATGGATGGTGCCGTCTAATTTCCGAGCATCAACCAAAAACCCCGCACAGATGGTAGAAATCGCCTGATATTTAAATCCACTCCCAAAACAAGGAAGACGCTTTTCTTTGAACAGCCGTGCTTACAACAATATCAATAAGATACTCAAAGAACGAAGACGTTATTTGTTTTGTGTAATTATTTTAATTCTCTCTAAGTGGAACCACAACTTCTTTATAATAGGCGAATACTAGTTTTATCTGTCGTTCAAAGGTTAATGAATGCAATTTCAATTTTGCTTCCAGAATTTTCTAAGCGAATTCACTGGCGTAAGTGGACGACATTTGCGAAGCTTTCAATTAACTTTCTGGGGCTGTTAACCCATTTCGACAGATGCCGATGAAAGAAAGTTCTGACCGGGTGCTGCTTGACGTCTCCGGACTCGAACTTTGACCTTTCATCACCTTCTTAAATAATCCAATGATTGAAAAGTCCTTTAGAGGATAAATTAACCTCGAATGGTGATGGTCAGATAATTTCCATTACCAATTGTTTGATATTTCGAGATAGGTATTGGATGTATGCTTTTAAACATTACCTTAATTCTGCCTCCGTTTTTTTATCGTCTGGATTCTTCCTAATTAACAAGATCTCTGACTTATTCAAAGCCTTTCATAAGGTGACAGAACAATCGCTTTCACCTTCGTGGAAATAGAGAGAATTTTTCACTTACGCATTTTAACTTTATTTTAACCGTTTATTTCCATCTTAAAATAGAAGCATTTGGCTTTGACTGTGATATTTAATAAGGCGAAATGGACAAAAAAATTAAGTAAATGATCTCGTTCTATTCTGATCACACACGCATAAAAAGAACTAAATAGGTTCTTTTATTTTAAGGTCATTTCTGAATGGGTCTATTTTTAGCACGGAAGTTGAAATGAGAATAATAATTGTTATTGCTCTACAATTATGGCTCGATTTACAGAAGATAAAACGAAATTCCTTAGACACGTAGACTTACTTACTTTCTTTCTTTTTTTTGTTCCCATTTTCAGTCGAATAATGCTGATAAAAATCTCCCTTGCTTTATTTGATTCCACTAAAACTGAACAGAAGTTAAGAGCACCTCTTGGTAGTTCACCAAAATATTTGCTTCTAGATTTTTCCTTTGGTTTGTATCGTGTGAATAAGTTTTCAGGTCGAGGAAAGAGTAACTTTCACTAGGAATTATTTTAATCGCCTTTTGCAAACCATAGATTGGCCCGAGTGCGTCTACAGTTTTTATCAATTTGGTTATGGTCACGCAAGCACAGCGTTCGACCGTTCAACAAACTTAGATTAATTTTCACACTGTATCATTTCCTATTCACTTTCCTATCCCCATTCTTTCTTTTGTAATCGACTGAAAGTAGCGAGCTTAAAAGAAAGTTTTTCTGGATACACTTCATTGCTTGATTATTTTTTTTTTGGAGAATTTTTATTATTATTTGATATATTTTTATTTCTGTAAAAACCAGTGGTTCGCCGAATTGTGTTTAGTAAAAGGAAAATTATTTATATACTCAGTAGACAGTTTGGTTTATCAGTAATTCTAACAATTACTGATTTGTTAAAATCATGTCGATTTTATTTGGTATCTCAGTTATAAAAGCTCCTATAGTTCTACCGTAGTTATAACATATTAATTCATTTATTATTTCATACATTAACAATGAGCAGTAGAGAAATTCCCAGAGAGAAAATTCAAAGCCTGCGCGCAATACTATGGTGAAAATGAAATCAAAAGAGTGTTTTTAGAAACCGAAATGGTTTTTACGACCTTGAACTGTAACTACTTCGTGAAGATATGATTTTTTTTCATATCGTATTTATGTTTCGTGTACATTGCTTAATAAAATCTTTTATTCAGGTTTTTAAATTTTATCTTTTATATTTCTAAAACGCAATAATAAAAACACACTATATCCTTCTAAAAATTATTTAAAAACATTTAAAAAATTGCAGTATACGTTACATTGTCGGTTTGATGAGAGCTTTTGGATCCTTTGCAAAGGAACCGAAAGCTCTCATCAAACCTACAATATAACGTATGCTGAATTTTTTTAAATGTTTTTAAATAATTTTTTAGAAGGATATAGTGTGTTTTTATTATTGCGTTTTAGAAATATAGAATTTTAAAATACAACACACGTTAAACTGATTTTTAAAATTTTATCTTTTAGCAGTACTTTTCTGATTTTTTACTTCTTAAATGAACAGTTTTCTGTGCTAACCCACTTAGAAGTTGGGACTTGCAATAAAAACAAGCAGAGTCAAAATTATTTCTAATAATTGTTACATTACAGTAAATGTCTTCCTGAATTAAATTTTTTTTGTGTATTTTTAATTATCACTCTGGTCGTGTCTTGATCGCTATAAAGTTTTTGTTCTCATTGAAGATAGGGAATTATTTGGGCCTGAGATAGGGGAGGGATTAAAGTGTGAATGCTGTACTATACACCTCACCCCCATAATTAATGCCGTGATCCTTAAAGAGAGAGAGAGCGCTGAGCCGTCGCAGTCGTGAACAGAACTACTTAATAGTTAAGGAAAACCTTAATTAACTTTCTAATTAAAGTGTAATCATCTACTTTGCCCTTCTGCTTATTTCAATAAGTGCATGTTGTAGAGAAATTCAATGTTTATTTCTATTAAATGGAAGACTGGAAAAACTATTTCCTTTTCATCTGTAGCACTTGTTCATTGAAAATACTGAACACATATAAATATATTCAGCAGATTTCACAATTTGAAAACAGGCTTTTCGTTTTCATGACTTATTTATTTATTTTTAAATAAAGAAAAATAAGAAATATTAAGGAAACTAGGCCTTAAGTTCTTTCCTGGCCTTGATTGATGATAAAAGTCAAAATATATTCACTTTGAAAGACCTTGGTCTCCAGTCTTTCATCGCGAATTAAAATTTTAAAACATTTCTTGATTTTTTTCCCGTAATGTTTGTTTGTGGAATTTGAATCTCTCCAAGTTATTAAAACCAATTCGCGAACTTTTTAATTTCTTCAAAGTTATTTAATAAGTTGGTCATTTTATTTAAGGATGACTCAAGATATCACATAAACATGTTTTTTTTTTTTTTTTTTTTTTTTTTTAAGCAACTTGAAAGTTAAATTAGTAGTTACGAGTGTTTCATCATTAAAAGAAACTGATTCATAATCAGAATTTTAATCCTTGTTTTGAAATGTTTTTTTGATGATAATTTTAAACCATCTGTGAATGTTAACTAAAAGCTAATTAATAACCAAATGTTGATGATCAGTTTCTTTCAATTTTTGTTCTAATTCTTTCATTTGCATCTGTTGTTGTAATAGCTCCCATTTTAAATCAAAGATGAAATATCTATATATATCGTTAAATTGTAAAACAAAGAAATATTAGATTTGTGACTAAATCGTAAGCTAATTCAATAAATAGAATGAGCAATTGATTACTGTGCTTTACTATAATTCCAATAACGACTGGTTTCTTCAATCGGTACTAATTGTATTCACAATAAAAGCATGTTAGGAATTGCAATCAATTTTCGGAACTAGCGAGTAACGCATTCAAATGACGAAGGATTAAGTCTCTTGTTTCATTCCTTTGTTTCCAGAGGAACAGTAAATGTTGGTTGTAACAAAAAAACTCTTTCGATCACTTTCTTTACTTGATTCTTGTCTCTTACGGTAGCTCCTAGTTTGCCATCGGGGTTTGTCTGGAGCTGAACCCCCTCTCTGTGATATCGAAATTTCACGGAAACACAAATGGGAAGCAGTGTTTGGCCTTGATGACGAATGGCACAGATGGTTTTTCACTTTGTCCTTGGAACAATAGCGCTCCGTATCCAACCGCCTTCCCTGTCATTTCACTGAAAGTACAGTTGATATATTAATTGATGCCGAAGTAATTTAGGGTTATTAGGGGATGACTGTAAAAAATCAGCTTCAACTTAAATTTTATCCTGTTGGAATTGTTGAACAGATCTCACTTCGTCGCTGAGTTTTGTATTCGATCATTCAGATAAATTTCTAACTATACAGGTTACGAATGAGATACGTTCCTGAGAACGTTTTTAGGTCGGATTTATATGTAACTCGGATCCCTAATGAACAAAGCATACCGTAATAAGAATAACAATACAATAATGGCTCCTATATAGTAATAATAATAATAATAAAAGACAAAAAAAAAATGGAATTCCATTTGGAAGTGGAAGGAGAATAAGCTGTTGCTTGCTAGAGTGGAAGAACACTTCGAACATCTCTTGTTTTTTTTTTATTCCACCTTCCTAGAGCATTGAAACTCATAGATCACTCCGTCTGTGTATATGTCGTCCCCCCCCCCAGATATATGTACAATACATTACTTAAGTTATATTAATGACGTATTATTCATTGTTAACTAATAGATTACTCTAGAAAATTTTGCCTGACTTGAAACATATTTCCAAATATACAGTTGATACCTTGGAATCGGTTTCATGTCATGAATTTTTAAGTCGCATGGGTTTCTGAAATCTCTTGTAGGTAATAATGGATAGACAACTCATGTAAAGTCTGACACACATGTTTTTCTTTCCATTTCTGATTTTAAACTATTTATAATATTGGTTAATATCTCAGGCAAATACGGAATTCCTAGTTCTACTTTAAATATTCAGGGTCAAAGGACTTCAAAGAAAATTTATGGTCTTAGCAGATGTCCCTTTTAGTAAAAACCCTAAAAGGTTTTTTTCCTGAAACTTATGTCTCTGCCACTCGGGCTTCTACAAGAGTCTTCAAAAAAAACATTTTGTAATTTTGACGATCATAGACTACATATAAAACAATTTTGCCATATTCCAATGATTTATCTCTGGAAAATGCTGCTATGTGCAATGTACAAATATTTTTATTGCTACCTTAACTATTTTAAACATATCTTTGTTTATTTATGTGAAGTTTCTACATAAATCACTATATCTTTGTATCATTTAACACACCATTCTTCAAATGCTGGATTAAGAACTATTTCTATGTGTATGTAATATTGTTGACCAGTGTGCACAAGATTTCAAAGGTTATTGAAACAGACCCCTACAGCTACCAATTTGAAAAAAAATGTTCACATTTCAACTTCCCATATTAATCTTTGGTTGTATAAAGAAAATTGTAATTTAAAAATAGGATTTTTTCCAAAAGTAGATTACAATTATTATTTCAATAATAGAAGCTATAATTCAATATATTCATCAGTTTCACCCCAAAATGAATATTTCTGTGGAGAATCATCGAGTGATGATGAATATTAATAATGTGTCATTTTAAAGCAACATTACCTAATAGAAGACTTTTATTTAAAGATTATGATAAGGCAGATGGATGGAAATTGGGTTGAACCAAATCGTATTGTCACGTGACGCATGATGACGTCATTTAAATGTCTCTGCTCTTCACTACCCGGTCTAACTGATGCAGCAAGTGCGTCCGTAGGAGTCCAACGCAGGCAAAGGTTACGGAATTTTATCGACTCGCGGGCGGTTTACTAGAATGGGATGCGGTCGTTAACCCCCGGCACGTGTGTGAGAGTCCGGTTTTACATAGAAAGAGGCTTTTGATTTGATCGGGTGGATGGATTTACCGCTGCTGTCATCCCTTTTGTGCTGATCTGCCACTTGAAGACCCTTGCTCGATTTCAACCGGAGCAAAGAAATAGTAATACGATGTTTTGTCGGCAAATGCTGCTCAAATTTGATTAATTTTTATCATAATTACTGGATTTGTTACTTATTCCATTGTCGATTAATGGCGAATATTATTACAGTTACTTTACTATCCATCAAAATAAAACTTTTAATATAAATTACCTTAGAAATATATATATATATATATATAAAAGAGCAGTTGGACAGAAAATCAATTAAGACTATTTTATTCCATTTGTAGCTTAATTTGTTGTTCCTTTTCTCTCCCCAGTCAATTTGGAACAAGTGAATAGATCTTTTTGAAACCATATATGCATATTTACTAGACTTTTAGTAACTTTTGTATTTACATGTTTTTCGTCTGGTTCTTTGTCAACAAATTTGCAAGTGAATGTGACAAAACTTTTATTGCTAACAATGGTTATTAATCCGTTTAGTAATCCTGGAGCATATGCTTTGATATGATCAAAAAAACAATTTAGTTAATACGGATTTTATTTATTTATTTATTTATTTATTGAAAAAATAAAAAATTTGTATTGTTTCACAACTTTAAAAAAAAAAGAGGGAGGGGACAGCATTTTAAAGTAAGGATGTCTTTAAGTTCTTGCTGGAGCTTCTGTAAAATTTGTTTCCCCTTAAGTAAAGGTTTTTTTCCAATCAGATTCAGTTTTCGATTCCAGTTAAAGTTTTTTACTTCTCATTCCAAAGTTCTAATTGATTTGGGACGGACTTCATTTGGCAAATTTATCCGAATATTTCTGTGGATTCCAGCGGTGAATTACACCCAAAAATGTAATCAGAAAAGGCTTTAAAATGTATCCTTACCTTAGATTTATTTATTGACTTTGCTTTTAAATTCAAAAGCCTGATTAACTTAATTACGATGATAAGATAACTCTTGTTTAAAAGGAATCCAACAGACAAACCTTCAACTAATTATTGTGATAAACTATGCTGATAATTCTTTCTGTGTCATAAGATAAACAATCAGATGAAAGAACTTTTGGAAGAGATTAAGATCTTTTATTTTATTCAGTTTCAAAGAAGAATTAACGGAAGAAGGTTGTTTTTGTTTTTTCTAAATTTTATTATTAATACTTTAATAATTTCAACAGTAACGAGTGTCTTATCTCAAAAAAAAAAAAAAAATCACGCATCATTAAATTTATAAGAAAATTTCAGAATAAAGAAATGTTATTATCTTTAAAATAACTTCGGCTTTGGAAATTGGTTATGTTTACAGTGACGGAATGCAAAGATAAAATCTACAAGTAGAAAACTGCAAATTACTAATCTATAAATAGAAAACGTCTTGGATTTCGTATTTCGCCTTCGATTGAAGCTTTAAATATTATTATTATTCTCAATAACCGTTGTAACGTGGCTGTTCAGTACAGATTCACTTATAGTTACACCACTAACATTCTTTTGTCAGTTTTGCTGAATTCAGTAATACAACAGTAAATTAACAGCCTTCAAAAATTAACTAATTAGTTAGCACGTGTTTGACATAATTAGTGCTATTTTTTCACCGATGCTTGACCTACCTTTGTTACTCAATGCTTTGCTGATTATTCGTAATAAGTGTTGACAGCAGTTGTGTTTACTTTGTTGAACACTTTAGTAATCTTCTGTAGGTAATATATTTTTCTAAATTAATTTGGAAAAGTGCCTTTTGATATATTTTTCTCCCACATTTTCCTCATAAACATAAAAGAAGAATTGCATAAATGAAAATGACAAAGAGTTAGATAAATCTTCTTTATGCCCGAATAAGAATAAAAACTTCAAAGAATTTTTAACTGTTGGTCAAAAAAGAAAAATAATAGATTTAATTTCTATAAAAGATAATTAATACTAGATTTGACCAATGGGCGGTCCGTTACGATAAGGAAAAAGTTAGATCTTACAACATGTAAGACTTTTCCGTAGTTGATTGAGGATTGAAATTAATGTATTACTTTACTGTTTGTTCTTTCATTGTTTCTTTCCAAGTGATTGAAATGCCTTGAAATAAGGAAATCCTTCCATCTAAAAGAAATAAAAGTGATCTTTGTCTTAACCGTTGTCTTCTAAATCACTCACTGTCATAAGCTACCTTACAATTACTTAAATGAGAATTTTAAGCAGTTCCCGAATCCTCTGGAAATGAACGTGTATTTAGTTCTATTTAATACGAAGTGTAATTTGACTTTGAGCTGATGTTATAACAGAAATTCTTAAAAAAGAAAAGAATACAAACAGTGAAACCTAATGTGATCTATGAGCCTTGCATAATTAGATCCAAAAATTCCATTTCCACCCCCATTAAAGTTTCAGCTTTCTAAGATTATTCTTCGTTTTTGAGTTTATCTTTAATGATCGGTTGTTTTAATTCAATGTGGGTGGTGACTGTGATTAATAGAAATGTTTCTATTTATTTGCAGATATCAATTTACTCAATGAATCTTTGTAAAGACGGAACCACTTGAAGAGGACGGGAAAGAAAAAAAACAGCACCTTGAGGTCATTTGTATTGAAGAAAGTGATGATTGAATTAATATGATGTAATTCATTCAGTGGATCACAAATACACTGAAATACATTGTGATAAAGACAGTGATGCTTTTGTTTGGGTTCGAACTCCTTCGAAGTTTACCTCCGAAATGGGCTTAACTTAACCCCCGTCAAATAAAAAGCCTTCGATCTTCCCTCCATTATTGCAGAATATTTTTAAGACAAAAAAAAATTAATTCATTTAAGATTATTTTTTCCCCCAAATTTGTTGAACTTAAACTGGCCATTTTGATCCTTTGGGTCAAAGCGATTTCTATTTGTTAAAAGATCAGGAGATTCAGTAATTGAAGCAAATTCAAACTTCAAACTGTAAGCAGACGACATCGGATTTTTTTTTCCCCTTTCTTGAAACAGTAATGTTTAAATATGAACAGAATTGGAATAAATTATTATTATAATTTTCTGTGGGAATTTTGATGTGGATTGATTTTTAAAACATTATAAATTATTTACAGCTTCATTTATTAATGATCTTTCTTCATTCTGTGATTTTATAAATCTTTTCATTTCGGGATCGAATTTTTTTTTCTTTCTTTCATTCTGCGATAGTTGTGCGTCAGAGTTTTCCTAGAAGCCATTGCGTAGGAGGCATTAGGATCTATATTAAACAAAAGTAATCATCATTGATGAGGTCGTAGTTATTGTAATAGTTTCAAAAGAATTGCTCGGCGGGATTTTCCGGGAGAGCTTCATTCATACGAACTAAATCCAAGATACAGTGTCTGTTTGTGTTAATCAATGTTCGTAATGCATTTTTTTTTTTTTTTTTTTTCAGTATGTAGGAATGACGCAGGCTTTCAGTATCGTTATTATTTTTAGTGTTTAGATTTTAGTATAGATATAGTCATGCATATATAAATCTTTTTTCTTTATCTTCGTTGTAATCACTCCAGAGTATGCTTAAAAATTTTATGTGACATTACTGACGTTTATTCCAGTGCAAAAATCAACGCGCGACGTAATTTTAATTTACGAGTTGAAATGTATTAAAGGCAAGCTTTCGATTTACTTGAGTGTGGATTATGATTAAGAACTTTCCGTGATTTTTGCTTTCATTCTAACATTCCTTTATTTATTGTTTATGAGCAAGTTATAAACAATAGTGTTTGTGGCTTAGTTTCCAATGCGGGTTAAAAACATTTGTAAGCTTTTGAGTTTTTCAGAAATTCTTTCTTCTAATTAAGGAAACGGAAATTATCCAATCATATTTTTTTTTTTTTTTTTACTTTTATTATCAAAATAAATAACTAATCAACGAATGAAATAACACCTATTTGGAATTATTTTTTAAGGCCTCCTTTTTTTAATTCAATTACAAATCCTATTAATTTTTCTTATTCTTTTATCCAAGAAACCATAGAAACGCCAATGGTAGGAATAGATAGAAGTTGCTGCACTAATTCGGCTTTTGTCTGACCAGTATAATTATTATTATTTTTTCCCCCATTGACAAGAAATTCCTTAAGTTGTCCAAACAAGAACTTGATTATTGTGTAAATAATATACGAATATGATAGCCGCCGTGTGTACATCGTTATACACAAATTCAACGAAATATTCGCAAATTGTGATCTGATGAGCATTGTCTACGCACTATCTGTTATATTGATAAATATGCAAATTTGTTACAGTTTGCTACTCGAAGTTTAGTTTTCTCGTATGTTTTTGTATAGATTGAAGTTTAATTTTCCGTTTCTTCTTGAATAACTGTTAAGATTAATTTTATGGATTTAACTTATTACCGATGATTATCTTTGGATTTATTTCTTTAATAACGCGAATCCTTGATATTTTTAGTTCAAAACTATCCTCTAATGCGTGAAGGAAGGGGAGGAATTCTTTTGGTTTTCTTTCTTTCTTTTTTCTTCGCTAGTTGTGCAGCTCACTCATTGAAATCCTTTACAAAAGACTGAATATCTGTTTGTTTTTTTTTATCTTTTTTTAACCATTGCCTTAATTCTTGTGACGCCGTATTTTTTTTTTTTTTTTTTCTTTCTTTCTTTCTTTTCTGCTTCTCTTCTGTGGGCGGAAGTATTCTGTCAATCATTTGACGAAAATTGCCAACCGCCATATGGTTCGCGCGCGCCCCCTTGCTGCCTACTGTGGCAACTGCGTGTGTGTCAAGTATTTGTGGCAACGGGCCTTGGTAACGCAAGCGAGAGACAGACGAAATACCCGCCTTTTTATAGCGGGGTTTAGAAGGGAGGACCCTAGCAACCCTTCTGACGATGCAGAGGAAGCTGTAATTGATTCCGTTCATCTGATATTAGTTCGGTTTGGCGCAGATGGCACAGGGAAAAAAAAAAAGAAATGCGATATTTTACTTCGATTTTTTTTTTTTAATGTGGAAGTTTCTCGTTTACCAATAGCAATTTCCGTTTTAATAATTTAAGGAAAAAATGTAATTGAAGTTTTAATATTCATCTATTTTTTTTTAATGCATTTAGTAAATATTTATAGCAAATTAAAATATTGAACAATTCTAAAATAACCATATATTTTAGTATATAATATATATCAGATCAAGAACAGAAACCAAAATTAGCACAAATAATAATAATAATAAAAACCTTTGTTTGGTTTTTGGTTTTTTTCTTTTCTTCAATCCTGTTACAGTTCCTTTATTACTGATTTCTCACGAATTTTCGAATGATTTCTTGATAAATCAAATCTACAAAATTATTTTCTTTTTCTTTTTTTCTTTTTTTTTAAATATTGTAATAATAATCGCACTGGTCTTTTGAAGAGTGCTTAAAATAATGTTTTTAATGATAATTAAACTTTGAATAAATTTTTCCTAAAATGGTTTCGGATTCGTTTTTTTTTATTCTATCGATTAAAACAGAAATTAAAATATACTTCATTCCCCCACTTTATTTCGTGATTGTCGTGTAACGACTTCTCTCATAATAGTACAGCTGCTATCCATGGATTAAGTTATTATTCTCGCAATGGAACGAAATAATTGCTTCGTTTGACGATAAAATTAGTAGTTGTCATTTCCACTTAATTTTAAGTCGTAGCAAAAATAAATAGCAAGTCGTCACACTTTGATTGTCGTCCTACTGCTATTAGTACAAGTTTTCTGTGGATGCCCCTGAATTTGATAATAGCAATCTTGTTTATGTTTTTTACTCCCATTGAATTGAAATAACAAAGTTTATTAAAATGGTTACAATTTCTCTTTATTACCAAACTTTAGCATGTAACAGACCGTAATTATAGCAGAAAGCTAGTTGTTTGTCCATAAAGATCAAGAACTAGAGAGTTTTGCATCGTTATCTCATGTTAAATAGCTGTATTTGCTTTATCTCGAATTCGGTTCCCCGCACTTGTAATTGGTCCAATTGAATAGTTTACTTATTATTCACTAGACTTGTTGTATTATCACTCCATCGAATGGACGGAATGACTATTAGAAAAATATTGGATGATAACAGCTTGAGTATGGAGTTCGAATCCTTGTGAGGCTTGGTTGTATCTTATATAGCTTCTCTCATCCCTCACAGTAGCTTCTTTAATTGTAACATGAAAGTTTTTTTTCCCTACAATATCTACCGATTTACATGATGGGGAAATCATAACAACATTCTTACAGTAGAAATAATTTGTTTATTAATTTGGTATGAAAATTAGTAAAACTGTTACTAATTGGAAACATTTCGAGTGGCAGAAGTTCTTTTGTCATCATCTCTTCTTTCACCCAAAATACAGAATGTCTCAAAGCTACTTGCGGAAGATTTACAGCGGATGTTTTCAACAGTCTTTCATTAATTATTAATGTACTTCTCTCTTTCGAGGTAATTGTGATATAAATATATAAAGATAATCCGTTCCGGAATTCCGATCTCCTGTAGAATTTCTTTCTGTTTTATTATTTTCTTTGAATTAAAAATTTAAGCTTTGGCATTTTATTTTTCTTAGTGATTTATTGAATATTCCTGAGGCCTTTTTTTTCTTTCTCCCAAGTGTTTCCATAACGAAAAAAAACAAAACAAGTCTCTCACCATAAAACTAATCGTTCGATGAACTGATTTAAAAGATGAATAAAATCTCATTGTTTTATATTATTTATCTTTACTTCATTATTATTATTTTAATATTGTACACAATATTCAGGAAAATTTTCTGAAAATATATGTTAGAATTTTTATATTCGTCAAGTTTTATAAATTGGCATAATTAACTTAATGTGAAAATTTCATTTTAAGAATAGAGAATGTTTCTTTTTTCATTTAATTGTCAGTTTTGTTTTTGTAACTAAGGAAAAAAAATGGATTTTTATAATTTATTTTCAATTTAATATCAGTAACAAAAATAGTTAATAAATCGTCATTTGCTTCTTTACTGAAAAATAATTGTGTTTTGCCTATTAAACAAAACAGCCTTTTTTTTTTTAATATTTGTATCTAGAATAATACTATCCAAAGTAGGTCTAAAATAATCAATAGTAAAGAAGTTTTCCTTTCCTTCATTTAAATTCCATTAGATTATTTAAACCGTTCCTTTGAATTCAGCCTCATCATTTATATTTTTTTAAGCAAGTAATGCTGTTTAACAAGAGTTGAGAAAATTATTTTAACTTTAAATCAAAAATATCATCTAAATTAAAACCAAAAAAAAAAAAGCTGCTTTTATTCACCAAATCCTGCTTCGCCGAAATTGAAATTAAGGTATACAAGTGGTTTACATACATCAAAAAACAGTACCTAATAAAAAGATAGATTGTGAGAATTTAGGATTTTTGCAAAATTAGTGCATTGGTAAAAAATTCTTATGCTTTAAACAAATTCATTGAGGCCGCTCTCGTTGGCACATGGATTTTCTCACTGGTTTTTTCATTGGTGAGTTTTTCATTGTGTATTTTTTCCTTTGAGGCACCACTGCGCTTCCGATGATTAGTGCATTGATATTGAAGCATTTATGATTTTTCTCTTTTATTAATCTATGAGATAATATTTAAGGATGGTTTTAAAAAATTTACTTTGACAATGAGAGAATTCTGTTATAGGATTTACAATTAATGAGTTTAATTAAACTTTTAATGTAATGTAGCTAATTCTTTTTAACATGTTCAATTTAATTTCGAATAAAGATATTTAACGTTTGGTTGTACTAGTAACAAGGTCATACTACACTAATAATATTAATTAATGCTTAGTTTTTTATTATTAATGCTTAGTGTGGTAATGGTCTACTACCTTGTTATGTTAAAGTTTATTTGAATTCTTGACAATATTTTCTATTTCCTTAAAGAAGCTAAGATAATGTTTTTAAAACACGAATTATTTTATCTTTCCCGTTTATATTCCTTTATGTTTGAAGTAATGTTATATGTAATGAATATGCAAACATTTTTACAAACAGCGGACGAATAAATCAAAGAATAGGTTCCGGCAGCTTCATCGATAACCAATGGAAGTTGATCATCCCAATAACGACAGTTCTTTTATTAAGCAAGGAATCCTTACGTTGATCGTTGTTTATCTGAAATAACGATTAAGAAACGGGTGCATCCCCTCCAGTTCCACGGAATTAAATCCTTTACTGAATGATGTTTTAAACTAAAATTACTGTAAGAAATGGCTAAGACAGGAGGGAAATGTAAAATTGTCGTGTCTTCCTTCGAAACATTTTATCAGTCTTTTAATTCCGCGATTACGATGGAAGAAGTTCAGCTGATTGATTTATTTTAATTGTGTAACTTAATTTTTCTTAAGCTATCTTCTGTAAATATAAGTGAGTGAGCAAGGTCTTTATAAATACTCAAAATGTGTCGACGGAGAGAAGAGTGAAGGAAGACGCGTGTCAATTGGGTCACGAATGAATGAGCTCATTACGTGAAGCGAATTTCGAAATTTCCATCTGACCGGTGTTTCTTTTTAAGTCTGATGATTCATCTAAAGTCTGTCTTTTTTAAATTCCTTAAAAAAAAAAAAAAAAAAAATCAGCTGTTTTAATATTTTTATACTCGTTTGCTCACTTACTCCATTTCGAATATCATGACATGATTAAAGAGGCGATTGATTTTTAATCTTTACTTTTTATTAAACAATGGCATTAATGAATTTGTCTGTAATTACACATGATCTAATTAAGAAAGGCTTGCACCTGTCGCCTTTTCAACCCCCACCCCCTCAAATCAACTTAGTTTTTTTCAAGTGGAATTTAGATGATTGTTTTTAAAATGTTTCATTAATAATAAAATAAATCTACTATTAGAAATAGACTCAGAAAAGACCTCAAATTAAGATGATATTTCGATGCTATTTAAATATATATGTGTGTGTGTGTTAATATATGTAAATATCTCCACTATTCATATTCCTTCAACGTTGTCGTTGTATATTTAAATTCTTCTGGAACTTTAGTCGAGAAGTTAAATGTTTCATTGCTATTATGTTTTTGTTTTTTTTGTTCGTTCTCTCAAGACATTTGTTAGAAGTAAACTTTACCATTGATTTTTTTTTTATCAATGAAAGATACAGCAGTAATATATCTCGAAAAGATTGTAATAGTTTTTATGATATATTTTGAACAATTTTGTAATTGCTTATTTATATTATACATTAAGAAATATACTCTTGTATGGAAATGAAATTATTATTAAACAAACAAAAAATATGTAGTCGGTTGATGATTAATAACAATACTTTGATTATATTAAACAATAATATTTAATAGCAATTAAAAATATTATCTTTATATATATATATACAGAGAGAGAGAGATTAGCAATTGCTAATCTTCAAGATAAGTTTCAATTTTATTTCGGCAAATGATATTGTTATTTTGAAATGATGTTGAATGTAATTGACTCCAATGAGACTCGCTCTCCCTTGTCGATTCTTTTTCCATCTATCGAAGGATTCACAACCGAAAATTTGCTTTCTACGATTTCGGAAGCTGAAATAAGTTACCGGAAAATTCTCTTTAATCCTATTTCGTCTGAGCTTTTAACGAAACTGCAGATGAGAATGAATTTAAAAGACCTTCTTTGAACGAGGCTTCCTTAACGAAGGCGTTTATTAATTTGGTGAAATAAAGCAGAGAGAGAAAATGCCAAGGCCTCGCGGGCGCAGGGAACCTTGACGAATGAGAGATGGTCTTGGATAGGATCTTTCCGGGATATTTTCTTCTGCTGCGAGAATTTCTCTTTGCCTCTCCCTTTTTATTCGGGTTTTAACTTGAAATGATGTCTCTTTCTGTTGGATTAAAGAAAGAATTATTGAACTGTAAACAGACTAAAATTAAACAGAAAAATGAATACAAAAACTGTTGCTATGTGTAAAATCTTTTACAATATTTTGAAATATTAATTATTACAATATTTACATTGAAAATGTATTATTTTAAATTTATTTAAATAAATAATTCAGCGTGAAGTAGTAACAGTAAATTAATATATATACAGTAAACCCTCTCAAATCCGGCCTAATGTGGCGCCCAGTAGGCGGGATTTCACAAAAGCCGGACTACCGAGATTGTTCTTAAAATAATTCAATAGTTCAATTTTTGTGAAGACATATTGCCAGGTTTAATTAATTTAACGCCATTTTTATAATTTTGCACTCAAGTGTTTATTAAAAACAATACAAATAAAAAGGTATTTTATAATTACAGTAGTCTTATTTATTGTATATGTTACTGCTAAAGCTCGAAAGCCGTTAATGTGCACATTACTTATCTAATCTGCAGATTAACTGATTTACTCCTTTAACGTGCGGAATCAAAGAGTTTTCCGCAATTTATCTAGGTAATGTTCACATTATTCCGTATCGTTAAAGTTCAAAAGTTTGTTTCTCTCAAAGTGAACAATTTTAAAGGGAAAAAAATTGTTTCAAAAGTTACCAACAGACACATCCTGTAGCTGACGATGCCTCACTTACCTAACCTACAGCTAATCGAAATAGAAACTTCGGGCCTCATTCGGATGAAATTTGTTTTGAAGGCTAATTAATCGGAATAAATAATAATAATAATATTTTAAACCGTTTGATTCTTCCTATTATAGTTTTTTAATTGATTGATGATTGATTCTATCAACTAATTTGTTGATTGTTTGATTAACTTGATTCTTTAGATATTGAAAAGTAAAAATAACATTATGTTAATTTAAGCGAACAGAAACGTTGCTGTTGTTCCAGCAAAGATCTTATTTTCACTTTAACGAGTGCCTAGTAGGTAATGTGCAGATTACTTAGGTAATTTGAGAAATGAAATAATTTTAGGCACTTTAACGGATCACCTAGTTAATCTGCACATTACCTAAATCTGTAGAATAGCTGATTTCTGCACTTTAGCGGTCACATGTAAGGTACAATGACGCAAATGCGTTAAACTACATTTTAACAATATACGTACTGTAAAATAATAAAAAAAAAAAACATCTAGTTTATAATGTCTCTCTTAATGTATTAAATTTACATGAAAAATTACAATTTAAAAAAAAAAAATTACTCGGGACCAGGCCGGATTTGAGAGGTTTTACTGTAAATCTTTTTCGTTTATTCTAAAGATGTTCTCCATCAAAATTCCTTCCAATTAATAACTGAAACAGAACTCATTTTCATTATTTATTTTTCGCCAACCATGAGTTTAGGTACATTAGGCGTATTTTCCATTTTTTACCGTTTTGTCAGTCAGTGACGACAAACTGATGAATGAAATCATCCTTTTTCCGCTGACACTTCCATTATAGGCTATCCACTAGATTTTTAGGTTAATAGCGAGTTTTGTGTGTGTGTGTGTCTCGGATTTAAAATTTTGAATTGATGTTAATATTAATTAGCATTTTGAATCGTTTTGGTGTCGAAGTGAGTGAAGGTCAGGTAGAAAAGAACGATCTTTGGGAGAAATAATAAAGCTCTTGAAACGTATGTACAGATAGCAGTTAATATATTTTGTTAATAAATTTTCAGTTATTATTTGAATTATTTTGACAGTATTATTCAAAATATAATTAAATGCCGTGAGAAACTTTGATAAGCTCTAACTATTCCTTCGCGGTAAATTTTTGGATTTGAGTGAACTTGTTCAGTAGACGTTTTTGGATTAAATTGAAATAGTTTTAAAAATGATCCCTTGGGATTTGTCTTTTTTTTTTTTGTCTGTTCAATAAGGTTGTAATTTTTCATCCATTGTCCCTTTTCCCACTTTACGCACTGAAGTGGTGGTTGTGTAAATAGTTACTGTGACTTTATCCATTTTATCAAACAACCTTCTCTTTTAATAGAAGAGGACCGTATCGAACAGTTGCTTCATCCGAAGGAAATTATATCCTCTCTTTTTTTTTTTAATTACAGGAATAATTAAAATTTTCATTTTAAATGGTTTACTGATGTTTTATGTAAATCGTTAATTTTACTAGTTACTAATTTGACAAGTAAAATTAATAACATCCCTATTAGCTTTGCGCCGGAAGCAAGTGCCTCTTTCGACATAATTTGATCAGATAGAGAAAAAGCTAAGAAATGAATTATGAAACGTACATATAGTAATATAAAAAGAGATTGTTAGAGTTGGTGTTACTTTTCAGTGGTTAGTATGAGAGAATTCAATGACCATTTCATCTTCTTATTCAGTTTACATAATAAAATAGACGCTTCAGTTTCAGTGCAGATCTTTAACCTGGTATTGATGTAATTTGAGACATCCTCTGCTATTTATAGGAAACGATATCTATTTTTAAACATTTGATTGTTCCATAGATTTTTTTTTTAATTTCGCATGTTTTTTCCTGACTAATATGAATTTTGAGTTTGAGTGGTTCATTGGATATCTATTTTTTTTTTGTTAAGATTCAATGAAATTATTTATGCTTAGGATTCCCTTAAATATAAACTTCTTCGGCATCTTAACTGAACCTGGTCAAACTAATAACAAAAGAGTGATTTTATCCTCGATATAAGAGATTGAATAAGTTCGTAGCTGATGCTTTTAAATCCTAAAGTTACCATTCTTTTTTTTTTTAATCCTTGAAACTGATTAATATTAAATTTTTCTTTTTAAAGAACATTTTTCCCGGTTCAAGTTTGCAACTGAGGAAGCCTCGCTAGGAGCGAAAATTAGCGTCGAATTAAGTTATGGATAAATGATAAGTTGTAGTTTGATTAATTTTTCCCTAATGTAAAGCCACTAGGATAGTAAAAGTCATTTCAGCATTATTATTAATTACCAGATGCGCTAGATTTGTTAAAGTTAAGCTGGAATCTCATTTGCTAATGTCAGCGCTGCGGAACTGACTTGCTCGGCTTCCATCAACTAGTGAATGGCTCTCATACATGTCCGTTGTCGTCGCTCTCTGGCCTGCATATTTTGGAAACGGGCGACACGGGGACGACGATGAATTAACAGTAAACTCTTTATTTGTAGTAGAACAGTACACTCTAATATAAACATTTCATTATAAATTAAAACAAAGAATAAACGCAACGTAGAGTTTAGAATTTCCTCAGACTGCTTATGTTAGAAATCATAGATAGTGATTTTGCGATCTTTTCGGCGAGAAAAGAGCTGACAACCTCATCGATTCGCTTTCAGTTTCCTTGGTTTCTTTCTTTATTTTGATGTCGAAACCACTTAAAGCCCATCTTACCTTTTCTTACACGTTTTCTAAATATCTATGGTCTGATAAATAAACTCTTTTTAATCTTCACTCAAAATTTAAAAAAAAAAAATATTAATCGAGCAAGAAAGTGGATACCGATTTCTTGTTTAAGCAGTGCAAGTATTTCGTGATTGGCTGTCTAAAAATGATTGCTCCCGTCACTTTCATGCAAAAACGTTATTGGTCTGCCTCGCTACTGCTAATCTTTAAAGGCTACTGTGTTTTGCGGCAACAGACTTCTACGACCTTTGACGTAACAAGCTGTCGCTGAAGTCCGTTCTTCCGTGGCTAATGCGCGCCGGGCTTTAGACGACCGATGGAGAAGAAATTTCTATTTCTCAAACAGCCCCAAACCTCTGATATGAATTTACTGGATTGCTTTTTTATTTCGGTTTTAGAAATGAAAGATTAAATGAAACCAATTAATTCAAATGGATTAACACTCATTATTTACTGTGGCTTAATTGATTGTGAATAACAAATTCTGAGCTTGAAGTTTTAACAAGTCGATAAGAACAAAGGTGGATTCTAATGTGAATTAATCATTCCCTCAGCTCTCTGATTGCCCATTCTTTTGTTCAGTTGTTTGGAGGAGATAAACTATTTTATAAGTAGAAAAAGGAACCTCGCGGTCCAATCTAATGGCTCGTGCATAATGTCATAATAAAATGGGAGACGTGGGTCTCACAATTACATTTCATTGCCATTTGAGTTGGCAGCATCATTCGTAGAAGTAGGAAGTTGAATAAATTTGTAATTGCGTTAAGTAACAATATCTTACCCAAACAAATATATAAATGGAAGAAAAGAACAGGGAAAATACAAATATATGAATTGTCAGTCTCTGGATCTTTAAAAAAAACTTTGCAAGATGTAAAATTGAATGTCGTGAATTCCCAAATCTCACGTCGTGTCTTGGTTCTATTTTTTTTTTTTTTTTATTAATATTTTGAATTTGATCCCTTTGTGCTGAATCATCCGTCGAAAGGCTTTCGTGGGTTAATGAAATTTGAGATAAAGGCTTAAGATATGAAAGTAATAAAATTCATCGGTTGTTAATTGCCTATTAATTGTATCCAGTTATTATTAGGTAATTCGAAGAAATTTTCGCGCTGTGAGTGAGTTCGCTGCTGTTAACTATTTATAGGTTTAAATAAAAATACATATTAAATAAAGTAATGGCGTTTCAGTTAAGTTTGAAATACTGCTGCAGTAATCCATGAGACATTAATTTACGCCCTGTTTTCCTGTCTAATAAAGCCTACGTAATAAGGTAAATTTAATGAATTTGGGGTAATTAATTAAAGGGTCATTTTTGAGTTATAGCTTTCGAGAACATTTCCCTAGTAGATAGTTTTGCCAGAATTAAAAAAAAAAAAAAAGTCATTACGTCACAGAATTGAAATAGAGAAATATAATAGACTAATAAATTAATTGATGGAATGAACCTTCAGCAAATATTTTTATTGTGGGTTGATTTTTTTCCATACAGTTGCTCCGTCCATTTCGTATTCACTGATGTCTTAAGATGTGAAGTTTATCAAAAGTAAGATCATTATTAGCCAAGAGATACAGCCTCACTGTTTATTTCTTTGAGAAGCTGAAATATTCTTTCACTAATTCGTTGAATGTGTTTTTAATGAAAGCTGAGCCTATTTTTAAAACTTAAGTAAGTTTTGTCTTAAATTAAAAAACCTGAGGTAATGAATTCATCAAATTTACAGATGCCTAGAATCTACATTCACTCTTTTTTTTTTTTTTTTAGTATAACTTATTCAAGGTATGTTTATTCGTGGAGTTCCACAAAATTATATTAAATAAAAAGGACCCAATTTCTGGAAAAGAAAAGCTGGATAATCGCTAGCAGACAAATTATAAACTTTTTTTGTGATTGTTTTACATCTATTATCTTATCGTTCAAACTTATGAAAGTTAAGAAAATGAAGTCGAAACTTTTAATGGAAAACTTACGCCTACAAATTTGGTAATCAGTGATTTATTTAAGAAAGTGATTCTGTTAAGGGGGTAAAAATATTCTGTTGGGAAACAACCTAGAGCCCAAATAACAGTTTATTATTATAAGACTTTTAGTCTAACTTTTGAATTGTCTCATTACATTGAAGAAAGAAAATGTTACATTGAAATATGTCTATCCGTCCTTATGTCCTGATCATATATATCCTAGCAAGCTGAAATTTTAGAGATAGGTTTAAGTTTCCAAAAGAATGGCTTCTGTTGATTTTATGGTATAAATTGGACAGAAAAGTAAGAATCTGTGGATAAAAATTCTAAAATACTTATTATTAACATTAAAGCGTATTAACGACGATATCTCAAAATTGACTGATTTTTAGAAAGAAGTAAAGTTAATGTCTGATAAATCTTACTGGCAATGAATTCAACTAATATTGGTAAAAACTGACCCAACGATAGAGATCTCAGGTCCAAAACCAACACTAATCTCCTGAAACTCCATTAGGAGAATTAGTAAGAAAGTCTCTTGATTTCTACTATCTTCAATGGTAAATTAGCGTTGTAAACAGATTCATCTCCGAAGTCAGTACTGTAGAAATGTGTTTCTTGTGATCTGTTTATTTGGGATGGACGCAAAGAATGCTCACTTGTTATTTTCTCTTTTAACGTTAGTATTTCTTCTCCAGTGCCAAAATTTCAGCGAGATTTCTCAGCAAAATGAAAGAAAGATAAAAAAAAAAAAATCTACATCTTTGTTGGAATTTTAGTACAGATAGGTTCTGTAAATTACTCAGTTGATAGTCGGGTTATTATTGTAATAAAAATCTATTTTAATTTGCTCACTTTTTTTTTAATACTTCAAATAATCAATATTACATTTGAACGAAACAGAACTGAAAAGTAAAGATTCACATTATTCAAATTATATAAGTTTCCTAGAGTTTTCCCTAAATCTTGTCGTTTCTTTCCCCACGTTTCCTGATTTTCAAGTCCCCTCCTAACTCCTTTGTCCCCTCGGGAGGTTCTTGAGCTTCTCAGACGGAATGTGCGCATGCGTGCTCAAAAGTTCCAGCCGATCAAGTTTTTCCCTCAATTCCCTTGGCTTTTGACAGAACTTTTGGAAGCAAGTTCTTCTGATTTGTCGATTTGATGAAGTTCTTACCAAACTATAATAAATATTGTCCAAAGGAATTTGATCGTGACAGTGACTCATCTCATTGCTGATTACCTGAATATTCAAGCTGTTTATTTAATCAATATCTTTGCGGAGAAGTGTCTTTAAAATCAACCTCGATAATTGTTTACAAATTACTTTATATTTAAAAGTAATTTAGTATTGAGTAAAAATTGTTAATATTGAATATATACAGTATATTGAACATTATTGCGGGAATCCCTTACCTGATAAAAATTAATGATCCTCTCTTACAATTTACAAATCGTTTGAGTTTAAAATAACCATTTGCTGTAGACTAACATAATTCACAGGAAATTGTACTGTTATTGATCATTTAAAGAATATATAATCAAAATTAATTTTTATTGACATAAACTTCTGAGTCCGATTTTAGTCAATTTCGGGTCGCTTTTGACGATGCTTTCCTGCAGTGGATCAAATTCGACTTATTTATATAAATAAATAAATAAATTTCGTTTATTTCTCTGAATTTTAATTATAGGTTGCATTTTGTTACTCCATTACTTAAATTGATTGTTTTTATCAGATAGATATCAGAACATCTGTTGCCATTTCAAAAATCAAAGGAAGAATTTTAAACAGTTTGAAAGAGTGATTCAGTCATTGACGTATTTCCTTAAACTTAAGGAATATTGGGTAACAAGAACAGACTTCTATTGACTTAATTCAATTGAAATCCACCCTCTCGATTAAGATTTAAATGTTTGATTAACAAACTTAATTGATAGTTCTGCAGAGTTTGTTTAAGTTTTAATTGTTGTTGTTTTAAGATAAATTTGAAAAAAACAATATTTGTAAGAACAACTTACTGTGGAAAGTATGTGAGTACAACGTAAAGGAGAAGAAGTACATTCCGAATCGTAGTAATATTGAATGCTATAGCTGTTGAGAATGATTATTAAATATGGTTACTCTAAATTTAAGTCGAATAAGTTAAAGATGTTTTTAAGGAGCTCAAACACATAAGTCTTACGAAATATTTAACCGTTGCAAGAAAAGTGAATATCTTAATTTTTTTCCTAACTGCCTTTATTAGTAGGACAATGGAGTCCAAGAGTTTATTTTTCTTTGAGTCCAGTTGAGCCAAAAATCTCGTCTCTTCCTTCGATCCCTTGATAAAGGTTTGCTTTGATATTTCTTTTTTTTTTTTGTTAATTCATTAACAGTCTGTGTATCTGCATTAAACCAAGAAAAACTTCGTCTTCGTATATGTAATTCTGTGTAATTGCATGTGTGTAGTACATTAATGAACCTTTTGAATTTAATCAATATACATTGTATATATTTCGGTACTTATATAATATTTTTTTTTCTGTTTTTCATTTGCGCTGGAAAATTTGAATCAGCTTTTGCAAATAAAATAAAATAGCTATCAATATGACACCTATTCAAAGGAATTCAAAGAATTCGTCCTTTGAAAGAAAAATCCTGGAAAAATATTTGAATCTCAGTTAATCTAAGAATATTCAGAGAATTCGATTTAATTGTACAACTCATTATTTGTGGATTTGAGGCACTTTGAAATTTTATGCGTATCAAAAAGTTTCAATGAACCGTTGTCAGGATAAATGATTCTCAGCATCCCGAAAGTTCTTCAGGGGCAGAAGATAAAGGAGATATAGGAAAATACGTTTATATAACAAGATGGAAGGAAGAAGAGATGCTGTATAGCATATAAAATCCTGGAAAAAATGGCGTTTTGATTCCAAAGTGTTTCTAAGGGTAGATTTACGGTTATTTAAATTTTCTTTCTATTCGGTAATTTTGAAAAGCTCTTCTTCATTCAACCATTGACTGCATTGTTCATCTAACGATAGCAAAGCATCATGATAAATAATTAGCCGTACTACATGAAAGCATTCTTGATTTTTTTTTTTTTTTTTCCCTATTAACTGTATATTTATTTCCTCGCTGAATCGTGAATTGTTCTTTACATGAATATTAAAGACGCCACTGTGAGTTGTTAAGTTTTTCGGATCTCTAAAGAAAGGCCTCTTTGATATTCCTGGGCCGATCGTACTACATAAGGACGCCTTATCTGTTGCCGGTGTCGGTTTCTGCGTGAGGGAGACCGAGGCTGACCACCAGGGGTCATCAGGCGGATCATTGGAACCATCGCATAAACAATGGCTCGTGTGCACGAAATTAGCCCAGCCATTATTATTACTTAGCACGTTTCGTGATGCTAAGGAATTTTTTTTTTTCCATAAAACGCGTTAAAAAATATAATCTTCGTAAAATTCGATTTCTTTCTTTCTGTTTTACTTTTGCTTCTAGTTACGTTTCATTTATTGAATTCCATAATTTCACTTTAATTTAGGCTTTCGAAAGAATTTGGGGAAAAAAAGATCGAGCAGAATCTAAATATATTTAGTTGGGTAATTTTTTGTTACCTTCCACGAACCAAATTGAGCTACTTAAACACAAAAACTTAGTTTCTTTTGTGGTGGAACCAATTGTCTTGACTTTTCAGTTTAGTATTTCATGTTTACTTTTTTTATTTTTTTACATCTACTGATGTTGCTGTAATGATAGGTCATTTTATCAGTTCTTTTACTTAGTAGTGCAATTCTATAGATGCGAGCTATTATTATTATTATTTTATATATATTTAAGTTGAGCCAGACTATTATTAATATTCACTTAATCTCTAAGGCATGGAGAAGTTTTATTATTGGAGGAACAACTTTAATGACTAAAAGGCAGACCCCTGACTTTAATAACTGCTCTTTTCTGAAACAAGACAGAACTGGAAAACTAAAGAGAAGAAAAATTCCAATCGTTATCAATTTTCGAAGAATAGGAAAGAAAATCTGTTATCATTATTATTATTATTATTAATTTGTCGCGCTTCTTCGGCTGCAATTTGTAGGTTGCTGTGAGGGCGATGTAGAGTAGAAAGGAAGAGAAAGCCGGATGTACTTCAGCTCCGATCCTTTGTCACTTCTGCCTCGCCTGGTCCCCTCTACTTCACAAGAGAACACACCACCCACAATTCACATTCTTTGGCATCCGCCCTTCCTGCGTTAATTCCATGTTTTATTTATTTTATTACTTTGAGGAGAAACTTGAAATTGGAAAATTGCAAATCATTATTCAGTTGAAGTCACCCACATACATTCAATGTCTTTATGAAACTTAACATTATTGTTATTATTAATAATAAGCTTGATACGACTCAATGGGAAATAGAAACCATAAATGAAAAGAAATTAAAATAGAAGCCTTATTAGTAAAGTGAATAATTTGTTTTTCAAAAGATTGAGAAACAAACAAATTTAATTTAAGGTTACATTTCTGTTAAATTGTATTCTTTAAGGATGGTGAAAATAGGTTGACAATTATTATTATTGATTGAATCTGATAGAAAATAATTATGAAAAAGGAGAATCTATTTTAATAATTCATTAAATCCATCGATTAATGCTCTGAGATAAATACCAATTCAATATCCATCACTTTTTTTATAAATTTTTTGGTAAACATGTACACTTATTCAGAGGACTCGCCAGCTCCTTAAAAAACCTTTTTTTTTTTTCCTCCATAAAAACCTTGAATTTAGGAAATGATTTCGCTAATGATTGAATTAATATTTGAGAAATTATAAGTTACACGATCATAGATTACTTTTCTTGTCTTTTGTTGAAAGAGGTAGAAGGATATTTCTTTTATTCTTCGAAAGGTTGAGAGAGATGGGGGGGGGGGGCCTAAATTACGAGCATTTAACAGACATTGTCTATATTCTTGATAGATATTGGATGTATTACAAAGCTAAAAACTGGCATTTATCCAGTGCTATCATAAATAATCATACTTATAGTTACACAGTTTGTAAAAGGGTCGTGACAATTACTAATGGATTAATCACTCCAGATACCTCAGCTTTGAATGAATCAAATCAGTTTTGTAGGACAAAAAAAAATCAGTGACTGTATCTCTGTCAACAGAGAAGTCTAATTCATTTATATAAAATAAAAACTCCAGGAGATAGATTTTTTTCCCTCGAGTACAAAAGGCATTGGCGATTGCCATTGTCTCGTTATCTGCTGTTAATGCTTCCCCCCCCCCCCCCCGCCATATAGTGAGAGCAGATTTACATTCTTTGCAGATGATGCTCTCTCGAAAAGATAGGATTTACCTATCTTTATTCCAAAATAGCCCTTGCATATTTCTGCAATGTCGTTTTGCTTACAGGTACTTGATCCTCCTTGACCATCTTTTGTCTACTGCTGTCACGTGCACTTCGAGGCTTGATTAACTTATGGTCATTTTCTTAAATGGCAGACTTTGTTTCCGTTGTGGTAGTATTACACCAACGACAATGCGACCTTTTAAATTCCATAATAATGTTGGCATTGGTGGATAGCATATCACTGCTTTATTCAGATTGGGATTCTTTGTCAAAAAACATTTAGAAAAAAATTCATTCCATAATAATGTTGGCATTGGTGACATATCACTGCTTTATTCAGATTGGGATTCTTTGTCAAAAAACATTTAGAAAAAAATTCATTCGTAGTTAATCTAAGATTTTGTTATTGGCAACTAAGCTGTTTGGATTAGCAAGTTTGGGATTTAAGTCGTTTGAAATGCTGCTTGAACTGTATACAGTTACAAAATAAATTCATTTGATGAAAATAGTGAAGTTACTGAAGACTATTTTTTTTTTTTCAAATCACATTTTACTGAAATTGTTGCTAAAAACCATAATTATTTTTTTTTTTTCCGAAATCTTAGAAAAGTACTTTCTCCATTGAGAACCGAAATTAATTTCTCGACAAAAAATATTTAACGATCAAAAAGTTAATTTGAATTGCTTCGTTGAATTTAAATTTGGAAATAATCTTCTAAAAATTCTAATACGTACATCAGAAGCATTGACAACAACAGTAAGTGAATATCAGATAGGTTCGTTTTTAGGCTAATTTTTCTGTTTCTTTTAAAATTCACCCTTTATACCTAAGAAGCTAAATTTCGGAAGAGATTTAATTCAATTCCTACAATTTCAAGAAATAATCCACTTTCCTAATAAAATAAAAAATACTAGGCAAAACTGTGTCGTGATGTTACTCTCACTAGTGACTTGTGGTTTTAGTTATCAGGTGACAAGCCTAGGATTCGTCGTTCCAATATCTGTTGCATTGAGTGTCCTTTTTCTTGGAATCCTTTATTCTTATGGTTTTCTCCTTTAATTGCAAGATGCGGCCTCGCCTTCACTAAAGGAGGTCAAGTTGTAACATACGATATTCTTCTTCGCCATCATATCCGGTCCATTCCGGTACTTGCGGCGCTTTTTGTAACCTTCTAATAAATAAGTAGAAATATATATCTATAATTTTAAACTCAAGATTATTTCCCCTTTTTGGCAAAGAGACCTTTCCAATGTTGCTTAAATTAATTTCTTATTTTACATTTTGGATTTTTAATCAGTAGAATTGTGTTTCTTTTTTTTATCATTTATTTATTTTTCTTTTTTAATAATTGCTCTTTTTGGGAAACAGTTTAAAGATTTTTGTGATGCAACCATTGAATGCTTTTAAAAAAGAGAAAAAACGGAAAAATAGAAAATGACGTTTTGAAATGAATGGATCAGTGGTGATTCCGTTAATCGGTTCCATTACTCAGTCCGAATCTATTGGGTGGGGTTCGTTTCTCTTTCATCGATGCCTATGGGCTCCCGGAAGGAGTGCGTCTGTCCCTCAATTGTAGGTCATCGTTCGGCGGCATTTCCTTGCATGCAGAGGTCGCCCCGACACGCAACCTTGATAGCAGTGGCAGTGACGATTATTGAACCACACTGACCACCCCTCTAAGTATAAATACGCTCTACTATTTATAGCCATGCGCCAGTTAGTTAGTTTAATTAGCTATTAGCGAAAATCCTTTTGTATTTTGAAATTAGTTAGCTGTTTAATAAAAAGCCGAGTGTTAAACGCTGCAATGGCATTTTTTTGATAAACCGGATTCGATGTAAAATGTTTCGATTTGTAGTTTTGAAGACTTCTGAAAGCTTAAGACTAATAATAATATACAAATTCTATTGTTAATAAGTTGAATTTGCAAATAAAAATATTGCTTCCTTTTTTTTTTTTACACCTGAATTGAAATTAAAAATACAGCAATTACCGAAGTACCTTAGCTACAAACTCCATATGATTTAAGCATTGCTTAAACAGATTCTTTTTACTGTTATAGTGGATGCAACAAAAATAATAAATATCGAATAATTTTAAATAAAAGGTTTTGTTCAACACAACTTCCATCAGCCAAAGGGAATGGCAACATTGAACTTGTTTCCAGAACAGTCGAACGTAATTGAGTTGATGGGTTGGGTTGTTGTGGAAACATATCCTACGCTCTTTATTTAAGATGAAGTCAGTTGGCCTCTATTTTACCTTATAAAAATTTACAAAAATTAAAAAAAAAAAATCTTAATGTTTTTCTTCTTCTTTATGTCTTTGGATAAAGGTTTCTTTCAATCCAGCTTAAAAACTTAAAAATCCAGAAATTTTTTGTTTTTATTTTGTTTTATTATCAAGTCTTTTTCAGTAAGTAATAACATCATTACAAAGCCTTTCTTATTAATTATGTCACTTAAGATTTTTTCAAATTTTAAACATTTTACATAGAATAAGAACTTTTGAATTAGAATTAAAGGATGGCAATAAAATATGTAAATGATACGATAAGTCAGGTGCATAGAATCTTATTGCCAGTTCAGAGAGAATCAACTGGTTACGTGAAAATCAGGCCTAAAGGATTTCCCCAATAGGCCTTGAAGACCTTGAACACCAAAAAAAAAAAAAAAAAAAAAAAACGAGGGGCATTTGAGTTTATTTATTAAAGAACATTATTAGAGAAGCAAATGACACGAAAATGAAAGTTGTCTGAATATGCAAATGTAATGCAAAACGTTAATTTGCATTTGCCCATAACCCTGTACAAAGAGGCTGCTGCGTTATCTCCATTTTCCTGGATCAACAACAAGTGGCAGAATCGCTGAGTGTCACCTGAAAACTCCCCTGCAACGTGATTTATCCGAATCTGAAGCATGGAGAGTCATAGGGCGCCTTGATAGCTAGCATAGCTGGCCAAACACAGATGACAGTAGCAGCAGCGGTTGGAACCTCCCAAAGCGTGATTAGCAGACTCTGGAATCGCTTCAGAGAGAAGAAGACCAGAGCATGGCCGCCCAAATGCCACCACTGCAAGAGATGATCGCTACTTGACGATAATAGCACGAATGAACCGGCGAAGCAATGCGACTGAGCTGCGGGGACAGTTTCTCACTGCTACTGACTGCCACTGCAATCGACTCCGTCATGGTGGACTGTATGCCCGGCGACCAATGGTATGCATTCCGTTCACTGTTGAACGTCGCAGAACCCGCAGAAGGTGGGCTGAAATGCATTTTTCTTGGACCCGTGAAGAGTGGTCCACGGTTCTTTTCAGTGACGAGTCAAGATTCACCCTGCAGCCTGACAATCGTCGTGCCTGATCTGGTGTAAACGTGGAACAAGGGAGAATCCACGTTTCGTGCAAGGAAGACATTCCTTTGGCGGAGGTGGAATCATGGTGTGGACAGGCATCAGCATTGGTGGTCGTACCGACCTACATGTTGTTAGACATGGAACGGTGAATGCTGTAAGATATCGGGATGAAATTCTACAGCCTATAGTGGTACCCTACGCTGGAGGAGTTGGGGCCAACTTTCTTTTTGTGGATGATAATGCACGCCCCCACCCTGCGCATCTCGTCAACAACAGGCTGCAAGAGGCTGGAATCGAGCGCATGGACTGGCCTTCCCGTTCCCCAGACCTGAATCCAATCGAACACGCTTGGGATGCACTAGTAAGACGTGTTGCCAGTCACCAATCACCTGCCTAACAGTTCCTCAGCTGGTGGCCACGAATCTCACAAGAACTGCTGGATAATTTGATCCTCTCCATTCCTCATCGCTGTCAGTGTGTTGTAGCAGTCTCAGGAGACCATACACCCAACTGAACAGTCAATGAGCGACACATTTTTCACGTCTGACAAGCGATTGCTAACCACCGTCCATGTGTCTCCTGCTCAATCCAGATAGATGGATTCTGCACCTCATTTGCATATTCAGACAACTTCCGTTTTCGTGTCATTTGCTTCTCTGATGATGTTCTTTAATAAATAAACTCAAATGCCTCTGTTTTTTGGGTGCATTATATTCATTTCGCAATATCCCCTAAATTTTGTGAGCAGTGTAAAATTAAAATAAAAATGGGCTGATGAAAATAAGGAAAGGAAACAAATTAATAAATAACCAAAAATAAAGTGTAAGAAAAATTTAATTGTAACAAAAGAGAACGGAAAGAGAGAAGCTTGTTCATTACAGAAAGAAAAGAAAAATGGAGAAAGGAACGAACAGAATGAAGATTAAAAATGAAATGGATGTAGATAATTTTGAATGGGAAATAATTTCTATGGATAATTTTGATTTGTAAATAGGAGTCATTACAGTGGTTCGTAACGTTGTAAAATAATGCTATAAATGTATTTAGAGAATTAAGAAAAATTCAACATTTTTAAAGATAGGATCAAGCCTTTGGAGAAAATAACTTTCTTTCTTCAGAAGATGCTGATCAAACTTGACTAAAAAATATAATACACTGTGGATTGAAGTTAATGGGCTTGTGAAAACGTTCAGATTTTTACCGAGTGCTGATTTATCGTAAAAATATCTTAATTTAAAAATTAAAAGCGTTGAGTTAATTTCTCATTTGGTTATTTTGATGTCATTGTTTTCCTATTTGTCATTTCACTCCAATAAACAGGCAAATGTCAAAGAAAGTTACATAATTCACTTGCTTTAAAAAAGCTTCCATATTATTTATTGTACGATACTATGAGCCCAGTGAGATTTGATTTTTTTTTTATTTATTTTTTTTTCTTCTCAAATTCTCAGAGCAGATAATGAACAGTTCTAGGGTTTAATTTATTTTCACGTGGTCCAAAGTATATTATTAGATTTCTTTGCATTCAGTGAAAGACTGACGAGTGACGATTCTTCTGTAAAAATTGAAAGAGAACTCTTGATCATTAGCATCATGATGTTACTTTGGGTTGTGGAAAGGAGCTTATCTCCTTTGTAACGATTAGATATTAGCAACTGTTTCAACCTCATCGTTACATAATGAATTTTTGTTACATAAATTAGATGAACAAGCGATAAAACCTCTGTTCTCTTCGTCCTATTCTTCGCTGTTTTCCGGTCCACAGGATGTTCCATTGATTCTTTATTCTTGCAAAGGAAAATTCATTTGAGCAACTCAACCGGAAATAGAGTTGTTTTATTCTCACTTCAACTCAGTTGTAATTCTCTCTATTTTGGCTTAAGGTTTATTGATATTTTAGATGCAAATAATAATAATTTAGCAATTTCAGAAACTGGGAATGTTTCTGATAATTCTTCCCATTTTTTTTTTTTTAGCTTTTTATTAATAATTTTTTTTTTCAAAAAAAAACAACAACAAAAAAACAAAACAAATTACTTGTAAAGTTTTGCTGGTTTCGCTTTGTACTTAAAGTGTACATAGTTAATTTTAAATAAATAAATAAAAAAAGATTAAAGTAAAGGCTTAAAATAGGCCGGGAATGTATTGTTTCACTCCTTTCGTTCTTAATGATTTAACTAAATTTTTTAAAATGCGATTCAAAATGACAAGGAATTGAATTCATTGCTTTAAAATAAATGAACTCCTAGATTCAATGGCTGTCTGTAAGAATTATTATTGATAATGCAATAATATTTTAAAAGAAAAGTTGGATTTGAAATTCAGATCTCCCTTATTTTATTATTATTATTATTATTATTTTCATTGCAGTGAATGAATGACTGAAACATTTTAAACTAAATCTTAATTTGATTAATTTCATTGATTCGCTGAATCGTCTCTTAGGCAGATATTGATCTGAAGATGGTCCGATTAATATTTAATGATAATTTGATTCACATCCTGAATTCGTTGATGTTTTTCTTATTATTCTGAAATTGAATGCTGTTATTCGATCTTTCACTTTTTATTTTCGATGTCTTGGTTGTTATCAATTGAATAATTGTTAAATTCCCAAAATTCGAATTGAATTCTTAGCTACTTTTCAATAGGTAAAATGAATATCATCCAATCACTCTGTTTCCCTTTCTAATAACATTCGAACCGCTGCTGGATGGATCTTTTGAAGGACTAGGACTTTCTGTATAGGAAATCTTATTCAAATGGTCCTATTGAAAAACCTTTAGAATCTAAACCGTGGATTTCATGACTTAAGACAAAAAACAACAAAACCTTACAAAGAAAAATGCTAAGGAAAGCTTTTTGTTTAAGAAAGGAAAGAACACAGATCATTTCATTTCTGGTGTATATATATTGCATTATTCTAAAGAAACACTTATAATCTATGAGCATAAAACTGTACTAGAAGGATTTAAACATATTTGTTTATATATATTTAAATATGTAAATAACGCATTCTTTAATGTGTGTGTATTTGTTAAATTTAAATGTAGTTTGTTAAATCCTGGCTTATATTGTAAATATTGATTTCAATCTAAGTTACAATGAACATAAATGCTTTATATATATATATGAGTGTTGCAAAATTCGTGTGTAATATTCAAACTACGTGTAGGGGCATGGCTAAGGATATATTCCTAATGAACCCATGTCCGGAAACGCCCTATTACGGCGCTAGGTGGTCCTAAAGTGAGCCTTTTCTAGAGAACATATCCTTTGCCACACCATCCGAAATGTTTTGCAGGCGAGCCCACACATTGATCTGGGGGTGCTATTTTTGTTTGTTTCAATTTGATTCGGTGTTATGCGGTATTTAAATGACTGACCCTTTTATATATATATAAACTTAAAAAAAAAAAAAAATTACTACAATACCATTTTCCAAAAATACTTGTCTATTTTGTCAATATTTGTAAAATTTCATATTTTCGACGAAGTATTTTTGGAAAATAGTATTGTTGTAAATATTTTTTTTAAGTTTTAAGTTCATCAGTGAAACGGCCGTTAACTTTGTCAAACATAAATCCAAATTAAACTTTCGAAGGAATGTAACGAAGCTTAAAAGCGAATAAAAACAATAACATAACGGTAAGATTAGATTGGGTTTGCATTAGGTTTAATAAAAGGAGCATAAACATGGAATTTACCTTAATATAAGAATCATCGGAGGATGGGGCAAAGCGAAAGAAAAACAACATTTCAGGACAATCAGTTGTCGGCAATTCTGTCGAACACAAGAGTTTAGCAGCAAAACCAACCTTTGAACCTTTAGTTTCTTAGGATTTATGGGCTTCAATTTCTTTTAAGTTTTCCATGAAAACGGGATTTAAAATAATCATTTAGCTTTGGTTCCAGTTTCGTGATGATTCAAAAGTACTTGCTGATAGGATCAGAGTAACAAATGTCACCATTAATACAGGTGATAAAGGGTTTTTCGTTTTCTTTTCTTTCTGCTTTGGAAAGAATAATGATTTTGCAATTTTATTTCATTTAACCCCAGACTATGAATAACGTTATTCAATATTGAAATTCTTTTAATGCTTTCTGTCGTTGAAACAACTGAAATTTTAATATCATCCATTAATTATCCTTGAGTTTTAAAAATAGTTTTTTATTAAAATAAATACCATTTAAGTCGTCCTTTGATAGCAGAAGAGCTCAAGGAAGAAGATAAGGCCTTGTTTATCCAGTTTGTTTGCAAGGAAATGAAAATTCTTCCTGGACGATGCATCGGAAGCATTTTTAATTAAAAGACTCCTCCTCACAATAAATTAATTATTATTGATGAAGGTCACGGAAATAGGGTTTGTTTGTTTGTTTGTTTGTTTTTCCTCATTGATAAATAAATAAGACTGATTACGTCGAAAAAAATAGAACACTTCGATTTCCTTTTTAATTTTGAATCGTAAATAATTAAAAGTGTCTTTACTTCCGAATAATCTTCTTTTGGTAATTGTGTTTCTTTGAAGAAAGTTCTCATTCAAGTGAATCATGACTTACAGACATTTCATCTACTTTATTTGGTCAAGCATAATTCATAATATTCACCATTGTTTTTGTTTTTTTGTTTTTTGCTTTTCTACTAAAATAAAAATCATGAAGTATTTTGTTTTTTAACTTACTTTACCTAATCTGAAATACACTCCCGCGCTCAAATACAAACACAAAATTAAAGTTGAATCCATCATCTCCTTGTTGATTTTTTTCTAAAGGCCTTTTATTAAAAAAAAAAAAAAAAGATTGAAAGCAAACATTTATTGGGCAAATAGCCTCTCGATTTGGCCAAAACTGGAAAACCAAAACATTAGACAACAAAATAAGAAAAAAAAAAAAAAACCATAATGGAAAAGCAGCTGCTTTTTCGGCGGGAAATTTCCTGCTGCGAAGAACAGGCAGCATTAAATTCAAGCGAATGGAGGATATGGGTAATTTTATTTGTAATTTTTATAGCTTAACGAGGAAAGAGCTTTATTTCGATGATTTGGTAGTTCGCATCTTTTCGGTTTTGTATTTTCTACATCTTCGGTCTTTAGATCTGTTTTTTTAAGGATGTAACTTAATTTAAAAGTCAATGTACTCTTTCGTTTTGTATTGCTATCTTCAATTTTAAAATTCTATAAATAAAAATAATAACCAAACTATTTAATATTGAAATTACCTTGATCCGTTTGCATACCAAATACTAAATTTGCACATGCGCACATACCGTAACTAGAACAGTCACAGCCTTAGGATCAAGGCGGCGGAATGTCTCCAGGCTGTTAAGTCTGAACTTGGATTCGAATCCCGCAGCCGGCAGGGTATTTCCTTTCTTGGCCGCGGTACTTAGTAGATTCAGAATAATTCAGTAGACCATTTTAATTTGAAATTTTCATGAGAATCTCGCCCTGTAATTGTCAACGCTTCTTTGTGATAATAGACGTAGTAATTAGAATAGGCTAATTGTACGTTTCCCTAAGCTTTCAATTTTTGTGTCTTCGACATATCTCTTGTTATCGAGGAAAGATTCATATTTTTTGTTGCTGATTTTTGAATTTTTCTGTTTTGTTATTTGCGTTTAATTTATCTAATTTTAGTTTCTGTTTATATATATATTACATTTATTAAAACAATAATTGATCGATTAAGAAATTCACTTATGTTCAGTTTGTTTGGGTTTTTTTTGGGGGGGGGGGGGAGGCGGAGCAAATTTCTAATAAAAATACAGAGTAAAAGAAAAAGAGAAGATACTTTTTTCAGATTTTGTTAATTTTTTTTTATGCAGCTATTCCATTAGTTTAATTGTCAGATCTTAAACCGAGATTGAATTAAGAAATACGTACCAACAAACCGTTTTAAAGTATAGTTGAAATGTAGAGGGAATTTTATTTAATCATTACCCCATTTGCTTAAATTAAAAGGTTATACCACGACGTGATGTAAGCCTCTGTAAGTTTGTCCGTAATATATTTCATATATGTATTTATATGGGATTTAGTTAAATCTACGACCACCAGGGGATTGTGATGGTTTTTTTTTTTTTTTTAGAACAAGCGTAAAAATATTACGCTAAAACTATACATTGTTCAGAAACAAAGATAACATGTAATATAAAAATTATTAGAACTTGAATTATGATATTAAAAAAAAAAATACTTTTCTAAATTTTAGTGGTTTGAAATGTCAAATAACTAAGACAAAAAAAAAAAAAAAATCCTTTGTCTACAGTATTTTTAGTTTATCTTTTTAAAAATATGTAATATATGTATGTAATATATATATACAAGGTGATTCAAAATTCCTCGTACATACTTTAAAGTTAGGTCAGGGATACAAAAACAAACCGTATTCATAGTGGAATGTATGTCAGCAAACGCCATCTGAATATGCCAAGGGCGCTGTTTGGCAGCACATTAGTTGGGCAGTGTGAGACATCGTCATTTGAGGCGTTGACTTTATACTAATAGGATGTATCGCTTCACTAATGCTGAGAGGGCAGATATACACCTAGCTTACAGGGCAGCGAACGGAAACGCACGAGCCGCTGTGCAATTGTATCGTGAACGGTTCCCCAACAGACCTGTGCCCATTTGTGAAGGAAATTTTGAGTCCCTACTGTGAACCTGTAAATGTACACCTTACTGTCATATTGAACACTTAGGGCTAATAAACATATTGTCTACCTTATTTGTCTTTTACTTCTGAACTTTAGTGTATCTTTAGCACATTCGGGTGGTGTTTGCGGATATAGATCCACTATGAATACGGTTTGTTTTTGATTTCCTGACTTACCTTTAAAGTTTGTACAGGGAATTTTGAATCAACCTGTATATATGTTATTTTTTTTTAGTTATTGAAACTCATCTGAAAATGACATTAGTTTCACTAAATATTGTAGCTAATTAAATCTGGATCTTTTAGTTAGAGCTAGCCAAAAAATTTTTGGACAACCACAGTTGAATGTGTATTTGAGCTTCCACCTCATAGCTCCTAACAATGATCCATTAGCCAAATCATTCCTTAGCATTGACTAAGGAATTGTTAAAGATTGTTTTTGAATATCGGTTAGTTTTGTTTTTTTTTCTTAATAATCACTTTAATACATCCTCACATCTCTTGGTCCTTTGTTTAATTTTTAGGGGAAAAAAATGGCTGTATTGCCGACTCAGGCTTATCTAAAGTCAAACAAATAATGAAATGGATGATAGCCATGTCCTTCAATCCAGGTTAAAAGCGATTTATTGGAATTATTAGAGGAATTCATATGAGATTGCTGATAAAAGTTGGATTATGTCAGAAGTTTCTATTTGAAAAGCTTTTCTATTTATTTTTTATTATGTTTCCATCAGTAATTTTACCCATTATTATTTTTATGCTTTGAAATGTAGATTATATTGTTGGATTTTAATCACATGATTACTCATTGAAATACAGCTTTTTTTTTTTGCATTTTAATCGAAATTATAAAAATCGTTTAAATCCTTGAATTTTTCGAAATCATTTATTTAATCCGAGGCTACGCTTTTACTCGTGTTTGTAAAGAAACAGAGGGGGGGGGGGGGTTGACCGTCTCCACTAAATATTACGACCTGAATTGTCTTTGGTCATCTAAGAAAAGATGAAGATGCCTAGTCTTTTTTCTTACAAAATAGAAAAACATTTGTCATTTAATGATAAACAGCAGCGATGCTTCTGTTGGCCTTTAAGCTATTAAATAGTATACAGAATAAATATTTCGTTTAAAGATTCTATGTACGCAAAAAATATCTTCAAGTATTCGAGTGGAACGCTAGTTTTACTTAGATATTTACAGTTTTTCCCTTCTGAAATTATTTTAACAAATAAAGTGAAAATAAAATTACATTGGTAGCATATGAAACATCTTTTAATAATAAAATTTGTAATTGTTAAATTTAAGAAAAAAAAAATAAATTGAGACAAAAAAAATAAAATAAATAAATTGGCTTATTGATCAAATAATAGAATAGGATTTTTTTTTTGTTATTCTTTCGATTTGTAACTGATTGAGTTTCTGTTATATCCTCTGTGACATGCGCAGTAGAAGTGAAAGAAAACGCGCCTTCAAATTCATTTGAGTGTTCGAATTACATCGTTCGCAAACGAGAAACCTCAATCTTTATCTGTGGTTCCTGATACTTGGTCTATTTTTAGATGCTATAAAGTAGATTGGAAATGGGGATTAAGTTTATGACAAGCCATCCAATCCATTTTAATACGAGATTAAGATATATTTAAAACACAATGGATCATTATCACTGCTTTCATTCTGATTATCCAAAGTAATTGGGATCTTGGAGGATTCTGATAATTAAACACAATCAAAATTAATAGGTTGCAGTGTTTTATATTCAAAGGAAGAAAGTTGATCAGTTGTTGTATAGTTCTGGTTAAGTTCTTTTGGATCACAAAAAACCATCATTTCTCGAAAGTGCTTTTTCCGATTTTTTTTTTTTTTTTTTTATTCTGTAGAATCATCATTTTAGCCTTTTTAAAAATTGCTTTAGAAATTATTGGAATTTCATTAGGGACATTTGGAAAACCCAGAAATATCGAATGGAGGCTCGTAAAACAACTTTAGATGGGTGAATGGACTACGTTTGTTTAGAACTTTATTAGTTTATTTACTCTTTTTGTTGATTTTTTTATTAACTTCTGATATTATAAATTAGGAAAAAAAATAGACATTGATTTTTAAAACTTTCTACGATCTTAAATTCGCGCCTAAGAACGGTGTTAGCGCGCCAGAATTTACATTTCTGTTGTGTGTTAATCAGAACTCATTTGTAAGGAAAACCTTAAACTAATAGACATCATAAGAGCGAATTTTAACGTATGTAAAAAAATCATTAAAAGGAGTTGATGATGGATCAGAAACTTGTCCTGTATTTTTTAAACTTTGTTTTCTATTTTTATTTTAGTTAATTTGTGTGTTTCTTAGACTTTTTATCCTTAAACTGAAGTTTTTCAGTTAAAGATCTAAAGAATTAAGCTTTCTTTTTCTTTATTGAATCGTTGTTACGTATTAAAAAAAAAAAAAAAATAATGGTGTTTTCTTTCAACTGTTAGATGATTCACCAATTTCCTTTCGTCTTTTTTTCTAACTCTTTTAACATCACATTACGACTGTGATAAATCTACCATCACTGCATTTGGGTCCATAAATTGAAATACTTTTCTACCACTGAACAAAATGCTTTCAAAACTATAATTTTTATTGCTTTCTTCTAAAAATGGTTCCGATGAATAAAATGTATACCACTTTGAATTCTTTGAAAATTAAAATGCTGAAATGGATACAGACAGGACATCACCATAGCTAATTTGAAAGGCTCGTGTGTTACACGAGATTTCTTAAGTACACTTCTTAATTAAATCTTTATCCTTAGAAGGGTTTTATAATCATTCCAAATGAAGGAACGAGATTTAATTAAGTTGTTAAAATTGATGAACTCATACTACGTTATTCTGGCTTCAATTCAGATGAACGAAATGATTGCATTGAGTCCGAATTTGAAGACATTATTCAATAACTTCTTATTGTAAGAAGGAAAAAAAATATCGGTAACAGTATAGAAGGTGGTAAACATAATGACCCATAATCACCTTTAAAAATTATTCTTTCCCTCGCACGCCTTTTTGGGTTTTGCATTGACTGAGTAGCCCTGGCTGACGAGAACTTAAAAAGCTCGAAACGGCCGTCTCAGGGTCTGGGCTTAACCTAAAAGGTATTTATTTCAGTATAGAATAGTATTTGGCAAAATGTTGTATTTCGCGGCAGTCAAGATCCTTTGTTAAATGCAAATACTTTTATAGACAAAAAAAACAAAAAACAAAAGTGAATGCTAGTAAGTTCTAATGCATAGAATAAATGTACTTTAGTAACATTATTGTTGATTTTCCAAAGATAACTCTCTGAAAGTGACTGCTAATAATTTATTATGACTGCTTTTCTTCGAGTGTTTTCGTTTTATTACACCACCAGTCCACGAATGCGTGATTGGCCAAAGATTTTCAAAAGACAATTGAAATCCATACGAGAACTCCCTTCAAAATCGAAAGGCTTTCGAATTGAAATATATTTGAGAATCGTCTGTCAGAATCACCATTCAAGAAAATGAAAAATTAATCGTTATTTTGTATAACCTCTTATTCGATTGACTTAAAATATAATTAAATAAGGAAAGTTTCGTTTAATACAAGAGAGGTAAAAGTAACCTAATAGAGAAATTAGACTACATTAAGAAACGATACAAACCCTGTTCATAGCTTCAATTCAACGAAGATTATCAATAAAATGAAAGGAACTCATGATTTTTGAAGTCTTATAAATAATGTTGGTGAAATACTCTTAATATTAAGATAACAAACCGTTCTTTAGTTGTTCTAATAAATATTTAAAAGAAGGAAACATGTTTCCGTTTGTTGCTGATTCGTTCCTTTGTTTCTTTATTCTTTTACTTTTTCTTTAAACAAGTGGCTTAATTACTGTTATCTAATAATTCTTCCTCCTCCAGGTGGCGTCTTTAGTTCGGGCCACCACCATGCTTGTTGGTGCCCAGAATAACTGGCCCGGATTAAATTTAGCAAAATAGCCAGGGAATGACCCCGTGATGATACTCTGGCAGCCCCATCACTTAATGCAAACACCACTGCCTGTCTCTTGCTCCATCAATTAGGGGTTTTTAAAGCGAGATTCCATTGGGGTTTCAAATTAACAGGCTAATTAGTGATTTTTTTTTTTTTCAGTTAAATACGAAAGTGGTGATGTATGATTCTGATTCAACCGTTGAATAAATGTTAATTCCTCTCTTTCTTCGTACATCTTACGAAGTCGCTTGTTGTTTTGCTTGGATAAAGATCACCTCTGCTCTCTTTGTTTGTAAATCCTCTGACAATCGCATTTGAAAAACTTTCCCACTTACTTACAGCACTGAAAAGAGTGTGGAACACGTTGATTTCATAAAACAGGATTTTGATTCTTTCATTCCTGTACCCTTTTCTTATTTATTTATTTATTTATTTTTTTTAAAGAAAAGAAAGTTTTAATAATTTTGACATTTTCTTGTATTTACTAGTAAGTCTTGAACTTTCAAATGTTTACGTACTTGGTGAAGGTTGTGTGTTAATATTCCTGTTCAGTGTTTGTTTACAAAAATTTTAGCACAATAATTAAAAAAGGATTTTTTTTTTCTTATATTGTCCTGAGGATTAAGAATTATCTATTAATAGTTCAACATATAAAATGGCAGACTTTCATATTTTTATCAATTTTATATAGGCCTGATTAAATTTCAATTTATTTAGGTTGATTTTAAGAGTTAAGTGTTATGGATTTACATTTTTACAAAATTTTAAGTTAGAAAAGTAAAAAGTGATTGTTTTATTAATATTTAAAATTGAGCGATTTTTTTTAATTTCCATCGCAATTCCTCCTTCGTTCATTCGTAGAGAGAAAGAGCGATTCCATCACCAATGAAGATTGATTTCGATGTATTAAAGTTAGGATTGAAAAAGGGGAATTTTTTATTACAATTTTTGAGCACAAGTGTTGGCGCGGAACGGGCGAATTGGCAGAGTTTGTGTCAATTAGCGGGAAAGGGTGAACGACTTCGAGTGCGGAATAAAAAAAACCCACCAGGTTTTGGAATGTTTTCCATGGCCTTCATAAAACATCGGGTCGAGAGATCCACGCTTTCACTTGCGAAGACGTAAACGCATAATTTAAATCAGAAGCTTTATCCCATTTATCCATCTCTTTCTGTTTCTCTATTTTTGAGGCACTAAACTACAGTATATATCAGTTTTAAAATAGAATATCTTCACACAAGAAATCACAACTTACAATGTATTAATTTAAATCTTTGAAAGCAAGCAAATATAGATCATTATATATATAAATAATATATTGGAGTCGGTTTATTATTATTATTATTAGAATTCATTATCATAGAAATAATTTAAAGCCATTTCTGCTTACTATTGTATGATGTAATATCAGTTTTAAACATACGAAGATAGATAAAAAGTTTAGAAGACAATTGTAAGAAAAAAATGTTTTTGAAATGACTGCTGGAAAGAAATAAAGGAACGATTAACGGACAGAAAGGAAAAATTTAATTTCACTTTTTTTCGTTGAAAGACCATTGGTTATATTTATGCTGTCTGTATCAGAAGCAAAGAAAATTGGCTGACAATTTCTCACAGGATGCGTTTTGTCATCATCTCGTCCAAATTACAAATGTCGATTTTTCTTTCATTTGAGAAAGGAATAATTCCCTAGGTTTAACTCTTTTTCTGGAAAACGGAATTAAATGTTTGAAGAGAAAGGAAGAAGCTTCACTGTTTGTATTGAAGGTTATTTAACCATTCTTTAGTTGCCCCCTCCAAAATGTTTCCTATTTTCTAAAATATTCTTAGAAATTGAATTGGGTTATTTTGCAATTTCCAATCTCGAATTCTTTCTTTAATCGTCTTTCTAACCTAACAAGATATCTCAGAAAAATCAGAGTAAATATATATTTGGATCGCAATTATAAAGAACAATAATAATTCATATCCATTAATGTTAGATGTTTAGTTACTGTAAATAGTTATTGTACATAAAAAGAGATTCTAGACATAGAAAAAGAAGATTTCAATTGTATTGATTTTTAACCGAATTTTTCCAAAATAATAATTATGGAAAGCAAAATAAAATAATAATAATTAGGGTTTAATATAAACATTTTAAAATAGTACAAAAGTATCTACTTCAATTTGACTGTTACTCGTAAATTTTACTTATTTTCCGATCCTGGAAGCTCTTTTTATAACTTTCAAAATACTTTCCAAAACAATAAAAAAATTAGCAATCTAATATTAAGAAATATTTAAATTTAACTCCTTTCCTTATTAATAAGAAGTAATTTGAAATATTTAAACAAATAAGAAGCCTCATACGACGACGATGAATAATAAAAAAAATAGATATTGTTCAGACCAAATTGAAAGCTTTAAAGATTGGGTAAAGATTTTTATTATTAATTAAAATTTACTAATATTCTTTTTATTATGACTGAAATGAACACGTGTGAAAATATCTCCAAATTCTTCTGCTCTATTGAAATTGATATAATTTAGAATGGCTTCGAATTTGTTGTAGAATATTTATTTATTTAATTATTTTATTTATTTTATGTTTCTGTACATAAATACACAATGGCCGCTTTATTAAGAGTTGGTGGAACCTGGTTCACTTCCAGGCTAAGGCCAGGGATTTTTCCCAGGTTGTTTCTTTTCCCGACTGCCCCTAGGTTTATCCAGACTTCTTTAAAATACGGTCCGGGATTCCTTTCCGTAGGTCAAAAGCGGGTGGGCTGAGCTCAGCTGGTCCCGATTGCTCATTGGCTCCATGGGGAAACAGTGACAAAATAAAACAGATATTACATTTACATAATTCGCTTTAATTATCCATGGTTATTCTAGTAAACTTTTGATCTATACACAATACGATGGCCTATGATTTAAAGTCTGTTTGTTTTTTTAGAAAAAGATTTAAAATTCATGAATCCACTTCTTAAAATGTACTCAGCCCATTGCCAGTCTCTTAACTTCTTAAAGAGGTCTTTCCTCCCTTCATTACAGTTTTCTCTCTATTTTCTATCGAAATCCTTCTTGGTCTATTCTTTTTCCTTCTTCTTTCTGCCTCTCGGATCTTTTTAAGTATCCTGTTGTTTGCCATCCTTTTAACATGTCCATACCATCTTAGTTGTTTATTTTCTACATATTTTCTTAATAGTTTATCATTTAATTTTTCTCTTATTTTTAGTAATCCTAGTCCACTCTCGGCTTCGGAGTCTAGTATTGGCTTACAGATAGATTTAGTGTAATTTAGTTTTAGTTGCTATTTCTTTCTTTGTTAATAATAATACTGTTTAATTGAAAATACGCTTCACTTGTTTGATTTATTCTGTTTAGGATGTCTTGATCAATTTAACATTATTCGTGATTACTGTTCCTTAATACTTAATTGATCTACCCACTCCAGTTCTCTATCATCCCCACATACTTTTTTGTTCTTCGATTTCACCCTTCTTATTTGCACACATTACTTTTTGCTCTAATTCTTTTTTCAAAATGTCTAGTACATGTGTGGCGTGTGGGCCCAGTGGCCGAGTGGTCTGGGCGCTTGGCTGCGGGTTGGAGGAGCAGAGTTCGATGCCCGGCCTCGGCGGAGGGCGGGAATTTTTCCACGCTCCTTTCTCCTCCAAACCGGTCCTAGGGTCTACCCAGCCCTCTGTAGAACGGGTACAGGGTTTCTTTCCCGGAAAAGGCGGGCGGGCGTCGGGTTGCCTCCCGGCCTCAACTTCGTCCAGTTAGGTCGAGTTGCGATAGCCTGACGACCTCCTACGACTATTGCATGTTGTAATTTGTGTGTTGTGTCTGATAATATCATCTACAGATACCAAGTTCTGAATATGTACTGATTGCATATTCCAATTTCCTATTTTCGTTTTGGTTGTTTTCTCTTCAAGATATAAATATTTTATTATTAAATGCTTATTTATACTTGGTAACAATTATTAATTGTCTTTTTTAATAATTATTTGTTTCCCAGGCATTTATGTAAATACTTAAATTTTATTGAGTAAATGTATTTATTTATTCAGTAATAAAACTTATTACTAAATAAAATAGATAACAAATGAAAACTATATATATATATGTGTGTGTGTGTGTGTGTGTGTGTGTGTGTGTGTTATTAAATAAATAAATAATATCTTTATTTTTCATGTATAATTACGAAATAAATAATTATATAATAATAACGAATAAATGAATGGATCCAATGAATAAAGTGAAGTTTAAATATCAGGATAGTGTGGAGGGAGTCTGGCATCAATGGGGATAGAAAACTGATCACAGTGAATAGATGCTAAGTAGCTCATTCTCATTTAAGAATTTCGTAATATTATTGCAAAAAAGAAGAAGAAAAAGTGTTTTTCCAATAGTCATCGGTCATTGAGCAGACATCGCATTATTTTATTAAAGATATTGTTGACGATCAATGGAACATTAATTTAGATTTTCCTTTTTTTTTTTAATCCTCCGATGCTAAATTAAATTATTACTAAAGGGTACGGGGGTGTTAAAAAGTGAAACCTTAACCTCAATATCCTTTTTTAAAATACGATTATTGTATAAAAATTTAAAAAAATATCTTTTAAAATTATGTCGTCCAAAATTATTAGAAATTTCGCTGACGTAGAAAAAAAAAAAAGTCAGCAATTTATTTCATCAAATTAAGTAAATAAATAAAATCATTTAATAAGTTATTAAATGATTTTAAGTGAAATCCCTCTTATTACTACTTGGAATTCAGTAACGTTTCCACCCTCAACATCTGACGGAGGACAAGTGATGACAGATTAGGGTGTTTTCCTTCCCTCCTTCTTTTGTCCAATCGATTCCTTTTCAGCCAAAGGTTGTTTTTCACTCCCGTGAAATCTTTATCTTTCAGAATGTCTCGAATCCCGTTATTAAACAAATGATCGTGTTGTTATTGTTGTTTTTTTTTTAGTCTTATGGTGATCCATTTAATTGATCGGTGCTTTTATTTATTTATTTTTTATCAATCAGATTGAATACAATTCTGTTACGTCTGTTTTGTAAAAAAAAAAATGCTTAATGTTCTATCTGTTTTAAAAAGGGCGGGGATTTGATTTTTCTACAGACACTGCTTCCGTCTAAGAGCCAATGGTGCAGAATTAACAGGTTCCATCTTCAATACAGAGAGGTTTTAAATTTTGTAAAAAGGAGGCCCGTGTAGAAGAAGCCAACAGGATAAGCTCGGTTTGCTTCCGTTGCCGAAGACTCAAGAGATTCTTTGAATCGGGAGAGGCTGGGAGGGGAGGGGGAGGTTCTTCACAGAAAGAATCCTCTGTTGTTCCACTGAATCAGTTCATTTGCTTACACAGGGGATGGCCAGTGATCAACACTACAAGGAAATAGTCTCTTAAAATTGTTTTGTTTTAGTTGCTTTTATTTGATGAATAATACATGTTTAGTGATTTTTAATATTTTTTATGATTTCTCGCCAATAACGGAAATTTTTAACAGATTGAAAGAAAAATTGAAAAATTAATGAATCATTGGTTTTAAATGAAATACATTTACAAATTAAAAAAATAATTAGGGCATGGAAAGTGAGAAAGGAATAGTGGGAGCGAGCGACTCGATTTATTATAAATTATTGACTTACATCTTTTTGTTTTTTTTTAAAGGCCTTTTAAAGAAGGAATATTCTTGTCTTAAATTGGGCATATTTCATGAAATTTGATAATTAAAATTATAAGAACTTCACGTGTATGTTTTTTTGTTTTTTTTCCTTTCCTTTCTTTTTTTTTTTTTTTTTTTTTTTTTTCCAAAACATCCAAAGTGTTTTTAGACCTGTCTACTTGTACATGTAGGTGTGATGGGATGCTGCACATCTTTGGCAGTTTTTTTTAAAAAGTTTTCATTCTTTAACATTCCCATGTTCGCTGTTTTTCAAGGGAACTGTATTAAGTTTCCAAACTAAAGTAGATGCTGTGTTACATGTCTATTATGACGGTTAGTGACATGTGAGAAAAATTAGCTGTAAGGAGACTGAAATGAATGATTGTATTAACAATCGTCCTCAAGAAACAACGAGACGAATGGATTTGATAGTTTCATTTGACATTTCGCTTAAATTTTTTAAAAAGCTACTCATCTTTAGCACAAAAAGATATTTTCTTTTTTATTCCCCCAAACCTAGTCATCCATCCTACTAGTTATCATGTTTTCTCCTTCAACTTCTAGACCAGTGCTTCACAATCGTTTTTGTTTCACGGCACACTAAATGTTGTTCCTAACATCGCAGAGTGCTTCATTGCTTTACTACGTACAATACGAGAATCCTAAGAAAACACATTGAATTATAAAAATGATGTAAACATCGACTCGTTAATTTTAACCATTCCATTTTGTATTATTTACAATTTACTTGTTCCTGTTGTGTTAATATATAAAGTTGTTGAGAATATTTATTATCTATTTTATATTTCTCTTGTTTTCTCGTTTTAATTAAAATACTTTGTTGTTGTTTTTTTCTCACCCTTTGAGAATCGCTGTTTTAGATTAAAGATGAAACATTCTTTCGATTTGTGCCAGAAGGATTGCTCATTGGATGACTGCCATCTCGTTTTTTATCACCTCATTGTAGATTTTTTTTTTTTTTTCGCATTTCTATCTTAGTTTTCACTCAACAGACGAACCATTACTTACCTTGAATTTTCTTATGTCATGTTTCTTACTGCTCTGTTGAATTGATGAAATATCATTTCAAACCGGTTCTAAACTTCATCGAATTTGATTTAAAATAAGTACTTATTTGGATATATTTTAATTAGCTTTAATTATTATTTAGATATTTAATTACCAGAAATTGCAAATTTTACGAGTTCCTTGTTTTTTGGCCGATAATTAAATGCTTCAAATCGAAGATTTCTTAATTTAGATCTGTTGCTACGGAAATAATAATTGACATATAGTTTCCGTATTTCACAACTACAAAGAAAAAGGCAGTAGTTGCTTTTAGTAGGTTTTCAGAAAGCAATCTCTTTCAGTATCAATAAATCTTTGCTAGTTGGAAATAATTTAATTTTGGCAGATCGTTCATTAATTCGCACTTCCATTACAAGCTCTAATCTAAGCATTTCATTGTTCTTTTAGAATAGTGGCTTATTGAAAGAGGTACGTATTCGTTTATATTTCTATTATATGCATAAGCATGTTTGTTTAACCACTGCTGACTAGTGCTGGTGAACCCCCCTCTCAATGAGAGGCTTATGGTGGTGTTTCTTTGGCTCTGTTCCCGCTCAGAAGTAGTTTTACACAACGCAGTCCAAGGAATGAGTGACACGATGCTGAGAAACAACTCGATTCATTGAAAGCAGTTGCCAAAATTCAGTCACAAAATAAATAAGGGATCCCCACAACTAGAATCCCTCACAGAAGGACGACATTATTTAAACAGACACTGAAGAGCACCATCAAATGCATATGTATTGTTATTAGAACTTTTGATAAACATTGTCTGTTGTTGATGAAGACTCCCTGCTTCGCTGAAAATGGCGTAATCATAATAATATAAGGTTAAAAACAAAAGAGATCCATATATCTCTATTAATTTCGATTTCTCCGTCTATTGGCTAGATTAAAATAACAGTGATTTCTTTTGGATTACTATTACAGCCTTTTTTTTTATTATTATTATTTCCTGGAACAGATAATTAATTTAAATCATGAAGAATTCGAATGAATGGGATTTCTTCGCGCATTTGTTTTTGTTTTTGTTTTTTTTTTAAATTCATATTACACTTAGCTAAAGTCAGGATTTGCTGCATTATTTTCTTCTTTATGTATCTCTATCATTCGAGGCTTCTGAAGATTGCAAAAACTTCGAACACGAATAAACAGTAGAAAATTAAAATTTGTCAAACAATATCTTCGCAATCTATTTTTTCTTCCAAAAAAAATTGTGACTTTTAATCCCATCTCCACTATTTGAAAAACTAATCTGTGATTCTTCTTCATTCTATGAAAATTCCTGTTTTAATATCAAGGAATTCTTTGGTGGAAACAAGTGTTTCGAAAGAAGAGTCTTTGCTATTGATTCTTAAATAAATAAACAAAATAATAATAATAATAAAACGCAAAAGGAATTATTTGTAATCGACCCATCTGAACTACCATATGAAGTGTTATATCAACAAAACAATTATAGTCCTCCAAATGAGAGTTGGTCGGCGGAAGCTTCAACTGCGCAGCTCTTCCGGTAGCTGATCAATTATGTTTTCCTGTCAAAATGGACGCCGCCGTCTGTTGTCACTGAGAAAGTATAGTTATAGTAGGCTAACGTTTTATTATCGAGAAGTTCTAATTTAGTAAAATACTTGTTTATTTACAGAGCTTTATTTATAGACTTTCATTTATAAAGTTGTTGTTTTTTTTTTTTTTTTTCGTGCGTGTGCTTTTCGCCAGGAGCAATGCTTAACGACCAAAAGTGATTCCACAGCTATTTTTCTCCGCGGACATGTTGATAACGGAAAATAAAACTTCTCTATTATTTAGCTTTATTTCAATACTAATCGCTAACAATAAATATTTTAATGATTTATAAATACAATTCCCTTTTGATAAGTAACCAGCGATTAATGCAATGGCGGATTCCTGTCAGAAGATCAGACGGAAGTGCCTGACCAGACTAATCGATGCTACATGCGCAGATCTCACAAAAACAGAGCGGCCAACTCTCATTTGGAGGACTGTAGTTCCTTCACATTTATTAGAAAATAAATAATAATTGTAGTAATATTTTTTTTTAAATACTGATTACAAATTTGTTTATTTCGTGAGACCCTGCAATAAAATTATTTTCTAATTCTTAAATGCTATCGATGCCAGATTTATTAAAGAAATTGGATGAACTTTTAATTTTCACTTGGGTTGATTTGATTAAATCTGTTTTCAAGTTTACAAACCACCTTGTATGTTGAATTTAAAATTCAGTTCTGAAGCCCTATTTTAAAATTATAAATTTGAGATGTTTAATTATTTACAAAATTTGTGTTTATCCCTTATCAGGGAATAAAAGTTCTACGACAACGACGCTGGTTTCGTAAAGCTTTGGATTTCAGGCGTCCAAAATATTGTAGGCCACGGCATCGAATGATGTTGTGATCGCGTTATTGGAATGTTTCTCCTTAATTTTTTACTTTTACGAAAATCTCCTTGCAGACGTGGAAGCACCATTGAGTGCTAAAAAAATGGTTAATGTGATATTCTGTCAACGGATAAGCTTTCAGTTCCGGTCTTCCTTGAGGCTACGATTAACTCTTTGAGAAGTTTGAATCCATTTGATTAACAGAGATGAAATATTTTCCCAACAAGGCAATTGAAAAACCACATATGATGACCAACGTTATTGGCTTTTAACCAGTTGGATGGATTCGGCCAACCTAATTCATGGATCGGAATCTTAGTGTACGAGAGGATTCCTAAAGAAAACACCAAACGATTGAAGGATTTCAAAGAAATAAAAGTAGCGAATTGTTCTGAAGAGTTTCCCAGAATAAGATTGCAATTTATGATGGAAATCACTTAATGAAAATGCTTTAATTGAATATAAAAAATCGATTAGGCTTAAAAGAGTTCAAAATCAAAGTGATTTTTTTTTTTTTTTTTTTTTCAAAATTCAAAATCGAAGTGAAACCGTAAAAATTATAAAAAAAAGAAGTCTCCTTGTATTCAAAAGGACAATAGAACAGAATATAATATAATTTCTTGACTTTCAATAGTTTTCTTCAGCCGAAATTAACATTGGTTTGGCGAGGCTTTATTTAAAGTACTTATATTATTAGGTAAGACATAAGAGCAGATAGTAAACTTACTGCAAAAAGTGATACAGAACGATAAATATGTACTTTTTGACGTAAAAATGTGAAAAATTTATCCCAACTATTCGTTTCGAGAGGACAAAATTAGGATAGTACAACACGTATTAAGTAGAAGTAGTTGTAAAAATAAAAAAGACATCAACTATTATTCCCCTTCCCTCTCCATTTGATTAATTTAAATGTTAATGTTAAGTTAACCGTCGATTTCAAACATTGAATCAACAGGTCTTAACCAGATGACAATTAAAAGCATAATCAGCAATTATTGGGCCACAAAGAACTGTGTTTATTTTTATATATTATTTGAGCCCATCCCTGGCTTTAAATACGGAGAATTATTTCAGGGTGCAGTGAAGACCCACCCAAGAAAGCAACCCACAGACAAAGTACAGGTGGTATTGAAACATCTGACAACTCAGGAATAATAAACCTTTGATTCCTTTAGCAGTGGTAAATGACATTGACTGAAATAAAGATAAAGCAAATTAGCAAAGAATATTCGGGAATTCGAACCAGTAAGATAATAAGCTAGTCCTCCTTCGGCTTTGTTACTACTGGTATTATAAAAATTTATTATAATCATTCTTTAGTAGAGAGTGAAGTAGATTACCTGTAAGTGTACATTTGCTTAAATAGCATTAAGGACTTTTGTATGTAATCTTAAATCTCTTTAAATCTATCTGTTTCAGTTTCTAATAAAATCAGTTATTGATAGAATACTTGATAGTAAAGAATATGATAAGACATTTTGCTTCTCTGATTTTGAATGTAGGCAGCTGCAGCCATTGAAGGTTGAATGCTGATGCATCTAATCAACCTACTTCAACAATCAACTAACTAATTAATTAATTAATGCTTGCGTTAAGGAACTTCCCGCTAGGCCAAAGGCAACGAAGCAATCAACAGTCAGTCGTGCATATATTTCCATTATCGCTTTCTCCAGTAACATTAATTATTACAGAGAAAAATATTCCACATTTCTGCTTAAAAGATCTTCAAATTACAATAATGGTTGCCGAAAACAATTTACAACATCTAAAGGTTTAAGAAGAAGAATCACGTCTTTTGCCTCTCGCTTTTCTCCATTCCTTCTGTTTTCTTCAAAGAAGTAACATCGTCTTTTCTTTTTAAGTTTTATTTTAATGGTAAAGTGTTGTTTGTTTGATTTTTGGTTCTTCGTTGTCTTTTGGTCGAACGCCTTAAGACGTCATTATTATATTTTGATCCTCAAAAATCTTTCGTAGAGAATAAAAAAGAAAATAGTAGTATTTATCAAAGTCGGATAATCGCAATTCGCAAAGATTTCTACATAAATCATTCGGAAGATTAACTGCATTAATCGTTTCTATGAGGTTTTTCTTCCTGTTTCAGTGGAAAGGCCATAATTTGAAAACTTGATCCTTTAAGAATGAATATCAGTAGTAACCTACTTCATTCTATGATTGGAATTACTTGACACAAGTTGACAGTATTTCCAAAAGCAAATTACTATTCAATGTATGAAATATATAAGATGTACTTAAAAGTGAATCCATCCTCTTTAAATATCATCTCCGCTCTTCCTTCTGACAGAATAGAAGAGGATTTGTTAGTTGTAAAATTAAACTAATATCTTCAAATGTTAAAGAGAAATTTCAAATTTTACTGCGATATTAAATTTTAGAATAACCACACAGAAGTAGGAACTGACACTAGAATTAAATATAAGCGTATTTGAATAAAAACGAAAGAATGTCAGCTGCTTTTTTTCCCTCAAATAATTGGAAGGAATTTAATTAAGAAAAAGATAACAGAATCTGCTCTTCCCTTTTGCTGCCTCGGCTACTTTCAATCAACTTAAATCTCCGGAGAAAAAAATAAAATAAAGATTTGGGGAATTAGAATTTGTACTGCATATTCATACTGCGTCTACCATTCTTAGGAGATAACACTACAGATCCAAATGACGGTAGTTACTGCTTAGTATCTATTTAAGTTGTGCTATTTAGTTATTGCGTGATGAGCGGCATTCATTCACAAGCCTAATTAGAACCACTGACAGGCAGGCGGTCTTGAGAGGCGACTTAAAGGAGAGATAATCCTTGGATTGGACAAAGGCCAGTGGTTCGTCGCCGGAAGGGCTAGGGATTAAATACTTTCCTACTTTTTGATATAAATAGTTAATTAATCTTGATTTGTAACTGGAAATAATTGGAAACTTCGAAATAAACACGACATTGATTAAAAGGTAAATTAAGCATTTCCAATCAAATTTCTTATTTTAAAAATTCCTTTAAAATTAATTCCTTTTTCTCGGACTTAAAAACATATTTTTCTCCTTGACTATCTTTCACGATTTTGCCGTTCCGGCATAGCCTAGTGGTCCAGGCGGCAGCCTGCCACGAGGCAGATATGTCGGAACCTCTGTTCGAATCCCGGCGTTGGCATGGATATAACTTTCTGCTTAGTTTCGTTCGTTTTGAGGGTACAACGTGAACTGCTTCCTATGGCGTACCCTGGACTACGATTATTCTGCCAAAAGCTCACAATTCTCGCCACTTGTCGAGGCCAATGGCAAAAGCACCAAACATTGGGGTGGGGGTGGGGGGGAATCTTTAACTATTTTAATTTTGAGATTCTTATTATAATAAACCAAAAGAAATAATTTTTAAAAGATATTGTTCCATTTGTTTTTTTAGTTTGACAAATACATAATTCCTTATATTTCTTTATTTGAAATAGGAATTGGATGACTTGGTCATTGGACTGAAAGATAGGCTAATTTGTTTCTGTCTCATCATCACTAGAAGCAACCAACCCTTTCTATTGGAGAAATTGCTTTTATATCTCTGCCCTTAACCTAACTCTTCTTTCATTTTTTGCTCCCCTTAATTTAAATTCTCAATTGTCTCATATATCCAATCAAAAATAAAAGGAGAGAATGAGAAAGAAAATAGGGCCTACTCTATATATTTTTTGAGATTTAGTTGGAGGGACAAGACACCTCTGCGCTCCCCCTGTACATTAGCTACGTCGTATAGTCTTCAATAAAAGTTTTAAGGTGCATTAATGACTCAAGGAGAATTGAAAGGTAGAAATTTCTGGGCTCTTTTTCTTTCCCTCAAATAAAGCATTTCCACGAATTTGTTTCATTGTCATTAATTAATATTAATTTGTATTTACTGTAGCTGTTGAATTAAATGCTGAAACTAACAAAGGAAAAAATAAATAAACAATCATTTATTGTGATTATCAAAAGAGTATTTTGTGAAAAATCTTAGTGCTAAGCAATGATATTAGTATTCAGCATCTTTTATTGAAAGGACAGTAAACAGTTAAGAGATTTATTTATTTATTTTCAATTGCACAATACTGTGAGGTTTTGAAAGGCAGAGCTACCAATGCCGGACGATTTTACTTCGCAGAGGGGTGATACGCTGAGATGGGTACTTTCCTAAGAAATTCTTTTGGACATTATCGCTTTTAAGAAAAAAATAACGTGGAGCATTTTTGCAATAGTATTTATTCTTTCCATAATTCTTTCGCGAAAAGTGAAAATAGAACGCAGCTACTAGTAAACTAACACTATAAAAAGTAAACATCCTATCTTTGTTTCTCCTGGCCCCTATTTTGAAGAAATCGAAGGAGACCTGACGCATGCGCAAAAGCGTTGAAGGCACTCGTAAACAAAACCGAACAGTATTTCGTGTAGTTTACCAGATCTGTCTGTCTAACGCACTTCCTCTGTGTTTGGAAAATAATTTTAATTTCCTGTGGAAATATAAATAATTTCTACAATGAAACTTTCGTTCGTGACAGGAATCGAATCTGTAACCTTCTGATCCGAAGTCAGACGTCTTATCCATTAGGCCAACGTGGACTACATTCAAATTATTATTGTTAAATAACTCTTATCACTCCCTCTGTGCGCGTGCGCAATGAGAGAAGAGTCAGATAGAAAAAACAAAAGCAACTCTTTAATTTTAGCCTAGTAGATTAAAATTTTAATGTTCATGTTTTTTAGCCTACTACAAGCGCAGGCCAGACGAGCATTAGATGTAGAAGCTTGAACCTCAGCGACGAACTGAAAAATCATTGAGACAATTCTCGACATGAATGAAGAAATTAAAAATAATATATAAATACAGACAAAACTTCAACTAAACCGGAGAATACGGTATCAGGCAATCACAGTTCTTGTAACGATACATTATTTTTAATACTGTTATCTGAAATCGCAGTTACCCAGATGAGGGTTAGTTTTTCTAGTAAAACATCGTACAAAACTATACAAGCAATTGGAAACTTTTGCTAAAAGGCGCTACAAGCTTTTGCCTTGAAAATGTGCACATCCGCCGCCTGTGAAAGAGTTCCAAGAAAATTTAGAATTTTTCCAAAAAAAAGCCGGGATTTTCCATCACTTTTATTCCTAATATGCATTAACGAATCGTTTTCTACCAAAAAACTTGAGGCTAAAACGGAGAAGAGAGTACAAGCCAATCGCACTGTTCGGAAGGATACGTGGCGGAGCGAATTAACCTAAGAAACAACTTACATGCTATTGAGTTTCGAAGGAACGAATCGTCGATTCCGATTAGCTGTAGGTTAGAGAAGTTAGATCTATTTAGCTGCAGGATGTATCTTTTGGTAAATTTCGAAAAAATTTTGGCCCTTTCTAATTTTTTTCCGATTCGGAAAGTAGTTCCAGAGCAGCCATTACCTCGAAGGCTTGTACCCTCATCTCCGGTTTCATCAAACTTGAAATTAGCCCTAATTCCAAAGGTGAGATTTCGTAAAAAACTACCAAACCATTTTTAAATAAGCTTACCTGCAAATTCCATTCAAATTTTCACTATTTAAGTGAAAAACTAAAATTCATATTTTAAAAGTAATGCCAAGGCGGCCATCTTGTCGTCCAAAACAGCCTGGTAATCTTCAATTTCATCAATATAACTATTAGAATTAGTTGAAAATTGACATGTCAGTGTGTGTATGTTGTGTGAATATTGTCAGTGCATTAACAACTTAAAATCTGGCGATTATTTTGATTGATAGATATATCAAAATCGTACGTTAGACGCTATTATTATTGCTATCTTTTTTTTCTTTTTTTTTAAGCCTATTTTATAAAGAAAGTTTATTTTTGTGGTGTTTGCCATTCTCCCCCAATAAATTTTGAACTATGCAACATCTCTTCCCAACATTTTGCATGGAATTTATAGGGATTTGTATTTTATATTTGATAATTTCTGGCTTCCATTCGAGAAACTTGTCAAGTGAATGTTACAAAAATCCCCGAGGAAAGTCAAACAATTAGCCATAATGGAGGGAAAACAATGAAGTTCTACGATTTCCAACAATTAATTGGTTTATTCATCTTATTACAACGAGTGCTTTTGATGTGAGTAAAATTAATTGAATTTAATCATTATCCATTTAATGAATTCTGTAAAATTCTTCATTTTGATTATGATAATTTAAAAATACAGAGGCGTCTTTTTCTCGCGTATTATTTTTACAACTTAAAACGCAGTTTGTTTGTTGTTGTTTTTTAGAAAAGTTAAGGTTCAAGTTCTTTAAGACACCTTTGGTTATTGATTTTTAGATTCAAAGCCGCTCATTCATTGTTTAATTAACTTTTAATGATGGTAAGAAAAATGTCAATTCTATTAAATTAGTTTAATGATAATGATTTATTTTTAAAGGAAACTGATTTGTTTCCCTAATCGAAAAATTAACGAAAATTACAAGTAATATCCTTCTGTTTCTTCCAAGTAATGGAAAATTTTGATATTTTTTTTTCTTCTGAAAGTAACTTAAAATTAAGAATATTGCAAATCTACCTTTTACTGATTTGGATTTAATCCATTTCGTGTGTGTTTTGAACTTAATGCTTTAGGGGGGGATTAACTAATCCTTGGTAGTTACTTAAGAGGTTAATGAATTGGAACATGTTTACTTTATAATTATATGGTCAATAAGAAAACCAGGACTGTTTTTGAAATTTGAGACTAAACAATGATAAATTCTAAAATAATACACTAAGAAGAAGTCACTTTAAGAATGAACTATACAACAATAGTTCATTCAATATCAAACAATAGGCATCGTTATTTTGTTTGATCGATGTAATTTATTTTCCCTTGTAATACTTTGTAATTCAGTTACAGTTAATGTAACATTTGATTGAGATTTAATTTTTTATTTCTTCTTTATAACCTATTCTAAAGGAACTGAAAACAAAATGCTAATATTGTCTGTAACACCACCATTTCTATCTTCCTATGGATATGTGGCGAGCACACTTGGTCCCAGCCCTCCCGTGTCTATTCTGTAATTTTAATATAATTCATAAAAATTTCTTTCTTGCAAGAGAACTAAATAATAAAAAAAGTAAATTTAATTTAACTTATTATTTTACTTAATACCTCCTCCCTCTTCTTCCCGAAGCTTTTGCCAGAATGGCTTCATCAACAATTTGAAAAATAAAACTGGAAAAAAAAAAAAAGCCCTCCAAAAATAGCAGAATTCAATGCAATTCCATTATTTAATTCTTTTTCCTTGTTACGAAATGTTAAGACACCTAATATTGAACAGATTTGAATTATAATAAAAAAAAAAAAACGAATAGAAAATGATTAATAGTAATATTCTACTGTATTTAACATGATTGAGATTTGTAAATAATGTGTTGGCTTTATTTTTGTTGTTTTCCTTAATTTTAATTTCCCAGATATTTACAATAATATAATTGCAATGGGCTTTCCTGCTGAGAAGCTGGAAGGAGTCTATAGAAATCATATAGACGACGTAGTCAGGTAAGTTGAAGTGATTTATTTTTTGATTGAATATAAACCATTATAGAATAACATAGAAACGATCCATAATAATAGTATCATCATTCCATAAAAAGAATCCTGTGTTTTTTTTAAGAATTTTGTTTAGAAAAATACATAAATGTGCAGATTTTCCTATTGCATATTAAAAACTAAATAGCACTCACTATCTTCGTCGTCTTAATATTGCCACATATTAGGCCTACACATTTTTTTCAAAGAACTGCTTTGACATTTTGAACTACAAACACAGAACTATTTACATTTCAAATGCAAATGATAGCTTTTTGTTATGCAATAAAGTGAAACTTATCTGTATTAAAAAAAAATCGAATGTTTTCTTTAATAACTTCTGCTGCTTTATAATAAATACCAATTCAATTAACATTAATAATAAATTTCCAAATTATTAATGCAGTAATTTATATTGAAATTGAGTACAGCAAAATCTTTTACTTTTCAAACTGCTTTCATCTATTGATCTTGCCATTTGTAAGTAATTTGATGAACTCCTTTCTTTATATATTATTTATATATTTTTTTTGTGGTTCTTTAAAAAAATAAATTAATGCTTTGTTAATTTTTTTGATACTTGAAGTTCTGTGGTATAAGAAAAGTAATAGAGTAATTAATCAACACTGAGACTGGATGATAAGTTTATAATAATACTCCATTATGTTCAGTTTGCAATGGAAATATTTATCTTACAGCAAATTAAAAACAAAACAAAAATAATTCTTAATTCAGATGTATTTTGAAATGGAAAGCAGGAATATATTATTGTTAATAAAGTTATTAGTTTCTCAAGCTTCAGAGGCAACAAATAGAATAATTTGATTTTATCTTTAATTGTTGTGAATTTCATCATAAGAATTTTTTTTTAAAATTAAAATGTAACCAAAGTATTTGCAGTTGAAATGTTTAAATAAGTTCTGTGAGGAAAATTTTATTCTTAAATACAAAGAAGATGAGGGTAGTTTTTATTGTTATTTCTGTAAACCTCTTTAAAATGAACAATTTGAGCAATAGTTTTTTTCCTAATGTTTCTTTTTTAACTATTGCTATATTTTGAATAATTTCCAAGGTTTCTGTAATGACAGCAGACGGAAATAGGTTATCCACGACTGAAAAATAAAAATTGAAATTCCCTTGTTTTTGTCCTACTCTCTCTTTCAACAAACCTTTTTGTTTGAAAGGATAAAGGTTGGGACTTACTTTTGCAAGTGTTAAAAAAGAGAGAAAACATTTTTTGATCGTTTCTCAAATTTAGGAATCTTGCTTAGATTTACAGTTATTTCCTTTATTCCAAATGTAGTTATGCAGTTATATATTTTTTAACACTATCATACTTCATTCTTTCTGTAAAAGCAATAATAATAAGTTTTCTATCTTTGATCAACCATGTTTCTTATTACCATACATATTGGGTATGAACTTATTTCTGTTAAGTCTTGCAGTAAAATTTTCCTTTTCTAAGTAATCTTTTAATTTGCATATTGAGCACAAATGCCCAAACATTTGCTATGAACTATCATTGGAGCACCTATTATTGATAAATTACAATTTTTAATATAATTACAAAAAAATGATATTTTAAGCCCCGCGAACAGCATCCGATTTTGCACCAACTTAGTCGGCCAACTTTCAGTTTTGGAGTCGCTAGAGACGACTTTGAGCAGGTTTTTCAGTGACTTGCCAGCGATTTTAGTTGTTGCTGCACAACCAACTCGAGTCGGCCAACTCGGGAAAGTTGGTCGTTGGAACACGTCAGTCATGACGTCACGCCCATGGAAAGAACAGGCGTCCATAAACAATTATCCATTTCGAGTCGACGACAAGCGTGTGCACAATGAATATCAGAGTATTGCGAGTTTCTTTCATGCATAAATAAAGTTTATACTGAAATGCAGTAATCGTATGGGGCAGAATTTATCAGAGAGGTTTCAAAACCTCGATTTTTTCGGATTTTCCACAGCTGCTGTGGGAAATGCATTGAATTATGGGATTGCTGCTATTGCGGCAGACTTCCTATGCGAGTTGGATGGTGTTCGTGGCTGACAAAATCGGACCAACTCGAACTTGCTGCAAAATCGGATGGTGTTCGCCTAGCTTTATATTTCCCTGAAAAAAAAAAAAAAAAGTTTTTTCAGCAGATTTGTAAACATTTATTTAATTTTATTTGCTGGCAGATGCATAATGTATAGGCTAAAAATAGGCTAGTTTTTGATTACATGATAATTCATTTTATTTTTTAAAGTTGCTTGAAAACTTTAAATTTGTTTGCTGTTACATGAAAACTATGATAATGCTTCCCAGAGGATACAAAAATCAACAAATTAAGACAAAACAAAGCAAATAAGTGTACAAAAACATCATGTGATTTTCACAATGATGTAGAATACGTAATTTAGCTATCCATAAAATAAAGTCATTGGTTTATATGTTAAATAAAATAGGCTAATAAGAATAGAACATTACATAAGTTCTCTGAAGTGGAATGAAGTGATCACTGTTTAGCAAAAAAAAAGTATTTCAAACTCGGTGCTGAAATTTTGCTCATTGTTACAGTAATATAGTTATTATGAATTAATATACAGTCGGACCTCTATTTAATGAAGTTGCTAAATCCCGAAAAAAAGTTCGTTATATCGAAAATTTGTTAAATAGAGATTTTACTTTTTAAAATTACTTTAAACTACATAAAACAGAATTAAAATACATAAACAATAAAATAATATTATTAAAAAAAGTAATAATTTTAATGACATAAAGCATACATTACCATATGCATACTTAAATTTTACTAATAAAGTCTGTTAATTTTGTCTGGTTTTTTTTTTTGTTTTTTGTTTTTTTTGAAAATGTTTTCACTCATAGGGTGAAAGGGGTGGACTGGGGATTGCACTTCCTAGTTGAAATGCAAAGAATAACAGCGATTGGCACCTTGTAAAAACATTTCTAGGAGGGAAAAAAAAAAAAATAGATGCCACAAAAAATTCGTTAAATAGAAAATGCACTTCGCTATTTGGAGGTTATTTTACTAAGAAATTAGCAAAATGTTTTTGGTTCCAAAGAAAAGTTCGCAAAATAGAGGTTCATTAAATAGAGGTCCGACTGTAAGTTTTTATTAGAAGATACTGTTTTAGTTCCATATTGTAATATTATATTTTTACATTCATTAACTTTGTTAGTATAAGACAAAGATCTTATCATTCATAAGATGATTTGTTGCTTTGAAAATATATTTTCATAATTTTATATTACTTTATTGAAAAACTATGACAAATTATAAAAATTCCTAATGTAGAAAATGTTTATAGTAGTTAATTTTATCATGTAATTTATTTAAATTTTTAAAGAACTTGTGCTATATGGGCACAAGGAAGAAGAGTGAGTAGTGAATGCCAATCTGTGGTAAAAAATTCTTTATTTAGAATTGAAGATACCATTATGTTTGAAATACTGTTGGGGATTGGGAAAGTGGTATCTATTGCCACTTTTATAAGAGACTTGTCAAAGTATATAAGTGTATTTGCAGAGACTGTCAAAAGTATAATATCTACAAAGAAATTATATTTAAATATTGATGCACTTCCTTCTGGTGTCATTCAGAGAAATTAGATATGATTGATTTTAAATGTGCTTTATGTCCCTTAGCCTGTGTAAGAAATCGCTATCCATAACCAGGATTCCTTAAATTGGAACACAAAAAAGCACTAAGCCATATGTTCAGATGTTCTTCCAAATGTGAGACATGTTTATTTCCATTTGTGTCCCAGCTGTATTTGAAATTGTAGATTGTGAAAAAAGAAATATAATCTTTCCAATTTTTGCCATAAGGCTGTATTTTCCTGGTTACCTCTAACTTGGTGAACAATTGAATGAATAATGTGAAAATGAGGGAGGAAAAAAAAAAAAAAAACACTTTTTAAAATTTAGATTGAAAGTTTATTTGGAATTCATTGTGCGTAGATGATTTTTTTTGAAAGTTATAATTTATTAATAATAGCATATTAACAAAAAATAGCATCTTTTGCTAAGTATGTAAAGTTCCCATATTTCTTTTGTAGATCCCTCCTTCTACAGCCTCTACCATTAAATATTTCCAACATCACAAATTTAAATGTAAAAAAACTACATTTAATACTAAAGCAAATTTTCAAAAAGATTACGTCTTTTCTTTTTCAAGCCTAAAAATAACAATAATAAGTTCAAGAACAATTAAATTCCTCGAGAAAATATTAACAATATCATTTACTTAGAATCTTTGACATGATGTAGCTTAACAATTTAGTTCCTTGATTGTAACCTTATTATTACATTTTGTGGACATTTTATCTACAAAACTTTTAGCTAATCTTATGAAATATTTCTCTATTTCAATATCATCATTCCTATTTATATTTTTTCTATTTGTGTTCCGGATAAACATACTTTCTATTATCTTTCTTAGCTTGGTGTCTCTTTCAATATATAAAATTTGTATCTTATCTTTTGCTAAGGTTGAGATTTGTCCTCAAAGTGAAATATATTTTTCATTGAGTGAACAATAGAAGATTAACTTTCATAAAGTGTTGATTTGAAATTGTTTGAAAAATCCTAGGTTTTTTTTATTTTTTTATTCTCAAATTTTTAACATGTTTGATATCTTCATTTCAGAATATTGTCAAAAATTCAGACTAAGCACATCATAGAAGCCTCTTGACTTCGTTTTTTGTAATTTTTTATTGTGAAATTTGGATTTGATTGAAACATCTATAAATGAAAAGAAAGTTGATTAAGTTTCAGTAACACACACCCAGTTTGTTACATAACAGCTGCCTCAGGTGGTCCAGATTTGGAAGAATTGTTCTCATTTTACTCAATTTCATAATAAATCAGCAGGCCAGTTTCATTGTGAAGTTGTTAACAAAAACTGTGTAATAATGTAAACCTTTATTGCAAAATACTATCTTAATTTTATTTTTTTCCTTTAAATTGTTTTTAGTAATTTTGCATTCTGATGTAATCTGTGAAGACAATCGCATAAAGGTCTTACCAATGCATATTATTTGACAACATTACTGAACTATTCTACAGCAGAATTCTATTTAAAAGTGCTTTTGAATATGAAAAGAAAATGATAATTTGGATTTTGTTGTTTCAAGAACAGTGCAAGTTTTTGATTACATTTTAAATCTAGCTCATTTCATTTTATAATAATATATGTATATATTATTAATTTTTAGTTGTTGTGTTTTGTTTTAGGTTAATGGAATCAAAACACAAGGACCATTATAAAATCTACAATCTGTAAGTAACTATACATTTATAGCTCTATAGATAAAATTTGAATAGATTAATTGATCCTTTATCTATCAGTCTATATATACTCACACTTTTTTTCTTTTTTGTACATTAAAGTTTATAATAATATTGGGATAGAGTTTTGAACTGTAAAGAAAAATGAATAAAGTAATTCTGACTTGTTTAATGCCATCTTCATAAATAGGAGAATTTAGACTAATTTGACAAAAATGAAAGAGATGATCCCTCCATGTCAGTTTGGCATTCATGAGACAATTTCTGCAGAACAAGAATTTTATATACACTCATGTCCATAAATTAAGGATCGTGGTAGTTCAGATACATCAGCTATTTAATGTGAACCCAGTTTGGTTTACATATTTGTGATACAACTGAAAATGATAATAAAACACAAGAAACCAACAATCACGGCTGAAATAAATTAAGAGTAACACAGTTATTGGCACGTATTGCCCCAAAAGCAATTTTAATACTCTACAGAAATGTTAATATGGAATATGATGTCCTCTGACAGAAATGCATGTTGTACATGCTGATGTGGCTTACTACAGATAAGATTAACAAGCTGTTCCTGAGGAATAGAATTCAACTCCTGCAACAATGTTGTACGCAGCTCTTGAAGGGAACGAGGAGGATGATTCCATCCTGTCAATGCATCTCCCGAGCATATCCCAAGCATGTTCAGTAGGGTTTAGATTGGGGGATCTCGCCCGCCTGTCTATGCGCCAGATATCCTCTGTTTCCAGGGACTCATTGACAAGGCTCACTCTGTAGGGATGTGCATTATCGTTCATAAAAAGGAAAGGAGATCCCGTTGCACCCCTGAAGAGACGAACATATTGTTGAATAATAACATCCCCATATTTCTGGCCAGTTACGGTACCTCTATCAAATATATGTAGAGCTGTACGAGAGCCCATCATAATGCCAGCCCAAACCAGGACACCTACACCTCTGAAATGATCTTGTTCAATGATGTTCTCTTGGCTATATCGACTTCCATGTGTCCGCCAGACATACACACGCCGTGAGTAACTATGCAGAGAGAATCTGGACTCAGGCTGGACACATAACTGTCATGCAAGTTTCTCCCCCAATTCCCTTTATCCTTAATTTATGGACATGATTGTGTAAAAACTCATGGGCATCAGTTTGATTCAATTGGTTTAATGCTATTAAATGATGAAAAATCATTACTTTTTAGGAAGAATATTCTATTTAATATTGAGAGAAGAAAAAGAGGAAGGGCTAATTTTGATTAAGATTATCATTGTTTTTAATATTTTGGAAAAATATTCTGTGATACTCCTGTAGTTTGGTATTTGTATTGCTATTATTCTAATCATAACAAAAATTAGAACTGATATTATTATTATGTTAAAGTTCCAAACCTTGGGTATCCCCAGCAAATACAATATGGTGGGTCAAGGACCAAAGCACATATTGCCAAGTGTAAAGACAAATGCAAGAATGATTAGGGATGTGTGGTTGTGTCCATAAATTTCCTAACTATATGTGTTGAGTTTCACAGCCTTCTGGAGTTGTGCATAAGTGTTTTTGTGAAGTCCTAGAGTGCTGATACTGTGGTACAATGTGTGAGGCACCAGACTAGTGGCGGATAGGATGATGGGTACAACACGTACTCAGTCCTGCCTCCACTGCTTCTGGAGCTTGTGTGCTAGGTCGGTGTATTTACTAATCTTGTCTGCATGAGTTTTGTATGTTCTTGCTGATAGGCACTGCAATATCAATGAGATAGGTCTGTTTGTTGACCTTATCAGCAAGTGTGATATTAGGTCTGTTGTGATGTATGGTTTTGTCTGTGTGAATGGGACGGTCCCAGCACAGCTTATGTGAGGATGACTAATACGCTTTGTGGTATGTACTCATAGTACTAGACCATGTTCTTAATAAGTGAGTGTTTGTGTGCTAGCTGTTGATGAACGATCGACGCTACCTGATTGTGTCAGTGGAGGTAGTCTGTTTGGGAGAGAAGGGACAGCCTGATATTACGTGGTCAATCATCTCATGCTTAGTGTGGCATTTCCTGCATGTGTCGTCATGCGTGTTTGCATCATTTAGAATGTGTTTTTTGTAGTTGCATGTGGGGATGACTTGGTCCTGTATCGCGATCATGCACCCTTCGGTCTCCCCAACAGCTCACCACTCGTCAGCCTTCTGTTCGACCCTTCCATGTTGACATGAGGCTGGCTGAGTTCTTGGTGATGTCTTCCACGGAGTTCCTTAAGAGCTCATGATTCACACAGCTGCTGAGTGTTAGGGGTAGTGAGTGTTGGAGAAGGGTTTTCGAGGTCCAGGGGTGTGAGGTGTGTGTCAGCCTTGACAATGGTTGAGTGTAGTGCTGAGTGTTACGTTCTTTGGTGGAAGTGTTCGCTAAGTGTGTATACTTGTTTTTCGTGTAGGGTGATGAGGTTAATGAGTCCTCGGCCTCCCTCCTTGCGGGGAAGAGTCATCCTTCCGTAGCGGACTTGGAGTGATGCATGTTGTGTTTTGTAAATGTAGAGACCGAATCAAATGCCTTCTCGTAGTCGATGTACGCGATATGTAAGTTCCTATTCTTCGTGCGTGCCTGGTGTAGGATTACAGAATCATTAAGGAGTTGCTCCTTACAACCCTGGGGATTCCTGCAACAGCCCTTCTGCTGTTTGGAAAGAATGTTGTGTCTCAATGTATGTGTAGATTTTGTCTGCAAGGCAGTAGGTGAGGAGTTTGTAAAGTGTGGGTAGGCAAATGATTGGACAGTAGTTTGCAGGGTGTGCTGTTTCAGTGTTCTTGCTCTGAAGGTATGTGACACCCTTTGTGAGGGAAAGGGGCATATGTTCTGGGTGTTGGATTATGTCAGTAAGTGTAAGTGCTAGCTTCCCATGCAGGGACGTGAACCTCTTGATCCAGAAGTTCTGGACGCCGTCTGCACCAGAAGCTTTCCAGTTGTGTGCATGTTTTAGTGCTGTCTGTATGTCTGCGAGAGTAATCTCATGGAAGGACATGAAGGATAAGTGTTTAGTGAGTTGTTGTTCCTCTGTGATCCATGGTGCTTTATCAATGTGGGGTATAGGATTTGACCACAGAGACGACCAGTATTCATGTAATGCCTCGCTGGTGGGAGTGTGTGTTTGGTTGTAGTAGAGAAAGATGTAAGGGATCTTTATTATTATTATTATTATTATTGCTCTGATAAATTTGTTAGGCATGTACTTATTGAGCAATGTATCAATTGGAACTATCTCCATTAGCCACCAATCCAGATTGGAATCAGGAAACTTATTTATAACCATCTGGTGTATTTTGTGAAGAATAAAATAAGCAAATAATTATGTAGACTTAGACTGAAATACTTTTTGGCATGCCTTAGTTTCAAGAATGGAAGGTATTTGATAAAGATATTGGTTTTTCTCACATTTCTTATTTTAATTATTTCATCTATAAATTTGATTAATGAAGGTTGAAACAAATTCAACAGAAGAAGTGCAAACGATGTTGTTGGTGAGGAATTTGAAAAAAATGAAAGAACAAAATAAAATGAAGTTTATGACGTTGATTTTGTATGAGTGGAGTGTATTTGAATTGTAATACTTACATCTGTTAGAGCATGGTATTTTCTATTACTGTAGTTCAGTGGTGTTGTTGTGATAAATGTTGGATATATCCAGTTAGTTACTGTATCTCATCATATGGAAATTGTATAGTATCTGTTCTATAGTATTGAAGGTGAGGGATTTAAATCATGATGGTGTGGCATCAAGGAAGTAAATCTCCTCACTTTTGATTTTGGTGGATTTAATGTGGTGGAGGAATTGTGTTGTGTTTCTGTAAATATAATTAATTTTATTTGTGTAGATATGTAGGATGGTGAAGAGGATATTAGAAATATGGGGTAGTTTCTAGTGTTTTTGATGGGTTTCGCCTTGGGGATATTGTCTTATATATACATCATATATTTTAATTAATAAGGCTTATTATAAATCTGCAAAGTAGCATAAACTATGGTTTTAACTATAACATTTTGCCTTGCTTAGTAGTTATTTCTATTGATGTGGACTGTAAAACCACTGAACTAGCATTCTTCATCTGTATCTAATTTATTTTTTTCATATAATTTTTTGTTATTGGTTCTTATGTAAGGAATGTTGATATTTTGAATTGTGGAAGAGTCAAGTTCAGTCATTTGAAAAAGTAAAGTCAGAGATGAAATCTGGTTTATAGCTGTTTTTATTTTGTTTAATTTAGTTTGTATAGTTTTATTGCTTCTATAATAGCGTAAGGTCTAAAATTGATGATAAATTTAATAATTAAGTTTATATTTTCCCCAGTCAGGTTCTTTATTACCATGAATGTAAATTTGAAAAATTAAAGATTTATTTAATTGATTAATTTATTAAATATTTAACTATTATAGATTTCTTTTTTTAATGGTTTATGTGTATGAAACCAGTAAAAATCTCTATAACAAAATATGTATATGATTTATTATAGATGTTTGGAAAATTTACTATGGAAGGGAATTACTAATTCATTTAGTGAAATGAACCACTTTTTAAGTATTCGTATATTATACAATGAATATAACATATTGTCGAAACAAGAAAGATATACTGGCATGGTTATTATTATTATTAATGAATCTTCATGCAAAATTGAGTAGCAAATTATATTCTTAATTTTTATTTTTTTTTTGTAGGTGCACTCGTGCAAAGTGAAAGCACGTATCGTGTTCTTGCATGTAAAAATTTGATTTTCTACTAGATGGCTTTCAATAAGATTTTTTTATATAGCAGATTATGAAAATTTGTTGATGAAATCTGAATTAGTGAAGTTTCATCAGGTATTAATAAGAAATGGTTTACCAAAAAGAGAATAGTAAAGCAACTACATCTGAGAGGTTATACAAAGATGTACATATTGTTTCTTGTTCAAACATTTAATTAAGTTTGAAAACTGAATAGTTTTTAATGTAGAAATATATTATTTCTCTCTCTTAGATTAAAACTTTTATATTGACTTAAGGGTTTGTCAGAATAATATAATATCATTTCAAATTTGTAGGTGTTCGGAGAGAACTTACGACACTAGTAAATTCCATCATCGAGTGGCCCAATATCCATTTGATGATCATAATCCTCCTCGATTAGAACTTATAAAGCCTTTTTGTGAAGATATGGACCAGTGGTTGGCCCAAGATGAAAAAAATGTAGCAGCTGTTCACTGCAAAGCAGGCAAAGTAGGTTGCCAGATTTCTCGACTTTTTGGTTTTCGTTTGATGACTTGCTGATAAATGGGGATATGTTTTTTGATAGTCCTGTAAAAAAAGGTTTCATTGATTGGCATGTTGTAGATGACTGTCATTATTTATTTATTTATTTTAATAATTTGGGGGGGGGGGGAAGGTAGAAGATACTTATGTTAGGTAATTTATTTAAGATTAATTTTTACATAAATAACCTTAAAGGTGAGAATAAAATTATATTTCACAAAGAATATTTAACTTTTTATTTTTATAATGGTTAAGAATAACGTTATCAATCATATCTATTGAAGATATTGATTTAAAATAATTTGTATTTATAGAAATAACTTGCTTTGAAGCATTGATGCTGATATTTTGATTTCATTTGTTTCAGGGCCGAACAGGTGTTATGATTTGTGCATATATGCTGCACAAGAAACTCTGCCAATCTGCAGAAACTGCCCTTAATTATTATGGACAAGCTAGGACACATGATAAAAAGGTAAAAAAAAGTTAACTCTGCTGACAGTGAATACTTCTTTGAATAGTTCATTTCAATTTTATTCTTGTTATTTAATGTCAATTTTTAAAGACTTAATTTGTATATTTACTTGTTTTTTCTCCTTGTTACTTCTAATCATATAATGAAAATGTCGAAGAATTCATATGATAATCTTTTATGATCTTGACATATTGCACTAAATGAAGATCTTCATTTAATGTGGATCTTCATTTAATGTGTGATGATGATTCAGTAAATGTAATGTAATAGGGCAGCACACACTTTTGTTAAAGTTAATCATTTAATAAACCACAATGACAGTTTATGAAATGTTTAAGATAGGATTCTATTGGAGCTGCATGAGTTAGGCGGAGAGTTGAACTTGCAGTTTACCTGCAGGCTACAGAAATGAGGGGAGCACAACCACATTCGTAAGTGTAGCTTTTTAAAGTCACTTCAACAGCATCGCTTCAGCCCCCAAGGCAAAGATGATGACATGCTTTTCCCACATTTTTCAGTCGCAATGGATTCTTTCTCAGAGGCAGCAATATTTTACTTGCGCGAACAAGTAGAAAGAGAAGCCATAATTGGCTTACTATATGATCGGCCCAAAAGAAAAGAACAAATATCATTTTTAGACGAAGAAGTACGGAAGGATATTTTACTAACTTAATTTCCAGACAATAAAAATGCTGTCGAGAACCCCTTCCATTTCGAAATTTCTTAATTACTTCACATCAATGTATTAATGGCTTTGCCGGGAACGTCAAAACAAAATGGACAACAGAAGATCTAGAAAATTCACATCTGTAAAATTAGGAAAATTGGAAAAAATTAACAAACAGCATGAATGAAAAATAAATAAAGGAAATGATTATTTTTATTCTTGCACTAACTCCAAATATAAAAAAATTGCAGATGCAATAGGAATTATGCTTTTTTTTTCCTAGAATATGGCTTTCTTTATGTGACTTGCCAATAGAAATGATATGTTATAGGAAAGGAAGGAAATTTAATTGTAATTGAAAACGTTCCATTTAAAACTTTATTTCTAATTAAATTTATAAAATTTAAACACACATTAAAAACAAATATTTTAAAATGTATTGAATCCAAGCTACCATGAAATAATTTTAGAATCGTCATTATCAGTTCTTTTTAAGTATAGGTTTTCTTTTAATATTCCAGTATGATTCTATTTTTCAGATTTAACTTGAAATTAAGTTTAAAAAAAATAGAAAGTTTTATTGTGTTATTTCATTATAACATTAAAAGAAAAAAAAAATCCATTTTCTCAAACTATATAAATTCATATCATTAATTAAATTGTCCTGAATATTAACTTAAACTCAAACATATTTCCAAAAAAATAAGTTTAAAGAAATTACAATAATAATACATGATTTATATGAATATTGAGGATCTATATTTTAATTGAATTTCCTTATTTTTATATATTTCTGTAATAGATCAACTTGTATTTATTTTGTTTTCAAAAAAAGAATTCAAAACACGATTTAGTCGATATTTTGGCTCTAGAAAGCTACAGAAACTAGACTCTGCAGTCGCTTGCAGTTGGCAAACAGTGGTCCTCTCGGAGACGCTCGGCGGCTCTTCTTTTGCGGTTGTGAGAAGGACGGCTTTAGTACTCTCAATTACAACAAAAGTCGGCTGTCCCTATTGTAAATTCAAAGCCGGTGGCTCTAAGGGGTGGAGGGGGCTGTAATTGAGGCCAGCGCCGCCCGACTCATGCAGCCCCAATAGAATCCTATCTTTAATTTTACCAAACTTGTACTACCTGTTTATAACATATTTACTATAAGTGAAAGCTGTTTGCCAGTGTTATCTGTTCACTGAGAAAAACTCAGAATATCTTAATTTTCAAGTTAAATATATGTTTAACTTCAATTTTGTTTTGTTTTATTTATGTGTGATTTTACAGATTTTACATTTCTTTATTTAAATCAACTGGTTGTATTTCTCATATTTTATTTCATTTTATTTTGTAATTTTTTAATACTAAATAGCCTTAAGCTTTTATTCTAATCCATGCTTTACAAGGAAAATGTATTTCATTACTTAAATTCAAAATTAAGTGCACTGTTATTTCTCAGTAATAACTTTTCCAGAAAAATATAAAGCCAGAAATGATTTACATATTCAACAAGATATCAAATGACGGTTAGTTTTTCTGCTTTTTTTTTTGTTCTTATTGTTGGTTGATGTTTGTATTTTTTGAAAGAAGAAGTCAAGAAAAAATATTTCTACTAAAAGGAAGACCCCTTCATTTTATGATTTGTTTATGATCTCACAAACCCTTTACAAGTGATTGTGAGATCAAACATACTTTCTACAAAAAAATAAAAAATAAATAATTAGTAGATTTGCAATGTTGTACAGAATAGTGCTTAAGTTTTTGTTCTGCTTATTGGTTGATGTTTTTGATGGTGCTTATAGGGTAAGAAAAAAAATAATTCATGTAAGATGGTGATTCCTATTTGATGGCTAATGATGTCTACAGGTACACTGTAAAAATTCTGATACAAAATCACAAACTATGCTCCTTTTTTTTTTAAGTTGGATGATTAAAGAGAGTATGGGGGCTTTACATAAAAATACAATGTTCAAAGCTATTGAATAGGCAGAAAAAAAAAGGGCAGTTTATTCTCTGTGGAAAACATGTACATATGTGATATTATGATTCAAGTGCCTTTTTGCCATGTTAAATTGTTAAATTTTGGCAGCTAATACCTTAGGACCTGTTGCATATTTTTGAATGAAATTTTGCAAACGAGTTCAAAACATCATAATCTACAGGTGTATCAAAAATAATTAAAATTGGACTAGCCAAAATGAAAACCTTGGATATTAGAAATTTTTGCCACTGTTCACATCTTGTTGCTCTTAGTAGTTGACTGGACCTACAGTCAAAACTTAGCACCTAGAATTATGGTTGATACATCATTAGATTCATCTTGTTGTTGCGGTGCCCTCGTCCTGTGCATTTTATTGATATCTCAACTGGTTTTCGAGTATTCCCAAAAATGTCAAATTGTGAAAGTTTGGCAATTGATATCTCAGGCCCTGTTGCATATTTTTGAGTGAAATTTTACAAAATAATTAAAATCCGGACTAGCCAGAATGAAAATCTAAAATTTAGAAATTTTGTCACTGTTCACATCTTGCTCCTTTTCTTCTTTGTTACCCTTTACTCGGCCGGACCTAAAGCCAAAACTATAGCACTTAGAATTATAGTTGATATCTGAAATGGTTTCCGAGGTATTCCCAAAAATGTGGTACCGGGATAGCCTACAGGCTTAAGTATAGGACATACAGTGCTGATTTTTAGTTTTTAATTCTAATAATAATAGTGGCTAGATTAAAACAACATTTAATGAGAAAATAGCCAAAAATGATTTGGATATTATTAAAAAAATATATGTGGGATTTCAACCCGGGATATCTCAGCAGCAGTCGGTGACTCTAACCACTAAGCCTTTGAACCTTACATAAATAATCGGTTTACTAAATTTTAAATCAGTTATAAAATGAAAAAAAAAAAAAAAAAAAACATAAATTATTATAAAATATGCTACATAAGTTAATATTTGCATATAATCGCTAGGGTGATTACTGCTTCATACTGATCCTGGAACATAGCTAGGCTAGTATTCCAAAAACGTCACAGCTGGTGTGTCATAAAAAAGGAGAATTATGATTCATGTTTATTAAGAGTTTAAACCCTAAAAGGCCCTAAAAGTTGTGGCGAGTTAGTGCAACTTACTTTTTGATCTGCCCTCGTATAATTAATTAAAGATTATTAAAAAAGATTTTAATTTTTATGTTTATGATAAAAGTATTCTGGCAACTTTTAGGAAGGTTCTGTGTGGACTTTCACACATGAATATTCAGTCATCAAGTAAACACCAGTCATTTTATTCGACAGAACAAACTGTTACACTCGTATATCTCAGTTATCTGACTCTTCTTTACCAAATATGTGTACTATATGATTCAAGTTTCTTGTTTTTGCTAATTTTGTTTAGCCTACAACCCAAAATTAAAATTTTATCTGTGGTCCTTTTAGGGTTTTAACTCTTAATAAACTTGAATCATAATTCTCCTTTTTTATGTCACACCAGCTGTGATGTTTTTGGAAATACTAATATTCTTATTATTATTTAAAATACTTTGTTAACAATAAAGCTTTTGTTAATTTTATCAAAAGTTTCAAATTTTTAATTTTCTTAATAGGAATTTTACAATAATTCTAATTAAAATTTGCTTACATTATAATTGAAAATACTTAATAATTTTGCTACAACAGTAAGTAATGCTTAAGTAATCCAGTATTCAAATCTGTAAATGTAAATTAGAGGTTAGTGTGTGGCATCACTTACAATTATTAAGGAATCATTAGTGGTGATGGTAAAGAACTAAACAAAATACATGATTGGTCTGCAAATTGCAGGTTAAAAAGTGTGTCGTCTATTGTTAATTTATTTGAAGGTAGAAATAAGAAGTTTGTTTGCACTAGAACATTGTCACAACATTTAAAAATCCTTTAAATTTTACTGGTTTTTTTTAATCTTATCAAAAATAAAAAGAATCAAATGAAAGCTTTGCATAACTTACTGTGATATGTTTTCTTGGTTAATGTTGGTTATTTTTAATTATACCTGTAAATTTCATTAATAACTGTTGGGATACTTTGAAGTAATGGAAATTTATGTTAATTAATTCTTCTGACAATCTTTTTTTTTTTATAATCTTTTAGGGCGTAACGATACCAAGTCAGCGGCGGTATGTAGATTATTATGGAGAACTAGTCAGGAATAACCTTCATTATAAACCAGTCCCTTTATGTATCAAGTCAATAACAATAAAACCTGTTCCAACATTTAATGGTGGAACATGCAGTATGTTTATTTTTTATTTTTACTTTATCAGTTCTTTCACACAGTAGTAAATTTTGATAAATTTTGTGTTAATGTTAGTGTTTTCTAATCTTTTCTTCAAAAAATTTGATCAATAATCTTACTCAGACTTATTGTTCATAACTTCTCTACTGAAGATCCTACACTACAAATTATATTGTTAGAAAACAAAAGCATAAAGTATATACTTACAAAATAAAGTTGTTATTGAAGAATTTACTTAAATTAATAATTTTTGCATTTAATCTGAAAACTTTGTTAACTGAATTCCTAATAATGTGAAATAGAAGATGAATAAATTGAATTAAGTTCTTTATACACTATATGGCTAAAAGTATCCCGATACCAACTGTTGTACATTCAGAAAGTCGTGTAACACATATTAATAGGATGATGAGCCACCTTTAGCATAAATCACATCATCATTAGTATCTTGTATTGGTCTGGGAAGACTTTTGAAATATGTGAGCAGGAATTTTCTTTCATTCATCCATGAAAGCTGCCACTGAAGAAGGGCGGTTGGGTCTGGTGTGCAATCTGCATTTCAATTCTTCCCAGAGGTGTTCTGTGGGATTCAGATAGGGGCTCTGTGAAAGCCAGTCCAGTAGTTCAACACCATCAGTTCAAACCACGGCAGAGAGCCTTCTCTCTGTGAACAGAACAGTTACCTGTAAATTTCATGGACCGAAATGGTCCATCCCCCAACTGCTGCCAGAGGGTGGGAAATGCAGAGTTGTCAGGAATGTCGACATACATCTCAGTGATCATGTTTCCAGTCAATGGAACTAAGAAACCCAGGCCGAACCACAAGAAACAGCCCCAAACCATGATACCGCTGCCACCAAACTTGACTGTTGGCACAATACACTCATTAGGAAGCGTTTTCCTGGCATACACCAAAACTCGACACTTCCATCGGACTACCAGATTGTTTAGCGGAATTCATCACTCCAAACTACTTTTTCCACTGTTTCACAGTCCAATGGCGGTGCTCTTTGCACCACTGCAACTGCCGTTTAGCATTCACCTTGCTTATGTTGGCTTGTGAGCGGTTGCACTACCGTCGAAACCTATCTGTTTCAGCTTCCGACGAACAGTCCTGGTGCTAGCGATGATGCCTGAAGCTGTTTAGAACTCTAATGATTGTTGCCAATGGGAACTTGCGATTCTTCTGTGCTACTCTCTTCAAGGTCCGACGGCTGCATTCTGTGAGTTTCTTTGGCCTACCACTGCAATTTCCTGCCATTGTCATTCGAAGATGTTTCTATTTTATACTGACAATCACTTACAGTTGATTGCAGCATTAGCCTATAGTAAGGCTAATATTGCAAGAACAGATTTGTTGCACCTATGGCATCCAATGATCGTTCCACGTTCGAAATCATTCAGCTCTGTTGACTTACTCATTGTCTGTCTAGCGCCTATTTATGACCACCCGATGCTGCGATGACCACTTTTATCTCGTTCTAAGTCATAGTACTCTTTAATAGACACATCCACTTCTCCAGAGGGGTGTCCGGATACCTTTAGCCATGTAATGTATATAAAGTTATAAAGATCACATAGTATATAAATGTTATTAAAACCATTTTAGTTTGTCTCAGTATTGAACCGGGGACCCCCCCCCCCCCGGAAACTATTTGAGAAGAAATTCCTCTAGATAACTAGAAAGAAAGATTTGTCAAATTATTGTATGGTACTAAAATTGATAGCTGTTGTGAAACTTTTGTAGTTAATAGAGAAATTTGATTGATAAGAAATTTATGACAATATTAGAATATTACGTTATGAGAAAGTTTACTTCTTATATTTACCATAAATGTTTTGATTTAGCATTGAAAATTTAAATTGACATTTACTACCTCTACGCTACTTCCATGTTAATCAGTAGATGTATTCTCAATCTAAGAATAGTTCCATCAGATTGTTAAAACAAAACATATCCAGAGATTACGTCAGAGAATAGAACAATTCCTTTATCTTTAGCATGTGCTATTTGAAGTTATAAGGAACTGAGACATATAATTCAGTAAGACCCAGCCATAAAACCAGCGGTGCATTGCATTGAGCCCCCCCCCCCCCCAATCCAGCATGCTTTTTTTTAAAAAATCAAAAAGAACACTCGTTTCTATTGAATTGCGCAAAAAATACTATGGCTGGGTTAATTGCTTTGGAGGGCCCCAAAATCATGACTCTTAACAGGGCACCCAATGTTACGTTACGGCATTGAATAAGATCAATAATGTTTCATGGCAATAACAGTATAAAAGTGCAGTACATGTTCTCAGTAATGGCATCTTTAACAGAGCGTGTAATTAGCTTATGAATATTGCAGGTTTTTTTTTTTTTTTTTGTAATTAAGTGTAAATTAATAACTTAAGTTGCAAAAATGTAAATACACTTAAATATAAAAATTTCTATGAAAAAAACGATTAGCCTGTATTCTTAATGTAGATCAGACATATTTTTCATAGCTTAGAAGTCAAACACTAAAATAGTGTGCATGAGTGTTTTGTTCTTTCACTTTGTGTCTAAAAATGCTGGGAAAAACTTCATTTCATAAGATGTTGATTTTTTTTTTTCACTCCGATATCCCACAAAATATTGTCTGTGCCACTGGTGAGTTTATAGCTGGACACTTAATGTGAATAAATGAAACCATAAATCCTATGAAACGTCTATGTATAACAGAAAGGCAGGATGTTTATTGTAAGTTATCACTTACCTCTTTGAAATATTCAGCAAATAATAATAATAAACTGAACATTCATTATATTAAATCGTGAAATTTTCAGGACTTGAGCAAAATGTATACAGAAGCACCTCGATTATCCATCACCTACGGGACCTGAGGATGGTCGGAACGCTAAAAAGGTTGGATAATCAGGGGAGAATGAATTAAGCCGTTTATAGGTAGACAAACGATGTATTTAAATAAAAAATACTGTACTGTAACTTTTTCTCTTCGTACTTGTAGCCATTATTACACTTACACTACAAACTTTCACTTACAAACTAACATTCACTTCCACTACTGTAATTTCTAAAACGATAACACAACATGAAACAATACTGTACCCTGAACAGGTCAGCAGACTTCCGTGAACTAATCGATAAAACGAGCATGACTCGGGCAGGAAACAAAGAAAGGACTGCAGAGACATCTGCTTGGTTTGTTTTGTGACAAGAAAACAAACGGATAACGCTGGCGCGCCGCTTATCTAGACATGGTGGGATGACGCGGGGAGTCGGTTGATCCGAGGTCGGGTATGAGAGGTGCTACTGTATAAGAATACTGCAGCTATTGTTACAAGGTATATGACTCGGACACAAATTTTCGAAAGAATTTCAGTTCTACTAAATTATTTTAGCTTAAAAAAGCTCCCATTTCTGATGCTATGAATAAATAAAGTAATAATCTAGTAACTGAATTTCAAGATTTCCTTTACTTTCCCAATAGTTAAATTTAAAAAAAATAAAAACCATAAATCAAAACTGTGAAATTTATAGTTTTATTTTTTTTTAATTCAACTATTGGGAAAGTAATGGAAATGTTGAATTCAGTGAATAGATTATTACTTTATTTATTCATAGAATCAGAAATAAGAGCTTTTTTCAGCTAAAATAATTTGGTAGAACTGAAATTCTTATGAAAAATTAGCCGGTTTTGAGCTTAAATGCAATTAATGCAGTTATATAAAAATCAAGAATAGTAGAATGTGATTCATTCATACTTAAACTGTCATATTTTAAATTTTCAGATTTTTGGTTGTATTTATAACACTTACGAAACGATTTGAACTTAGATTCCCAAATCGTTCAAACGGACTTCCACCTCACCTTAAAATTTTGAAGAAAAAGATTGTAGTAGTTAATGACTAAATTCCTTTGATGTTATTAGACATCTCTTTATGCTGTTCTGCTTGTTGCTCTTAGGATCTCAAATTAGTTAATTTAATATTAGATTCAACTGTAATACCAATGTTAAGTGAATTACATTTCTAAGTTCTTTACTTTTTAGTTAGTGGTAGAATGTACCTTAATCTCAGAGGAAGACGGCAATATTTCATAAGACTAATCATCTTACTTTTTCAAGCCCACTTACTAACACCATGGGAAGAGGTGTTAGTAAGTGGAATTGAAAAAGTAAAACGATTAGTCTTATGAAATATTGCCGTTTAGAGATTATGGAGTTTTATAGTAATTGAAGTTAATAAAAGGCGTCTATGAAGAAGATTTTGTCGTTTATTGGAAATTATCATTTTTGATTCTGTTCCTTTTCAACAAGCAACATTTCTTCTTGTCTTGTTTTAAATTACTAAACATCTATTAGATTTGGCTATACTTAAACAAATGAAAAATGTAATAATTGACTGAGCCAAACCATTATTCAAGTTTCTGTTAAATTAAGAATAAATAGATTTGATAGTGGTACATGGTATGAATCTAGCAAACATGTGATTCTAGAGTATTCCATAGAAATATTCAGTGTTATAAGAGCGCAAGTTATATTTGCACTCTAAATGAAATGTCATCTGTTTACAGGCCTAGGATATATGCTTCTATGAGGGATTTTCCCACTCCGGGTGAGTTTTACTCAATATTTCGGCTTGATTTTTTGAGCTTTCTTTATGAGATTTACATGAAGTTTGCTGCTTCTACTTGTTCAAAATATAAGCAAAGTGGAAATGGCCAACTTCATGTATTTCGCATCATCATCTGAAGAAGACTCAAGGAACTGAGCTGAAATATTGAGTAAAACTCACTCAGAGTTGGAAAATCCCTCATAGAAGAGTATATTCTATTATCATGGCCTACTTCTCCTTCAGAACCAAGTTATAAAACAGCCACTTTAAGAATTTCTTTCTTTAATAATAAGTATTGTTGTTTCTATATTACTTGAATTTGAGTGTAAATTGATATGTTTTTCTTTGTCTAGGTCCTATGTTTGTAATTAGTCAATTAAAAGTGAAATTATATACCTCTCCTGTATTTGAAGTGAAAAAAGGAGCCAATTCTCTTCAAATGGACATTAATACACCCTTAATGGTGTGTGGCGATATCAAAATAGAATTTTTTAATAAACCTAAAATGATGAAAAAGGTAATTGTATTTAGATTATTTCCATAAAAATAACTGATTTTTTTTTTTTTGCTTTGTAATACTTTTGTTTTGACAATTCATTCAGTAATTGCTGTGCTATTATTTATCTAAATATGCTGTTTGATCAAAGGGGGAAAAAAAAAGTCATTCTACCTAAAAGTTGCATCCAATCAGCAGAAAAGTTGGTATGTGAATCAATGGGCATATAATATAAACCACTTTAAAATCACAATCATTCAGAAAGAATCAAAACCAATTTTTGAAGTTGTAAAAAATGATCTCCATAAAGCAGAAGCCATTTTGCTCATTCCATTAAAAATGACCCCGTTTGATATATCCCATCATTGGCTTTATTTGATGTCAGCGTCTTGATATGTGAGATTCATTTTATTTAAACTATTTTCCTCCTTTAACCATTAACTCTGCATAGAGCGAATTTTTTCTAAGCTTTATGGTAGAGCAGGGAAAAGTAGATGTTGATGTTAAATTAATTTATTCTAAAAGTAATGCTAATAACTGTGTGTGGTATATTTAAAAGAGAGAAATATGAAATAGTTTGATATTTTCATGATATTTTTAGCTAAGAATCTATGATTTTGATCATAATGTGGGAGGGGTGTGTGCTATTACTGCATTTGGTACCTGGGCCCTGAATTTGATGTGGGGATCCTGGTGGTTGGGATACATCGAAATGGATTTTTTGGATGGAGTTAGCTGTAAACTAATGTAAGATGTTGGAGTATTTTTGAACCTAATCAGAAATTCTACAGTATTCAACATTGACCTCAGAAGGTGCTGTTACAGAGGTGCTTTTCTCTTTTGTCGCATTTTATCTTTGCATTTAATCTTTGCCTACAGTAGCCTCAAAAAAAAAAAGAACAACTTCCAAATATGGAAAAATCCTGATCACTTAGTTGACCCTGGAACTCTGCTGCAATATGGAGTCGAAATGAGAAAATTTTACATTGAAAGGTTTGATGTTGAAACCTATTCACACATACTTTAAGGCAAATTAGCAGCAGTACTGTAGCTAGAGGAGTGGGGGCCCAGGGGCAACAAGTGATTATGGTTTCGTAAAAAAAAAAATCCCACTTCGTTCGGGGGCCCGGGGCACTTCCCCAGTGGTAGCTACGGCCCTGCAAATTAGACCACATTTGTTCTATTTGTATGTTATTTGGCAATTCTAATGTATAGAAATGCAATTTTAGAGCTTAAGCAAAAAAAGTTACTAATGATGTATTGCCAATCTCCATCCAACATCTCAAGATTATGAAGACTGTTAAATTCATTTTCGTAAATGCATACAAAAGGTATCTGAGACAGCAACAAAGGCACACAATATGAGATTATCAGTTTAATTTTAAGCATTGCAAAGAAACAAATAACCAATGCAAGCAAAGCTGCTGTTGAACTAATCAAGGTTAATAATTAAAATATGTACACACTCTTAAAAGTGTTGTTTTGTAACAGTTTCACTTGTTCATTTTCACTTTTATTTTAATTTTTAGGAAAGAATGTTTCAGTTTTGGTTTAACACCTTCTTTGTCCACGAAGAAGTAAAATCTAAAGAGAAAGAAGATGATACAAGGACTAACGGCTTTGCAGATGCACTGCATTATGACCAAAATAAGCATTTATTAGCTCCTAAAGATAGGTCTGAAAGGTAAGAAAGCACATATTGAATGTTTACTTCAATCATAGTTTTGTTTTGTTTTTAAATTGAGCCACTTTTTTACAAACATTCAAGTTGTTACTTTAGGTTAGCAAGTGTTTGGATAGGCTTAGTGGGACTAACCTATTGATCTCCTTTGTCTTTTTCTTTGTTCTGATGACTTGTTACAATTAATTAAGTTCTTTTGTACAAACTGTCCTTTCATCTCATTTGTGATCTTTGAATTCTCCTTTTTTTTGTTGTGTCTAGTCTTGCCATTTTCATTAATCTTCGTTAGATCTAGTATATAAGTTCAGGCAGTCTTTTGGTCAAGGTGACAGCCTGCCATGATATGTCTAAGCCTGGGTTTAAATCCCAGAGCTTGGCATGGATGTAACTTTCTTCTTGTATGTTTTGCCTGTTTCTACAGGTATCTTGAAAACAAGAATTCATAGTGAATTTCTTGATTTTTTTTTTTTTTTTTTTTTTTTTTTTGTAATTTTGAAATTAACGGCATGTAGAAAATATCCTGTTATTGTTACGTATATGATGTAGCATCATTACTTAATATTGGCATAACATTATTTTCTTATGAAATATGTATTATTATTATTGTTATAAATGTTTTTTAAATTTTTATAATCTGTGAGAATATATGTACCCATTTATGAAACATCCTAGAAAATTTAGTAAAATTAATATATTACAACTGTGGATTAACTATTTAATGTATTTACCAACTTAGACTATTTTCAATATTTAGTCAATAACTATTCATTAAAAATAAACAAAATATTTTTAAAAAAAAAAGTTTTTTAACATCACAATAAAAATATAAATGCATATAAATAAAGAATCACTTATCTGTTTTCTGATTAACATCACTGATGTTACTATTATTTCCGCACGTTAAACTTGTTGTTAGAAAAGTTTATATTTAGTAAAAAAGTAAATCACAGCTATTAGGTTGTTGTTTTTTTATCACAGAGGTTAAAATTATTAAGTTCAAATGTAATTTGTCATGTAAACATTATAGCAGATCAAGCAAACAAAGGATAGATGCCATCAAGATATTACTCGCTTGAATTGTGTGGTATAAGAATTCACATTTGGATGCTTAGTTACAAATTCGTTAAAAATCCAGGGAATGATTATAAAACTCTGACATTCTTTTAAATTTGTTATGTTCATGTTAACATTTCACATTTGGTTTTTATGAATTCTCAATGTTGCAAGTATCTTAATTCTGGTATCCTTCTTTTCCATGTTAATTTACTAAAGTAATAATAGTATTAATAAGAACGCAAAAGAATATTTTAATTAATTAATATTCTTTTCATTTTCATCTTTGTTGTCACCTATTAGTGCACAGTCATTAGACCACCCAGAACTTTCTGATAGTAAACTTTTATTATTAACAATGGAAAAAGATGAACTGGATAAAGCTCACAAAGACAAAGGAAACAAGCTATTTAGTCCTAATTTTAAGGTATGGATTTTAAGAATTTTTCTTTTATTTATTTATTTATTTATTTATTTATGTTTGCTTATACCTTGTCCAATGATTAAAAATTCATTCAATAATGTTATTATTGAAAAAAACAATGCAAAATTAAATTTTGAAGTATACAGTGGCTAATAATTACTGATAAACTATGCAACATCTTTTGATTTATACTAACACATTTCAGAAAAAAAAATATAAGCAATTTATTAGCTATTTTCTGCACCTTTTTTTAACATCTTCATTACATCTTACCAATTGAAACTGAGCTAAAACTGCTTATAAAAGAAAAGCTTTACACAATGAGAAATTATTACACCAAGTCAAACAAATGCACTTGTCAAGCATCATTTGTAGAAACCATAACCCGTGAATTTCAAACCTATCAGTACTGCAGCTGTAGTTCATTGAAGAAAAGTTACATATTAAAAGGTCAGTTAAAAATGGAAATTGCAAGGATTTGCTAATGTCATCAAAATCTCCTATTTCCATCCCAGTTTTGGATTGTTTCTGATAAAATACTCTTGCAGAATGCAAAAGTATCTGATAGGTGCTTTAGGGCAAATGAGGTTACCTCTGGAAATCCTTCACATCGTATTTCTTGCTTAGTATCTTATTCTGCAAATCCTCATCTTATTCCTTTAAAAAGTTCTTCTATTGATCCAGAAATCCTCTGGAGGATATTGATTTATGAGCTTATCATAAAATATTGCAGTCTTTATTCTCATGGTCAGACAAGGACATAGCTGTCAGGTGTTATGAGTCTGCAAGTAACATGGGATGTAGATTTTTATTCTGACAAACCTAGTATTTTTCCTATTTCCAACTTCATTAAAGGTTATTTTAATACTTAATTTCAATTTTTTGGTTTCCATAATTCTACAGTTTCATGTATTGGGTGAGTGCAAAAGTTCTACCTGTTTTTGGATATGAAAATTTGTAATGGAATTGCCCTCACACATGACATTGTAATGACGCAAATCATCTGCCAATCAAACGTGTGGATGCCTCACATATAAATGCATCATGTCTCACAAAGTTAATCATCTCAAAAAAAATGTCAGAGGGTGTAACATGGAACGCGAGAAGGAGCATATAAGACACTGTTTGTTATACGAGTTTGATAAAAAAGAGTATGGCAGCCGCAGCATGTCGCAATGTTTGTCAAGTTTATGGAGAAGATGCAATAGACGAAAGCACTTGTCGTCGATGGTTTCGTAAATTTAGGGAAGGAGACAGAAGCTGCCAAAATCAGGCTAGGAGTGGGCGGCCATCACACGTTGGAGAGGACGATATTGACCAAGCCATAAGGAACAGCCCGAACCCAACCGTGCAAGAATTAGTGGAGACCTTCAACGTACACCGGACAACGGTTGAGAGACGGCTGGTTAAGTTGGGTTTTACGAGACAGTTGGGTCATTGGGTTCCACATAACCTGACAGCTAAGCAACGGGATGACCGAATCGCCACCTGTGTTTCCTTGCTTTCTCAGTACAAAAATGACCCATTCTTGACACGAATTGTGACAGGAGATGAGAAGTGGGTTATGTACCGTAATGTAAAGCGTCGTAGGACTGTGTGTCGCCCTTCTGATCCGCCTGCATCGACTTCGAAAGCTGAACTTCATCCCAAGAAGGTGTTATTCAGTGTGTGGTGGGATGTGCAGGGAATAATTCACTGGGAGGTCCTGCCACTCAACCAAACCATCAATGCTGCCTTCTACTGTCTGCAGTTAGATAGGCTGCATTCAAATTTGGTAGCAAAGCGGCCAGATCTCATCAATCGTCGCGATGTTATCCTTCATCACGATAATGCCAGGCCACATGCTGGTGTCATCACTCGCCAAAAGTTACTGGGCTTTGGTAGGGAGGTTTTACCCCACCCTCCCTATTCTCCTGTCTTGGCACCAACTGACTATTACCTATTCGTGCGTTGAATAATTCCTTCAGTCAGAAAATCTTTGATGATCTTGATGCTGTGAAAACTGCCATCCAAGACTTTTTTGACTCGAAACCGCCAGAATTTTACCGCTGTGGGATTCATCTCCTACCAGAAAGATGGCAAGAGGTCCTAGATAGCAATGGGGATGATGGACAGTAATAGGTACTGTTCATTTTGCGTTTATTTGCTCTTCTTTATGGGTAATAAAAACGGATATAACTTTTGCACTCACCCAATAGATGAGATGTTTGCATGGTTAGCAATGAGAGGTCTCCTTAGTTGAACATTTAAAAAATATGTTTATAATATTTTTAATTAAAAGTTAGAAGCATGATCATAGCATTTCAATGATAAGATCAGTGATCAGAACTACAAGGAAAATTAGGATTAGGCTATAAGAAGATCAGTAGATACACTGCACAATTAGCATGGGTCCCCATGCTTTTTGCTGTGCAATTGTGATCAGCAGAACGTTTTGCTGAAATATTCATTAAAATATGAATATACACTTAAAATATTTTCCTTGTGAACTATGCTTTAAATAAATACTGAAGTCATAATAGCATTGTGCTTCCCTTTTCCATGATTGCTGAGCAATGAATTTTGCCAGACTTTGAAATACATTAACAGCAACATAGTTACTACACTTAATAAAGAAAGATGAAGAATAAATTATTATTGAAATTCTTTATAAATTAAAAATTCATTGTTAACACTCCGTCGGGCGCAATATGGCGTGGCACAAGGTCGGGCGCAACGAGCCTGAGAGGCACTACTTTACTAAATTTTTTTTCGACAGATAAAACGTTTTTTCTTACTAAAACAATTGCTAACTATTCTTTGGAAACCTCTAAACATTATAAAAATACAGAAGGAGCAATAAAATAGTTTTATGTAGTCTTTAAAGGAAACGGAAATTTAGCTACCAAAAATTACCAAAATTTGTACACCCCTTGATTTAATAATCTTTTCTACAGATATAAACGTTTTTTCTTACAAAAAACAATTGTTAACCCTTCATAGTAAACACTCACACTGTATAAAAATACCGCAGGAGCAGTAAAACAGGTTTAATTAGTTTTAAAAGAAAACATATATTTCTTGAACAAAAATTTTAAAAAATTAGCGAAGTGTGAACAAATAATTATTCAAAATTGTATTTGATTACAAAACATGACAGTGAAGTAAAACAAGAACATATTATGTTTAAACAATCGCTTATTCATTTGATTCATGAGCATATATATGCCCTTCTAGGGCTCTGAGATAGCATGGAGGATACATCAAAACAGCATGTGAGACGCAGGTATCAGTATAGTAGTTTTTATATTCATATTGACTCAATCGTCTGCGACGAGTCTGTAAATGGCATGTTTCACATTTGCGTCGTTTTAGAAGTATCTGTGGCTGATCATCAGTTTGATTTGGTTGTTCATGGGGAGCGTATCTCTTCAATTTGTGTTGGAGGTGTGCTGGCATCCCAATAGACTTCTGGCTACGTTGAGCAAGTTGACCAAACACAAGGGTTGTGAGTGAGTTGTTTTATAGATAATTACGAAATATTATATAATATGACATTATTAACGACACAATGTGATACAGTATTAAAAATAACTGGGAAATTTTGAAAAATTCTTATTTGGCAAACTGCAACATAATCGGGCGCAATGAGCCTATGCAATCATTTCGTCTGTCAACCGGAAATGAAGAACGAAAATCACTAACTGACCTTGCCATTGTTATTAGCACTAGAAAAGCGGAAGCTATGGAGACCTCGTGAAAAAATTTAGCGGGGGAGGGGCAAACAAAAGAGTTTGAGTAAATAACCATCTCTATGGAGTTTGTGTTTGTATTCAAGTTTTAGATAAAAGAGTTCGAGGTGTGTCTAGGAGATCGGTTGTGCCCGATGGAATGTTAATAGTTTTCAGGTCAGTTTAGAGATTTTCTGCAAGCTCTTGAAAAGATAGCAAAGTGAATAATGCTTTTGCTGGTTTTTCTCTTTCAAACAAGAGTACTTTTGGCTTGAAATCAGATAAATCTTGTTAAAGATAAGTGAATGAGTTTCATTAGGAGTCCTTTTAAGCTTTTATTTTTTTTGTCTCATAGAATTTCTTTTTTGTTTCAGGTTCAGTTATATTTCTCCAGAATGAGCAGTCCTCTAAATGAGACAGATCATGCAATGCGAGGGATTGACTCTACTGATAGTCCCTTTGGAGGGAACACTTGTATACAGGAAGTGGGTGGCAGTGACAATGATGACGACACAGAGATAGAGTCAGAGGATGATGATTTTGATGAAGAAGGTTGTGTAACTGCTACTACGCATGTTTGATTAGGCTTTTCTTTTGTTAAGGGCAAAAGTAGCCAGGCTACTGTGCTCTTCTTTGTATGATTTTATTTTGGTGTTGCTAAAGTCTGACTCCAGATCTTTCCAAAATGCTGGATCAGTTTTATTTGCCTCCAAGGCTTGCGATTAATATCGAAACCATTCTTGTTTCCTGAGCTCAGCAAACAGAATTTTTAAGAGTCTGAGTGTACCGTGCTGCATGAGTAGCAAAGGGAAGGGAGATAAGTAAATATGTTGTGCATCTCTTGAGTTGAGGCTTCAGAAGACCAACTCAATTTCATTGTGGAAAGATAATAAGTCAAATACTTGTTTTGAAGCAGACGTGAAATGGAAAACCCAAAGGATGAAATGGAAGATTGGGGGAGGCATTACTTTGACTTCTGGGAAGTCGTCTCTCTCTCTCTCTATCTCTCTCCAAGAACTTTTAATTATTGACATCAACCAAGAGAGTGATGGGGAGTTTGATTTAGCAGAACAGTCCTTTTAGGGCTTTGGCTGAGAGCTGGGCTCTATTAATTTTATAAACTTAACCCATTTTAAAATATAGAATTGATCTCACAGAGTGCAAATGTGCAGTTTTGATAGTGAATGTTTAATTACATGTCAACTGTATGAGTCAGTAACAATTGTGTTAACCAAAATAAGAAGAAAGAAAAAAATGATAAGGTGCTCCAAATGTCTCCAGATATTATGCAATATAATGTTTAAAAATAATAATAAAAAAGAAACAGGCAACAAAAATATCTGTCCATTGAAAATTTCATTATTTATTATCTTAAAGTATGGAATTATTTCCTAGAAGGTGAACAACTCTTAATATTATTAATAAATTGAATTGATATCTTCTTGAAGCCTAAAAAATAATGCCATTAAAAACAATCGTTGAGACTTCCAATATTAACAAAAACAAAGTTACTAGCAAAAACATTACTTTAGCCAAATAAGTGTAAAGTTTACTCGATTATTTGATTGTAGTACTTCCTGGTAATGATTCCTTTTGTTCCACAAGTGATTATTTTATATTTTAAAATTCTATTAAATTACATTTCAAATTGTTTTTGTTTTTCTAAAAAAAATATAAAGACTTGGCTGAAAGGGAAGGAGGATGGAAGGAACACTTTTTTTTTTTTTAAATATGGAAATTGTCCGAGCCTTCCTTAGTGTAGAGCCTAGAGTAGCTAGTTTTGTTTGAGTGTAAGCATTGCTGCAGCAAACATTGGTTCCATTAATGGTGAATGCGAATATCATCAGTGGCCTAAAAAACAAAAGGTTAGAGGAACAAACAAAAATAGGTTGTATTATTATTATTTTAGGCCCAAAGAAGAAGAAAAAAATTAAGAACAAATGAATTGATCAACAGTTTCCCCCTCCCCCTCTTCATTCCCTATCCCAAATCATGATGGAATACAGTTACATCTGGCTTCAAATGTTAGAATGTATAAAATATAAATATCCTTTCTATAAAAATGATAGGTAATTAAAAAAGAAAGAGTGAAATCTATACTGCATCTTGTAAACTTTTTTGAGAAATGATTTTGACTTGTTGCTTGATTGCTTTTACCATTTTGAGAAAACATTCAGATATCACTTAGAGACGTTTAGGTAGAACCTTTTATAAAAAAATTTTTGCAAAAAATATATATATATACATAAGGAAAAACATAAAATAAATGTAAATTAAAACTTGCAATATCTTAATTTATTCTTGTAAAAAAAAAAAAGGAAAGAAAATCTTTAAAAAACTAATGTATGAATCATTGTGAAAATGAATGCTTGTGTACCTGAGACTGTATCGTCTGTCCATTTCATTTCTTTTAGTTTTTGTCGTGATGTTATCATTCATAGGGGCATTTGTCAACTTGGCTGTCACTTTTTTTTTATTGTCAACAAAGCTTGCTTTACTGTTGACTATAATTGTCTGAATGAATAAATTATGCTATATAATTTATGTTTCATATATATGTATACAAGAATGTATGAAAAATATATATTCAAAATGAAATAGTCATTTTTTTTAATGTTGATTTATATATTCTTATAAAAGAAAACCAAAGATCAATTTTAACTTTACTGTTTGTAGAATAGCCTATTATGGTCTATTCATTAAGTAATAAATGTAGAAATGTCTTTGTGTTTGTTTACAAACTATGAAGGTGCCTCCTAAAATCAGTTCATCCCCATTCATCTCCATGTTTTAATTTTAAATCATAATTGTAGATAATAGAATATGCAAAAATATGTATTATAGCATTGTGAGTTCTTCCCCTCGCCCTGTTTTTTGTTATTTTTTGCTGCCTCTTCTTTTATTTCTTTTCCCGATAAATCGCAGATGATGAAATCATCTTTAAAATGATTAATCCTAAAACAAAAACCAAATGACAATAAACTCTTAATTCTTTGTTACTGGAAGACTTTTCCTCAGGGCTGTGACCAATTTTGGGATCTTTGGCCAAAGAAAAGGAAAATCTATTTTATTTGAGACTCCTTGAATGTAAGACTAAATGTCCCCCCTCATAAGACCTGCCATTGTTATTCTCTTTTCTATGCTGTCAAAATAATGGAATTAACCAAATTAAATTTATAGTAATTTATTTTTGTCCCAATAATCTTACTTTTTTTTTAACCAAGATCAAAGTTCTTTTCATGAATTCCCTTGTTTATTTGAAAGTTCCTTTTAAGGAAATTCTTCTTTCATTTATCAGTTTGTTTCCTATTGTACAAAATACATTAGTCCTTTTGATTTGCGTAATTGTGAAAATAGGAAAAAGAAAAATAACTTAGTTGATTTCTTCAAAATTTGTATTGGATTATATTTTGTAAAGAAGCTATTTAAGTGTTTTCAGTAGCTGTCTACTTAGTATTAGAGCCACTTTCACTTACCTTGTTTCTCATATCCTTCTTGATGCAGTCTGAACTCTTGTTTGTCGTCTTCTGCCCTTCCTTTTCTAATGCCTATTCCTCAATTGCGAACATTTCTTTCTCTTCAACTTTATTTTTGTTAATAGTAGACAAAGTGAATTTGAGAAATTGGTCCCTTCAAACTTCAGATTGGCAAATTCAGCAATGGAATGGCCATTCCAGTTATTCTAGGATATATAAATAAATAATATTAAAATATTAAAGATACTTTTTTTCCTATATTTTATTCCTATTGAATTCTTTTTTTAAACTAACTTTCTAAAACTTATTTCGTTTCATTGGTGATTCTTTGTTTAACACAGGACTGTTGAACAGCAGTAAACCACAGTAAAACTGCACTTACAAACGATTGAAGGCAGGAGGGACTTACTCTGAAAGCTCCCAATTTCTGTTGCTGCTGTTGGCTTTATCTGTCCTTTTTATCTTTTTCTAACAAGTTATCTTTGATATCTTTCAGATTGTCACTAGTTAATTACCTATAACTATTATTGCAAAATGAATAATAAATAAAAAGGTCAGTAGCTTTTTTATTTTATATTAAAGAAAAGCAAAGCTCATTTTCTTCAAATGACAAAACAAAACTTAAAAACAGTTGAATTAACTATGTTAATACATAAAGCTTTTTCTTACAGACATCCCAAGGAACTTAAGTCAGATTATTGCATTTACAATCTGAATTATATTTACTTTATATAATGCTTATGATTAAGAAGGGATTGGGGGGGGGGGTTGTGTGTGTCAAGGGAAAAAAAAGTTTATTTTTTTTATTTACAAAAGAATGCATAACTGGACTTTTTCATTATTTATATATTATTAAAGATGATTTTAAAAAATGTTTAAAAAAAATCACTTAATCTCAAATGTTGGCCTTGGTTATATCATTTTGATAGAAAAGAGAAATTATTTAATAAAAATAAATATGCTAAACTAAAATATTGAGATATTTTAGTTTAGTTCTTTTTAAAAGTAATTTTAATTAAGGCAAGTTTAAATATTAGGTAAAATTAACTATTTGTTCCAATATAATCTACTTTGTATGCTACATTGAAATTCCATACAAGTTAAAAAAACTAATTTTCTGAAGAATAATTTGAAACCATTTTTAAATTAGGTTATAAGCTTCAATCTTAAATTCTATATTTGTCAGTTATTCGTGGTTTCATGGCTTAAATACATCATGTATTTATGATATTATGTGTTTATATTATGTATTTATATTACTAAGTTAGAATATTTAAGTGAAAATTTGGTAATCATTAATCAAGAGTTCAAAATCACTAAAAAAAAAAAAAAAATACTTAAATTTACTATCATATATAACTTGCAATTGGAAAGTTAATTTATATCCTCAAATAAGGCTGTTATTATAATTAATTTGAGAATTACTTGAAATTTATCTGAAGAATGCTTAACTTAGTTAAATCTTCGCTTCCTCCATGATGTACTATGTAGACAACAAAATTGCCTTGGAAACTGGGAAAAAAAGAAAGAAAGAAATGCGAAACTTTTCTGGCACCAAATGTGAAAGTTAGAATTAAAATTTGTTATCCTTAGAGATTTCAAATTCCAAAAATGTGAAGATTTTCAAATTTTTTGAATATTGATAATTTCATGTATTAAAATAACTTTCCTATAAGCTTTTTTTTAAATTTTTTTTTTTTTTTTTTTTAATAATAGTGATTAAAAAAAAATATAAGGAATAACAAGAATGTAGGCCTTTAGTATATAGACACATTTAGAAAAGAATTTATGGAGTCTTCTCTTGCCAACTTATTTCCTCTTAGTAATACTGGAAATTCTGTTTCTCAATCAGATGTTCCTGTCTAAGACAGGATTCCTGTGTTAGTAATTGTTATTTTTGTTCTTAAGAACTGTATTTTGGTGTTCTTCAGTTATTTGATTCCCTATAATACGACTTCTTTTTCTGTATTTTTAAATTAGCTTTATTTCTGGTTTTAATGGAAAGACTTTCTATATCTCCTCACCATCTTCTTTATCTTCATTGCGGTATTTGTTCTTCTTTTATAATTCCCTAGAATAACAGAAATGGCAAACAAACTATTAAAAATAGTACAAACACATTATCCAATTCTCAAAAGGACCAATGTCTTTGATGTTTTTGTTTTCATTGTGAATGCTTGTCTGCTATTGTTGAGACAGATATCTCCTGTGAGGACTGTACCATTAAAATTTATTTATTTATTACTATTAATAATTCAAGTAAATAATTCCATTTCTATTAAACAGCATGTACCTGAAATTATTACAGGCTTTCTTTCTTAAAAATGAACTATTATAAAATGTTGATTGAATATTTTTTAAAATTGGTGTAGCAACCTCCCTCCCCTGCCAATCTTTTCTACAGTTAATCCTTGCCTCTCTTATAGCTATTCCTTGGTTAAATGAAGATTCTTCAAAATGTAAAATTTTTTAGCATAATTTAAAAAAAAAAATGGTGGAGATTGTTGTAAATAGATGTAATAAATGTCTATATTGTACTGAATTACAAGTCATCTGTTTTAACTTGAACATTGTTACTTAATTTTTAATTTAAGGGCAGCTCAACAGTTCTCTTTGCCTTAAATATCAGGAAAGGAAATCAGCAAAGTAATAAAAAGCTGGTTTTACTTGAGGTTATGTTTAAATCATCCTAATTAATACATTAAAAGTCATCTTCATTCAGTGAATGGCAGTCAATAAACAAAAATGGTAGCAATTGTTTCTTACAATCTCCAAAACAGTTTTTTTTTATTATTATTATTCTATTCTGATAGGGAGGCCAAAAACCAAAAATATAAAAATATTCTTATAAAATTATCAGAAGTTCCAAGTAATGAGGTTTTCAGTCATCATTGCTTTTTAAAGTCTTGTAAAAATGAACTCCGTGAATAAATAGACCATTGAATTTGATCTCGTACTGCATCTAACTGCTAACCCTTCTTTTTACAGGTAATTCAGTGATAGGGATATGTTCTTCTTTACGATCTTCCTCCTCTCATTTTGTCATTTACTAGCATTGCAGTTTTTTGTCATCAGCTTTATTGTCTGGAAATCACTGACATCTATTATCAGAACATTTTTCTTGTTTGAAACTTGTTACAGAAGAAGATAAGGTTTAAGAAACCGAACTTGTATCGCCTGATATTTCTATTGCTGAGTTGTTCACTCATAAATGATCGTGGCATTAACTAAAGAATCCAGAATGTAATACTGACCTCTCGACATCCATATTTTCATATCTTGTAAAGTAAATTATTCATGTTGGAAAAAGCTTAAGGAACAGAAAAGGTTGTACATTTGTTGTTTAATTTATTTTTTAATTTCAACCTTTATTTTAATGCAGGCACTTCTTCTACAATTGATAGTAAACTAGCAGCACTTGAATCAGGAGGAATATCAGACAGCAAAAATTCACTTGTGTTTGTACTGTTCCTTGTTCAAGCAAGGCCATTCAGTTAGATTTTTTTTGTACTGTACTGTATATTTTTCAAATATTGCACTTACGTTCTTACACTTTAAGTTCCTATATCTGCCACCTTGAGTAATCAATGAATACTTCAGAACTATGTTATCCCTTATACTATTCACTTACGGAAACTTATTAATTACTAGTTTTTACAAGGAATTTTATGATCTTAAATTGTTATTTTTTTAAATAAAATTTTGTTTTGCTGACATCTGCTCTGGAGGTATTTACAAAAAGGAAAGCTGTTGAAGTGACTAGCTATTTGTTAAAATTTGTTCAACTCTGATTTTCAGAGACTTTTAATGTATTATGAGAATGATTATACATTTAACTCCACCAAAAAAAAAAAAAAAAGTCTTTGAATAACGATCAGTATTATCAAAATTTTGCCTTAAACCTATAAGATATTCTGGAGAATGTGTCTTCCTAACAAATAGTCTGGTTTTAAAAAGAAAATTGATAGTGTATGTCGAACATCATGCTTTTTGCCTTATTATGTGGGTTTGTTCTGTATGTCTAGTGGTGCATCCAGGATTAAGGTTGGGGGGGGGGGGGTAAAAGTCCATTCAGATGGATGCCTAAAATAAATAGTTTCAAAGATCACTTCCCAAAATAATAAGATACAGACACTTCAGTGTTTTAATAAAGGTTTTCTTCACATTCTTTCTTTCTTTTTCTTTAATTTTGGGTTGGGGAGGGGGGGGGGGCTTCAGCCCCTTTAACCCATCCCATGGGTGCACCACTGTATATGTATCAGGAACATCTGAAATTACTTTTTGTCTGTAGCCATCAGGTAGCCACAAGCTTTTATAGCTTGTATTAATATCTATTGTTTAAATGATAGCATCTGTTGCTACCAGTAAACTACAAAAGTATTTGTTGTTGAAAGAACAGGTTATGACAAGAACATTAGAATGAATATTTGTGCTTGGACTTGAATCTTAGTAGGATATCAACTGTTGAGCTGCTTTTATAGGTTAGTTTACTGCAAATATTCTTCGTATTTCCATGTATTTATTTATGCTGAGTACAAACCATATCTGATAATTAATATCTTATTTTATTTTTTTTGCTTTTATTTTTGTAAATACTTTAAATTCCTTTATAATTAGTAAATTTCAATTTATATGTTAATTTTGTAAACTTATAGCATTGTATAGTTACACTTTAATATATAGATTATACAAATGTATAATATATTATTTCTGCATTTATGAAGACTAGTCTCCAAGTAAAGAACGAAGAACTCACTAGTGAAGTAACCCTCCCTCCCTCCCCCTCTTAATTAGACAAAAGAGAGGTTGGAACATTCTGCAGAGATATTTCCTATAATTTGGTTATCTGATTATAAGATTTTTCATTGCAAAATTGGTAGTTTTCATTGAATCTTGTCATTTTTTTCTCATGCAGTCTATCAGAATCTCATTTTTCATAAGGCATAAAAATGTAGGGAAGAAAATTATATAAAATAAGAATAAGCCTAACTAACATGTCTTTGCATTGTACAAAATCATACCATATTCATGTTTATATGTGCGTTTCTGTAAGTATTTCACCAGGAATAAATTTTTGGAAGAAGCCCTTTGTAAGTTGATCCGTCTTTATGCATCCTTTGATTAATACAACTCTCAGAAATTCAAATGACTCAATTAAAGTTTATTTTAAATTTATTTGTAAAATAAATAAAACATACAAATTGCTTATTAATATACTTTTAAAAATACTGATTCATAATGAATAGGTTGAATTGAGCATTCTAATAATCATAGTGATTTTCTCAACATTGTCAAATACTTTAGAACTTAATAGAAGAAAGTGATGGTCATGGATATTCTGCTTATTATGAATTGTGTAACTTCTGGTCAGAGAAGCTTTTTTCAAAACTAGTTTTCTTTTTTTGTTGTTGCCCGTACAGTTAATTATCACGTACAGGCGCCATAATTTGCAGAACCAAACTGTTATAATTGTTTTATAGATACAGTCAAGGTATTAGGAATTAAAAACAAAAATATTTAATTTTTAAAAAGTAAATAAAACAAACAATATATGTATATATTTTTAAGTATTTCAAAATGTTGGTATCTTTGAAATGGGATAATTTCAGTTTTGTTGCCTAAATAACTTACTTGTAGTAATTGTTCATTTAACTACAAAGAATTGAAATTCAGAATATTAGGGGGGAGGGGAAGCAACAGAATTATTCTGTAGTATTAATAATTTATTGCATTTTTATCAAATTAATATATTTCAGCTTGAAACAAATTTATTGTGATTCTGTTTGAATAAAAATAGCCTTTATTTAATTAAATTTCACTGAATCAGAAGTAAGTTGAGACAGAATTATTTTCATATTTAATAATTGCATCAAGGCCACTGAGAGAAATTTAGGGGTCTCAGTTAACTGAATTTAAAGTTCATAAAAATCTGAAAAATGTGGTCCTTTCTAGGTATTCCCCTGTCAGCATCTATCTTCTTCTTTCTGATTAAATGCATGGTTACACTTTATTCACAAGAAAGGACTCCAAATGTTTAACAAATTCAATCCATTTATATTTGAAAATATTTATGGATATTTTTTGTATCCATAAAACACTATTAAGTTGAAATTATCTTAATGTAAAGTCCTGTTTACTAAGTGATTTCAACTATATTAAGTATAGCTTTACATTTTTATAAATCTTTGAAATTAATATGAATTTGAATAATTTGATAATTTTTTTTCGTGGATTTTGAGTGTTACTTATTTTCTTTCTTTTTTTCAGGCGAATCAACTTATTTATGAACCCTTGTTATCATCTGCATGATCCATTTCATCTGAACATCATTCCATAGTCACCGTAGTTCATCTTAATTTAAAATTCCTGCATGTCATCAACATCATTTTCCTAACACTTTTCAAAGACTTGTGGTTTCTGTTCCTAACTCTTGCATTGAAAAGAGAAAAATATTTCATTAACTCTGTGATTGACAATTTCTTTAAAAAAAATATTTTTTTATTTTAATTTTTTTCAAAAAAAAAAAAGCTTTCAAAACATGAAACCAAATTCTCAGTCTGAACTAGAAATTAACCTTTATGCTTAATGGAATGCCTACATTTTTATTGATGCAGTAATATCTAATGCTCAGGGTGACCAGATTTTATAACTAAAAAACTGGGACGAATTATAGTATACAAATAATTTTAATTTGAAAAATCATTTCTTTGTTATCATCTCAAATTCTATCTCCTAAGTCAGATATTTTGTTAGCATTAAAGTTAGTATAATTTTTATCACCACTGCAAGCATAAGATAACTGTAATAGCAGTAGGTGTATGTGTTTGTTGTAAAACTTGACATGAACCTTCTGGATTAATTAAAAAAAAAAAAAAATGTTGTTAGACATAAATATTCTTTTTTGGGATTAAAAGGGGAAAAAAGTACAAAAACTGGGACAATTGCCGTTCTCAAACTTTTCTATAAATATCAGGTTATTTATGAAAAACTAGGATTGTTTTGGTAAAGGTCTGGTCATCCTTTTTATTCTGGCTTTTAATCGTCTCCATATACTTTATTTTGTTATAACACGTTTCCTTTTAACATTTCCATTCCTGACTAAGGTGTTTAACATTTATTTTTCTGTAATTAAACCTGGATAAGCTTTGATTATCAACTTCCAGAGTTATTTCAGACTGTTTGTTATTCCTTTATTTTCCAAAATTGATGCTCCATATACTTTTATTTCTTCATTTGGAAAAAATAACTTTTTTGTGATTGTATGCAAAAAAACTGCACAAGACAGAAGGCAGGTTTACTCTGAATACAAAATACTGCAGTGTAACCTGTTTTATTTTGCTTGAAAAGTGTAGTAACCAATACATCATTCTAAACTTAATTTGCAGGACCTGTATCCCTTCCTCAAGCTCATCTACATGAAAATCTGTATGAATTTATTCCACTAGTTGCCTCAAATTTAGAAAATGGAGTAACTCCTGCTCAGAGACAGATCAATTAATCACAAACATTCTGGTACATCATTTATTTGCTTCCATTGGCTTTGCCTCTGGATCTTTATAATTTTTTAAAATTATTTCTGTTGATCTGCAAAAACCCATTGAAAGTTGGACTGTTGCTTCACTGATCTGAAATTAATCTGATATGAACTGAGGGATGATTTTACTGAAATCTTGCAGCAATACGTACTGTACAATATAAAATAGTTCTAATGGTGATTTATTAACAATTTCTAATGCGTGAAATTGTTCTTGATACTAATTATTTCAAAATCATTTTCCTGAGTTTTTTTTTTTTCGTTCACTTGACCTAATCTTGTAATTACTTTTTCATCGTTGTTTTCCTTTGAAATAAAAAGTTTGGAACATAAAACTTATTATTTATCTAATAAGTTTTGATACTATCATTCATTAATGGAAAAGATTGTTACAGATTAATTACAACAGCTGCTTCAGTTCTTAAACATACCTTTTAATGACAGAAGAGTGAAATTTATACAGGGCTAATATAAAAGAATTTCTAAATTTTCCTTTCAGTACATTGTTTTGCACTTTTTGTAATATGAGATGGAATTTGTTTTTCGTGAATGGAATATCAGTAGAAAAACTTAAATTTCATAAATTATTTCTATGAACAGTTTTTATTCAAAATTTTACCTGTGGATGAAATTCATAAATTAATAAAGTGATGCATCCTAAACTAAATGATTTTGAAATGGGATTTCAGTTATTGAACTATAAGTAAAGAAAAGATGAGATGATGTTACAGCATGCGACACTAATTTACATTAAAAGAAGAGAACCATTGTAGTTCATTCTGAAAAATAAGTCATTTATACATTTGATTGTGAAAAAAAGGCCTAAGAAAAATAGGTTGAAGTACGTTGTTAAAATAAGATAGAAGAAAATATAATCACCTGAGAATAATTAAAAAAAAAAAAAATCCCCAAATCAAAATTGAAATTTAAGACATTAATGTAATAAACTGTAATTCTTAACTAAGAATGAAACTGTAAAATAGAAATTTAGGCATTTATTCTGATATATAGGAATTTTATAATGTGGTTAATCTAGTTCATACAATGAATTGGTTTCTCTATAATTTCTACTTAGATTTGGGAGAGACAGTGGAAAATTCCGTTTTGATCTTTCTCAATAGCAGTTTTTATTAATTTTTAATCTATCTGTATTGTTATTATATTTTGTTTATTGTTTAACTAATATTTTCTTGATATACTCATGCTGTTGTGAAACTGATTGAAATTTAGATTTAAAAAGCTTGTCGCACTGACAGAACTTACAAGCTTTCTAAATTTTGTGTCGCTGATTGTGTATATATTTTTTATAGTTCATAAATAATTTTATCTAACAGAAATAGAAGGGACTCTTGAAGAAACCTAACAGTGATTTAGGATCTACATTTAAAGTGTTATATTTTTACTATTTCAAAAATTGTGGTCTATTGTTTGTTTATTTATGTTTGTTATTTGGATGTCTTTTGTAAAACCAGTGACTTTTGAAGTTTTTATTGAATTAATTAAATTAATTCCTCTTTTTTTTTTGAGCGTTATCTATTCAGCATTAAGGATCTTTCAGAAACTCTAGCATCAAATGACTACAAAGTGTTTGTCCTAAGTTTAAATATAGATTGTGTTAGTTTTTGTCTGATCCTTACTGTTTAGTAATGATATAGATTGCACTAAATAGTATTAGAAGAACAGTAAGGTTGATTTACTTTATAAGTGATCAAACAACGAACAATCATTGACTGTAGAAGAGGTTTAAGATCACTTTCGTTCCATCACATTTGTTATGTCTGTTGTTTGTTTCATTTTGACTTTCTGTTGTCTTTTAGAATTAACTTCCTGATTTATCTCTGTGTTGATGTATCCAAAAGAGAATGTTTATACCTAAAATTTATGAATCCATGATTGTTTTATATTATTTGTTGCAAAAAAGAAACAAAACAAAACAAACAAAAAAATAGTCCCAGAATGAAGTCTTTTCTTGTAGTATTGTAAGAAATCTTTGTGTTTGTGGCTATGCAATTGAATCCAGCTTTTGGAGAATTAACATTTCTTGATTCTTGTCACATTATCATCATCATAGAAGATATTGGGTGAGCAGGACTTCCATTTTAATTAAATAGCTGTTCATAAGAAAAGAATAAAACTTTGGCAAAACAAAGCACATTAAGGTCAGTGATCTTATTGTAACTGAAAAATGAAATCCTATTAAATTGAATGAAATAAAGGCAATTTGATGATTTAGGGATTTATGACATTTAATTGAATAGGTCTGAAGCAGTAAATTTCATTAATATTATTATTATTAGATGATAATAACAATCTTCCATTTCAAACAACATTATATATATATATATATATACATATATGTTAACGAATCTAACATTTTAAAATTAACAGATATTCTTTCAGCCAACATATTTTGGTGGATTTTTGTAAGTGTTTGATTGCATCAAACATCACTAAGCCTTTAAAAAAATTACAAATTGTGCTGCGATTTTTAAATGGAGAAACCTTTTTAATGAAATTTAGTGATTAATCAATTTAGAGATTTTTATTTTCAAGAGCTATCATAAATCATTACTTTCATTGTGTATCATTTTCATTTAATAAAGGGTATCTCATTTCATTGTTTCAAGCTTAACACTTAGTTTTTCTCACTTCGATGTGGACAGGATGGCTAAAGTGGTTTTTTTTTTTTCTAATTGAAATGTTTGTTGTCGTATGTTTTGTATCCATCAATTTTTAGACATTTGCTTATAAAGCAGATGTAGGTTTTCAACTTCAATAGTTGTGAAATCTTTGGAAATGAGCAAACCATACCTACAGTGTGTCGCACAAAAAAGTAGCCTGCCTCTCGTTTGAACATGTATATGATATTGTGACCGCCTGAAATGCCATTTGACACACTGGCACTAGTAGTGTATTGAATGAGTTGAATAGTCAATAGTCTGCAGTTCACTGCATCAGTCGAGTCAAACATTTCTGTCCAAATTGTGCAAGATGTCGAACTCGATAGAGGAAAGATTGGCAATTGTGGAAGCATATATTAGAACTGGTTCGATTAAGGAACTTTGTGACATTTTTGGGACAAGTTTCTGGGTAGAGGCCAACTAGCAAAGAGTTCAAAAATGGTGTCCTACGGGATCTGTATGTAATGCCACAAAACAAAGAGCCCCTTTAATTCACAGGCTGGAAGTTATTGAAGACATTCGCTGAAGGATTACGTAAAGTCCAAAGAAGTCAACATGTAAATTGACACAGCAGGCGCACACAAATAGGAGAATATGCCAAAGTGTGTTAAAAGCCTAGAGTTGAAACCATATCATGTGACGGCTGTGCATCAATTACAGGAGCTGACAAACAAAAATGTGTACATAACTGCACATGGCTTCTAATAGCATCGCTGCGGGTCTGTTCAACACTTTGCAGTACATAATGAGTGATGAGGCGTGATTTCATCTCGGGTCACGCCAATTCATAAAACACACAGTACTGGGCAACGGTGAACCCTGACTTCATCATTACCCAAAAATTGGTGTTTGGAGTGCTGTGTCAGGGACACACATCAGTGGAGCGATATTTTTTGATAGAAATGTACGAACATTTTTTATGAATTCTGTACTCAACTCACTGAAGAGAAAAGACTGAGCTGCTTCTTCCGGCAGCCAAAGATGTTTTATCTGAAGAACGAACGGTTAGCAAACATTTGTGGCCACCACTTTCTCCAGACCTTTCAACATTTGATTATTATCTGTGGGACACTTGAAGAGCACAGTGTAAGAAATAAATCCACACAATACAAAAATTGAAGGACAACATCAGCCAAGCAGTCGCCGCCATCGATTTCAGTACTTTAAGCCAAGTATACCTAAACATGATTAGACAAGCACAGCTGTGTATTGATGCTGCAGGGACCCACTTCCAACATCTCTGATGGCAGGTCATTCTAGCAATTTGTTTCTGTATTATATCTATTATTTGATATTTACCCCATATGAACTTGTGCTACGTTTTTATGTGCCACCCTGTAATCCCTCAGAAAAGTATTAGCAGGTAAGCAGTTTGCGTAATATTTCTTGAGAGAGGTTCCAAACATACACTCTTTGACAAAAAAATTGAAGTACCTCGAAAAATTAATCTGATAGTAATGAAACTTACATGGAAAAACCTTTCGACCAAATATGCAAATATCAAAAATTTGCACCCATAAATGAATAGGTGGAGCTTCAGCGCATTGGAACTGAGCATCGTGATAGTGCATATAAAGAGCCAATTTCCCTTTCAGTGGATTGTGATTGTTTTCCTACCTTGACTGTAGCTGCCTCGCAACCACTATGACTATTGAAAGAGGACATGCCATCAGACTGCATGAGGCTGGATGGACAAATCGACAAATCCCTCAACATTGGGATGGAGCGATGTGGCAATTAGACGATGCTGGTAGGAATGGGTCCTGAACTGCAGATTTCAACAATAAGAGGGCAACAGACAGCCGAGGGTGACGATAGAACGGGAAAATAGAAAGATGGTCAGAGAAGCTGTTACAGCACCAGATTTGTCGCTATTAACCATCCAACATGTAGCCAAGACTGAAGTGACCACACAGATCATTAGTATAAGACAATGGAGGCAGAATCTATGCTCGCGGCATCCATTAAACCACATACCTCTGACCAGTACGCATCGTCAAGAGCGATTGCAGTAATGCCAGGCAAGATCAACATGGAATTGTACTGATTGAGGATGAATTGTCTTCAGTGATGAGTCCCATTTTGAACTGAGCCCTGATGACCAGCGCAGACATGTCGGGAGACAGCCCGATCATCATCGGGATCCTGCGCATATATCACGGCCCGACAACAGGAAGTTATGATCTGGGGTACCATTTCATTTGATAGCCGGACCCCCTTGGTAATCCTCCGTGGCACCCTCACAGCACAGCGGTGCATTGACAAAATTCTACAGCCTGTTGTGTTTCCGTTCCTTTTGTGGCATCCTGATGACTTTTCAGCAAAATACCCGACCACACAGCATGCCTCTCCATTGATTATCTTCAAGGTTGCGACACACTTCCTTGGCCAGCCAGATCTCTCTCCTATTGAACACATTTGGGATGTGATGGGGCTTCGCCTGCAACCATCCCAGAATGTCGATGAATTAGCCTACCAATTAGAGGCAGAAATTCCACAGAACACCATCCGCCAACTGTATCAATCAATGCCTTGTCGGGTAACAGCTTGTATCCAGGCCAGAAGTGGACCAACGCCATACTGACCCGCCCATTTTATGTAGCTCTTTCTGTCCAATAAATCATCTAATTGTTCTGAAATTCTAATCAATTTGTTTTCTATACATGTACATTAAACATACCAAATTTTGTCTCAGTTGGATAAATCCTTCTTGGTGCATCGTTTTGTTGGTTTTTTTTTTTGTCTTAAAGTGTGTATTGCAGCAAGATGATATACAATGCAATATGATTTTGCATCTTCCTAACATATTTAGTAAATCTTGGAGAAGATGAGGATCTGAAGTAGCATAATGTCTTGAATTGCAAATTTTCATCACGGTAATTAATTCTTTAAAGGCAAACATTGATCAAGAAGTTTCAAACTTACTGATATCAAGTAAGTAAGAAGACGACACTTTCATTCATTGTTTGTTTTGAAATTTTTAAACATATGTTTAAAAAAAAAAGTATTTTAAGGTATTTCATTTTTTATTATTTTAATTTTTTCAAATTTTAAAAATAAATTAATGCATTAAAACTTTTTTAATTATTGATCTGATTTTAGGTTCCTGCTAACAGTTGGTATTAAGGTTAATTTAAAATCCATTATGTTGTGTTAGAAAGCACTTCTATATTTGCTGGTAATGAAATGTGGTATCTAAGCTAAATGAAAGTGGAATGGGAGAGACAATTCAACTAATGCTTAATCAACAAATTCAATTTTTTTTCCTCACAAAAAGCACATAACAACATCAATATCTCGTGTTGCTTTTGACAATATTACCGCTATGCCATATGTCTGTTACTATATTGCATTCCAGATATTCACAAATCTTTAATAATTTGTGCTTTAATAACTTAATCTTCAATAAGTTAACAGAGTTTAAAAACAAGTTTCACTTCCCTTTTAATTCTGGTGATTATTTGATGGAAATAAAATTGTAGCCTTTAATTGGGTAGAAAATGTCTGAGAACACAGTCATGAATGTTTAAGTACTGGAGAATGGTGCATTTTTTTTGCATCAAGATTTTGTGGCAATTCTCTATATGGCCTTGGCTCCTTGATTTTGTACTAAGGAAGCTTTTTGAATAGCATCTTAACAATAAAAGTACTCTAAATTTTAAGTCATTCTAGTTAATGGAAAAATTTTAATGACTTAAATCAACAACTTAGTACAATAGAACCTCGATTAACCAAAGTGGTCGGAACCGGACCTCTTTCGGTAAATCAAAAATTCCGGATAAAAGAGAGCATTTAAAAATGGACTTCAGGAGACCACAAAAATTTTAATACTGGATTTTAAACATGTACACCTGTACAAAATAACTAAAAATGATGTTTTTAATTATATTACTATAATTATAAAGAATAAATTTGTTCAATTGATGTCACAAAGTCAGAAAATGCAATGTAAATGTTTATATAACATACGATACATACTTTACATTGGCTTAAACAGAAGTTTCATCTGCCATAAGCATGACTGAAATTGTTAAGCCACTCTGTACCAAAGTTGTTTCAGTAGCATAAGTTCTGTAGAATCAGTCAGTGTTGCTCCAACCACATCAGTCTTTTAGCAAAATATTGAAAAGCATTGGTGTTGCTTATTTTAGAAGTTTTGATTACCTCATCTTCATCACTCGCTATTATCGTCATTGGTATTGCGTTTTCGTTTAGTGGGCTCCTTGGCATAAATGAATGTTCTACATTTCGGTAAAGCCAATGCTTCTGAATTGGACAGAAAATAGCCAATAGGAAGGTAGAAAGCAGATGGCCTTGGAGACAAATGGAATAATAAGGATAGCTAGAATAGATAAGATCTCGGCACTGCCTGCAGTAGGAATAGCTGCCACCGAAGGTGACCTTGAAATATTGTTTTTTACCAAAACAAAAAACTTAAGGAAACCGACATCGGTTAAGAGTTTCGGATAATCGAGGTTCTATTGTAGTTGCATTCTCGAATGAAGTTTAGCTTTGGTGTTAATATTTAATTGGCGTTATTATTTTATGCATATTTAACCTTGCATGTGAATTGAGAGATTTGGTCTACTTTTAACTTACAAATTTTTAATGAAATTAGTGGAAATATTTTATTTCTAAAACTTATCTATATTGTTTTTAAAGATAAATTGAAATCACAAATTCTAAATTGAAGTATATTGTATTTTTGGGAAGTGCTTAAGTTTCTGAAACTGAGCAGAGCTTTATAGTCACTATACAGTATATTTGCTTTACAGTTTGCTGAAAAAAAGATATTTATTATGATTATTAAAACTGTAGTATTTTAATAAATTATCTTTATAGATAGGTGTTTAACTTTGTTTAGTATCATTGAAAATTGGCAAGTCATTCATGGAGTAAGATTGTAGAGAATGCAGTGAGTATCATCAATGAAATACAACTAGTAAAGATATTTAAATTTTAATTGACAAATAAAAAATTACAAGAATTTATGTTTCTCAACTGGAAGATGAGATATTTGTGTTAAGTAATAAGTTTTAAGTTTTGCATCAAAAGGTTTCACAAATTGGTTTGAAATTTAAGCTTTACCTGCAGCTTAGATCTTAAAACTGCAGAAGTTAAATAATTTAAAGAAAAAATTTAATTTCGGTGTAACATAAATATGAAAAATCCAGAATATGGCTCTCGATGACCTCATGTATGCCTATACTTGGAACAACAATTTAGTTCCGATTGTCGACGCTCTGTGGCGCTACTGTGCAGAACAGCAATTTAGTTCCGCTTGTCGATACGGGGTGGCGCTACTGTGCAGAAGATATTTAGTTCCGCTTGTCGATACGGGGTGGCGCTACTGTGCAGAGCAGCAATTTAGTTCCGATTGTCGACACGGGGTGGCGCTGCTGTGCAGAACAGCAATTTAGTTCCGATTGTCGACACGGGG
>JAFIDM010006943.1:6430889-6541555 GCA_023159025.1 Thereuonema tuberculata
GACGAGTAGATTCTGCTGATGAGTCCCCAATAAGGACGAAACAATTGTACAGAATTCTCGTTGATGTTGGCTCAATGGGCGAAGGCATTTTTGATTGTCCGGTTGGCGATTTCTCTCCATTTATAAATGATTACTGACGTTAAACTTGCTTTCAACTTAAATTCTTGTTTTTACGAAAAAATATACATATTTTAGTGTTTTTAGGGTGCAAAATGGAAAAAAATTGTTTTTGTGTTTCTGTAATTCACATTAAATACAATCAAAGGCAGCAGAACAATTGTGAGTCAAAAAAAGTTTAGTTAAAATGTGAAAATTCCTTCTGTGGCTTATACAAACTTGTGCTCCAGTTGGCAAAAAAATGGCGGACGCTGGTGGTTGGCCGCACTGTACTCTGTAGTCACTGTAACGTGGGCAAATGCGGCTCCGTTGGGTTAAGTGCAGCTCCCAATATCTCTTGATAAAAATACAAATTCAAAAAAACAAAAAATAATTAGTCCAAAATTTAATATTTGTTTTTTTTTTTTCATTTTTTATTATCTTCTATATGTATTTTTTATACTTTATGTAGCAGTTACGATGTGTGTAGAAATGTAATTAAATTTGAATTTGTGTATTTAATACTATGGAACGTGACTATGGTGTGGCTCTTTATACATATGAAAATCCAGAATGTGGCTCTCGATGACCTGATGTATCCCCATACTTGGTCTATTAAATACCTCAATCGGAATACGCAACGAAACGTGCCCGTAAGGAGCAGAGACTGTATCACAACCAGTCACTGCATGCACCAGAAGGATGTGGTTGGCCATGTCATTAGATTGGAACATTTCTGGTGTCTTGTTGGTTGTTTTGGGTATGAGTAACTGTATATCTCAGTCAGGAAGAGCAGCAACCAGATCTAGTAGGTCGGTGTCTTCTCCCATGATGACTGAAAGGCCTTTGCCATCCTGACAATGAGAGTATCGGCGAGTGCCTGATGAACTTTGCATCCCACTTTCCCGTAATTCTTTAGTTAGAAGAACATTTAATCTATTTGATTGTGGGGTTGGCAAGAAATCTTTGCTTTGAAATAGTTGTATCTGAGACCACTACATCAGCTGATAACATTTTAGTTCTACCTTCAACAGTGTTCCTCGTCCTGGATGCAAATCTACAGTGGCTATTTATGTAACTAACGCACGGCTGACAAATTTCACCATCTATTATATAACATTGGAAGGGACTTGGTGGTGCTAGGATTTCTAAAACTGGTTTAAGTGATGACTACGCTCCCTTCCGCATTTAGATGTAGTCAGGAAGGAGGGCGTGCAGCAAGCTCATTCATCATCACTTCTCACCACACAGGTAATAAGATGGAAGAGTTGGTTTGGGTTTACCATAATGCCATTGTCTTTAATCTTCACTGCTCTAGTAACTGTTACTAATGACCTTACGGCTGTTTTGTGTTGTCAGTGATATTGATTAAACACTACGCCTTCGATTTTCTTAATACAATTCACTTATATTTTATAGCGTTTCTTATTAATTTAAATAAGGAATATACACACTTCATGGTTATAATGTTTTACTTAATTAGTTGTTTTAAGTTAAAACCAGCTGCTCAATGCAACCCTTCCTCGGGTGCACAATCTTACTTTAGTCAAGTTTATCTGCTTACACATTAAAGATACTGATAATTTTTGAGCCAGTGGACTGCTTGTTGATCACCCGTTTTAAAGTGTAAATTTCCAATCAAACTTTTAAACAATGAAGGAGCAGCAGAAGAAGTTTTATGAAAATGTTACAAGGAATAGGGCTAAAGACTTATTTTGTACTGCAAATATATAAGTATTATCTGAAAGCCACACTTCAAAAAATAATACCAGTCTTTTTCTTCTACAATATCAGGTTAGATATTGTAACATGGGTAACTTTACTTCATAAGACTATATGGCCAAAAGTGTCGGGGCGCGGAGGCTCCTGAGGCACATATTAATATGTCAGTCTCCCTTTTGCATCGATGACAGCCTATAAATGTCTGGGAAGACTTTCCATCAAGTTTTGATAGGTGGTTGTAGGAACATTTCCAGGCAGCCATGACAGCTGATGTAAGTGGGAATATAATCTGCATTTTATTTTGTTCCATAGATGTTCAATGGGGGTTGAGATTGAGGCTTCGATGTTTGTACGGGACAGTTATCCTGCTGGAAGAGAAACGGCCCTTCCCCGAATTGTTGCCACAGAGTTGGGATGGCAACATTGTCCAGAATGGCACGTCACAGGAACTAAGGAATCCAGGCCAAACCACGAAAAACACCCCCGCACCATTATGCTGCCAGATAAGAAGCGTTCCAGGCATCCACCAAACTCACATGCATCTATCGGACTGCCAGATCGTGAAACGAGATTTATCTCTCCACAGTCCAATGGCAGTGAGCTCTGCACCATTAAAACCGAAGCTTCGCATTGACGGTGGAGATGTTTGGTTTGTGAGTGGCCGCACGGCCATGGAAACCCAAATTGTTTAGCTCTTGGCAAACAATCCTGTGGCTAGTGACAACGCTCGACGCATGTTGGAACTACGTCGTCATCACTACCAATGGAGACTTGCGATTTTGCTTCCCTACTCTCTTCAGGGTGCTACGCGGTTAGATAGGTTTTCTGTCTACCAATTCGTGTAACTGTCATTTCACTGCCTCGGCGTTTCCATTTTCTAGTTACATCATTCACAGTTGATTTCGGCATGTGCAGCTGTCTGCCATTTCACAAACCCATCTCCTATAACAGTGGCATCAGATTATCACACCACGTTCGAAGTCACTCTGGTCACCTGACTTATTTTATCGGGAACGCAGAATTACGACTGCCCAAGCCTGCGATGACACATCAAACCTCCTGACCTGCCCGGATACTTTTGGCCATATAGTGTATCTTTTCTTAATACTTTATAATTCTAATTGTCATATAAGGGACAACTGCTCCACTTACCTTAAATGATCATGGAAAAGCAGTAAGAATACATTTATCTGAGAATTGAAATCACAGATCTAGAAGTTTTTGAATGGCGTTTGCTTTTTTAAAAATTTCTTCTTGAAAGTATTGCTTAACTCTTAAGCTATTATTTGAATTCAATAATGAAACCATTAAGCCCAAGTAAGTTTTTAAAAAGAAGAGAAATCCTCTTATTATTGTTGATAGTAAGAATGCTTTGAAGCTAAATGTCTCCACTCCATCATGGAGGATCGCTTTTCAATGTTTTGTGATGAGATCTAATCTGAAGTTCAAAAAGTTGAGTAAAATAAAAAATTATCAATAGCTTAACATGTTGAAGAAATAGGTTGCTCAAAGACTGATAAGCAGCAGACAAAATACTAACAATGTTTTTGCTTTTTGTGTTGTCCTTTGAAGATGGATTCACACATTTTTCTGAAACTGTCGAGTAAAATATTTCCATTCCTTTAATGAGCAACATTAAATTAATGTAACCAAATGTGTTATTTGGAAGAAGCTACACTGATCTCAAAGCTACACTGAGTAATTATTTGACTTAAAATAAACTAAATGATAAAAATCTCACGTTTCAAAACTTTTTTATTAGAGAGTAGTAAAAAGGAATGTTTGCTAAACTTAAAAGAAATTATCTTCCCCTGTGCATCCCCCCTCTTCCTCTGTTTCCAAAGCCACTCCGTGCTGAGCTGGCTCTACCCCTCCCTCCTGATCCTCCTCGTGCTCCTCCACCCCCTCTGGCAGCATTGCCTCGACCGCCACTGCTTGGCCCAGTCCCTCCTTTCATTTTGGGTGGTGGGGATTTAGGTCGGAGGGCCTCTATTCTCTCCGTACAGCCAGTCAGATAATCAGTTGGTGTTTTATTGAAGTAAGTGTTGTAGGTTTCACTGCTGTAGTTGCTGTTAGTTAGATCGGGTCCAACAGTCAGCCAGCCGGGACGAATAGTACTGTCATGGCCAAACAAATGGATACGACGACGACCCAAACAAAAGTGTTCTATGATGTGAAAAATCTCCACTGGTTTATCTAGACTTCCATATTCAGGTTCTTCAGAAATAATTAGATCAATATCTACATTAGCATGAATAAAATCACCATCTGTACTGCGTCTAACGGTTCCTTTGATCCCCATCAAACAATGCTCCTGAAATTAAAAAAAAAAGAACGGGGAGAAGTTTAGGTTACATTTGGTTTATATGAAAAATACTGAATATTAACTTGATGATCCTTCTTCTCATTATATGTCATTGTTACTTTTGAAAAATAAGATACAAGCAAAAGCTACAAGTAAATTTTATGACAGAAAACTAAGTTTTCAAAAATATGTACAATTCAGAAACACAAATCAATTTGCCTTAACTTGAAAATTAATCCTAACTACAGTTAAGTCAAAACAATGTTCTCAAACAGAACTAAATAAGCTTCAAACACTTAATATATATATATAGTTGTCTCTATGTTTGCTATTTAAGAATAAATTATCACAACTCTTAACCATGCATGGAGATGGAGATTCAAGAACAGTCAAGTTAGGAATACATAATCTAGAATGTTTTCCATTTTTCAAGAAAAAAAAAAGGATTTTTTTCCTTATGGATTGTGTAAGAGCTTCTTTGCAGCTACAACGAATGTATCGGTTTTTCACTATGTAACATACAAGAATACAATGTAGTGAAAGTGGGAGAAAAAGCAGTCTTGTTCAGTTTTTTTAATATGGATTGATTTTGTCTATTGTGAGAGATGTCATCACTGAAATTTTGCAAAAAATTGAATTGATTGACTGGAAAAATCAATGAGAAGGTTGGATTTACTGGCAATAAAAACAACACTGTGTCGTATTCTGAAACCCAAACTTCTAAAATTTCAAGTTGGAAATTTTACTTTGAAAAACCTGATGTTGTAGCGCATCACAAATATGACAGCATATTATTGCTTTTTCAGATGAAAATTGAAGTGATCTGAGAAACATCATTCTATATTATATCCTAGCTTGGCTGAAATAACCTTTTTTAAAAAAAAAAAAAAAAAAAAAAATCAATATTAAAGGTTCTTTTCATAACAACAGATTTTGCTGAAGAGACTAATTTAATTAGAAATTTATTTTTCTGTTTCATTAGAAACCCTACTACAACCAAATCTCCATCGTAAATCATGAAAATAAAGTAAATAAATGAATGAATAAAACAAATCAACTAATGAAATTAATACTTACTGATGAAGATCATAAATGGTTCATAATATAAATTCTTTAGATTCTGATGAACTGAATCTTGAGAAATTCTACATTGTGTTGGAAGCAACTTACTTCTCGAGTGAATCTATTAAAGTAATTGTTTGGCAGAGCTTCTCAAATGATGCCCATGGTGTGACGGAAGTAAATTCTGAGAGTTCATCCATAATTAACATTTAGCTTTACGCTTAAAAAACTAAAATTTAAATTTTCTTATCTATTTTCTGAATTTCTTTTACTGCATCTCCTTTCAAAATTACTTTCATTTGTTGGCAATACATATTTATCTCATGATAAGTCAAGATGGAAGTATTGTTCAGTTAAATTTGTTTGAAAGTTTCAAATCAAAAATAACCCTTCATGGCTAAGATTAGACAATTTCATTGCTTTCTTACTATAAGAAGAAATATGAAGTTACATGATGCCTAATCAGAATTATAGGAATAGTGTCACACGACTTCACACTATCATAGTATAGTTACTTGCTGTCAGATTGGAATGTTTTCTGCAAATATGTTCTACCAATGTGGATAAGATCAACTATCACTATGGTGATAGATCAATCCATAGCAATGAAAAAAAAAAAAAAAAGTAATGATCAGTATCTTCAGGACTTTGGCCTTTTTCTGAGATGAAGGCATTATCCAAACTGTTCCTACCCATTTTCTCACCTATCATAACTAGCTTTTATCACTTGCCAAATGAACAAAGAAAACTTATTTCCATTCACAGCAAGCTTCCACTACTATGTGCTTCTATTGTCAGGAGTGAAACATTCATTGCAGGCTGGGAAGTAATGCACTATTAGTAACAGTTACTTTACCTGGTAAAGAAATCGCATGACTTTTTTGGCCATCTTTTTTTTTTTTTTTTTTTTTATACATTCATGCAAACTACTTGGAAGATTGGCAAAGGCTGTTTAAGTGTCATACTTCGCATCTATAAGGGAGCCAGAATCACTCGAGAACCTTTCTAAGACTATCTTAGGAAATATACATAGTCGTGTTTTAGCAAGAGTATAGATGATGTCTGCACAGGATACCATTTTAAATTCTTTGTCATCTGATGTTTCATTGTGTCTTGGGACGAAATGTAGATTTTTTTTTTATAACAATTAAGTACTGACATTGAATTGATTCTTTCAGTAATTATTAAAAACAAATAACTAAAGTACAAATTCTGCTAGTCTTCAAAATATATATTTTTTTTTTACGGAATTAATTATATATTGACATTAAATTGAATTTTTTGGAATTGCTTTAATTAAATTTATAATTAAAAAACAAACATTTTTTACCAAAAACAGGCAAGTCTCTGGCAAAAAGGAATCAAAATGGCGTCCGTTAAACATGCGACACAATAAATAATATATTGAAGCGGCAGAGATAATCGTTTTCTATTATTCTCCCTAATACTCTGATCTATGTCGTTTTACTCCCGAGTCAGTCTTGCCTGAATCATCTATTTTACAATTTTATTACAAATTTGCCATGAAAAAGTAAAAGATTAAACTCGAACCAAACAATAGCTTCAAAATGCCCTGGCATGTATTCTATAGATGTTAGACTTTACTTTTCCCCTTCATAACATTATAACTATTAACTTTACGTATACAAGGTAGTTATTAATTAAAGTTGTCCTATTTAGAGCATCTTGCAGCTGCAACCAATAGTCGGAGACACACCAAAAGTTGTATATATTCAAAGGATGCACTTGACGAGTCTGGAAAACAAAAAAAATTAGTAACAAAATCCGCTAGAGGGAGCTTTTACAGCTATATGAATGGAAAACAGAAACACTGTTCAAAAAACATTTATTTCACACAAACAGTATCCAATGTTTGAACGAGTCGTGTGATATTACTCAATACGTTCCCCCTGACAAATGTGTATCATTTGCAGATGATTAATTGTATGCTCAACCGCTGACCGTAGGTGATCACCCGTGATACTGTCTTTTAAGTTCTGCTGATGTTGCAATTCCTCCAGATACACCATATCCTTTAGGTATCCCCACAACCAAAAATTGCATGTTGTTGGGTCAGGAGAACAGGGTGGCCAGGCAGTAGGGAACATGCGACTATTTACACTATCATTGGTTAAGTCTTGACACAACAAAGTTTGCATGAACCTTCCAATATTTGGAGATACACCATCTTATATAAGAGGTTGAATCAAGACATTGTCTTTCCTGCATCTGGGGCATCACAAAGTTCTGGAGCATGTCACCATATCTAGCCGCAGTCACGGAACATGTCTGAGGACCATCAGCATTAGTTTCTTCAAAAAAATAAGGATTCAAGATAAAGTTGGATGTAACCCACACCAAGCTTGGGTGAATGCAGAGGCATTTCCTGGAAAACATGTGGATTTTCCTTAGCCCCCACATGACAATTTTGTGTGTTCACAGTGCCATTCAAATAAATCCATGGTGCTTCGTCGCTCCATTGGATGTCCCAAGGCCAGAAGATCAATGCAAAAGTGAGTCTTTTCTCATTGTCGCCTGGAAGCAGTTCTTGTCTGTGACTTGTCTGTCAGTTCTTTTATGGAAAAAATTACATTTCAGAAGATCTTTCTAACTGTTCTCCAAGATAGATCTAATTGTCGTGATGCGGCTCGGGGACTACGTGAACCTGCAGCATTCTCCAACGACTGCTGAATGATTGATATTGCTACGTTGCACCCTTAAAGATCCGGTTTCTTCAAATTTTTTTATTATTTTTCTCAACCCTTTTGGTGATATAGGATCTCTGCGTAGTTTTTTAGCCCGATGAAATTTACGAATCGCAGCTACAGCATGATGGGGTTGTAATAAAACTTGACCATCAATGCACGTTCTTGTTAAGTCGTCATCGTGGCTGTTGCTAATAACACATTGTCAGTTCACACCAATTATTAATTGCCCAAAGTCGGATGCATTCCTGGTGTCTACGCAAATCAGATTGTTTTCTCTTAGCATAAAGATTAACCCTATGCAATTGTGATGACATTTGGACCACTTTTACAATTATAACCGTACTCTGTTGTTGTAGTATTGCATATTTAATGTTTTTCCACAATTATTTTCATTGTTGTAGCAAAAAGCGCCCTCTAGCAGGCGATTTTGAAACTAATTTTTTTTGCAGAATCGTTGAGCGCAACCTTTGAATAGTATATGTACAACTTTTGGTGTGTCTCCGACTATTGGTTACAGCTGCAGGATGCTCTAAATAGGCGAACTTTAATAATAACCACCTTGTATATTGTAATGATTTTTAGATATTCATATTTATCCATTTATTCTATTTATTCTTATATATTTTTAGTAATCTATTGTACACTCAAATTCTACCGTTAACTGTTAATTCTATTTATTTTCAAATTTTCCCGTTGGTATGCTTTCTCTCTGATTCATTATAATTTAAAGATTCAGTTAAACGTCAGTTAACGACCATGTGTGTTTTAAATCCCCCAATCAATTGTAAAAGCACGCCAATCAATCACAGCCCCTGTACATAAGGTTTAATATTTAAAACCCCCGATTCCCAAGAATAAAAAAGTTCAGTTAGAGCTCTCACTCGCTTCCAGTTTGATCTCTCATTCCACGAGCCAGTGACCAAAAACAACCACCACAATATTATAGAACACACAATGACAAAAAAAGTCTAAATACAATTTCTGAAAAATAAAAAGATCTATACATTAATATTTTCATGACTGGACAAGCGACCCTTCAAAACTAAAAATAAAAAAAAAACAATAAAATGTGGAATTCAAAACCACACTGCCAAGCTTACTCAGCAAGCAAAAACCCAAAAGGCATTCAAGGGAAAGAATAATGTATTCATGACAAGATCAAGTGTAAACCTACTAAACATTTGGTCTCTACCATTATTGTTTAAATAATTTTAGGCAAATTGTGGTTTTTTTGTCTTTATTCTTACAGGAAATTCATTTGAGGCTGGCATAGTGCCAGTACATCAATTTTCTTTTATTTTTATTGTATGTTTACTGTGTTATTTTTACTTTTGGAGGGGCTGTATTCTTTTTTACCATTAATCCTAATGACCTTTGTACTGAAACCTCATTGTTTATTAAGGACTATTCCCAGCTGATGATCGCCAATAAAGCATGAAATGGCAGTTCTGGGATGTCACTAGTAAATACTTTGTCTCAAACCATTGTTGTTTACATAATTTTAGGCAGATATTGTTTTTTTATGATTACAGGAAATCATTTGAAGTCAGCATAGGAATTTTCCATTTCTGTATTCATTGTTATTTGTAATTTTGAAGGTGCCACATTCTTTTTTGCCATTGAAACAAAAAACAAAACAAAAAGCCAACTCAAGTTAGGAACATTTATATTCCTAAATGCTAAATAAAGCTATTTTTATTTAATTTCTATGAAACAATTACCTTTGTTCTCTGGAATACTTGCTTTTGTTCCAAGTTTTTTGAATGAACAGGATTATTAATATTAGTTTTAATCCAGCAAATGTCTTCACAGCGACGAAATCCCCATTTTCTAAAACACTATAGGTGAAGGAAAAAACAAAATTAAATGCTGTCTTTTATTGAAACATGAAGCACATAATAATGCAGAAGTGTTCTTCACTTACTTTGCGTCCTAAATCTAAACCTTCCGAAGAGCCACACCATAAAAAGACAAAAGATCGCTGAGCCGATATCTCCTCAATTTCCAATTTCATTATCTGTATAAAATATTAAAAGAAAAATATTGTTGAATTTAATTATTTATTGACACATCAAATTTCAAGTTATATACATATATCTCAAACTTGCAGAACTGTATTGCTATTTTTATAAATGATATGCATTAGGAAATCAGAGCTATTAGTATTAAACATCACTTCCGAAAACAAATGATTTTCAAGAATGGCAAAAATGAGGAGGATAAATACGAGGGTCGTTTGATAAGCATGATAAACGACACATAAGATGGCAGCACTATAAAGAAACCATTCCGTCGCCATTTTATTCTATCCTTCAGATGAGCTTATGACGATTTTCAGTTGTGTGTACTGCGTAGTTGTGTATACTGCGTTTGACAGCCATCTGAATTGACCACTGTTGCATGCAAGTGCTCTTTCACAACGATAACTCGCCATCTGATGAACTGACAGTAGCAATGGCAAAATTGCACAAATTGGGCTTTGAAATTCAAACTGATTCCTCATCCCCTTATTCCTCGGACTTGACACCGTGCTATTTCTTCCTGTTTCTGAAGTTAAAATTTGGCTTGGTGGGAAGAAATTTTCATCGAATGAAGATGTCATCGATGCTGTCAATGAGTATTTTCAGAGTTTGACTTTTAAAACCAACTTGTCCGATGGAATGAAAAAACTGGAAACTCGCTAGGCCAAATGTATAGCCCTCGAAGGAGACTACTTGAGAACTATTTTTTTTCCAAAAAAATTTGTTTAACTTGTTTTTTTACCAAACTTTTCAAACTACCCTCATATTCGAGAAGAATAGCCTTAAGATTGGACTAATCTTGACTGCAATTTTTTTTTTTTATTTACTTTATATCGTTTTGTTTGACGAATCTGCATGTACATTATTTTAGACCACTGGACGTGTTTATATGTGGAGAACGCCTGCAGAAGCCTTTCATGTTGACTGCCTCCTTCCTATTGTTGAGCATTGAGGGGAGAACACTGTGATGGTCTAGGGTGCGATATCTTGGCATGGTCTGGGACCACTTGTATTCCTGCATTGAAAGATGCAGCACAGCCTTATTCTGGGCAATCATCTTCATCCTATGCTGCAGATTGTGTTACAAGACAACAACGCCCCCATTCCCACTGCTCAGTGTGTCCAAGCATGGTTTGATATGCACGAATATGACATGGAACATCTCTTTGTCTGGTCTCCTTAATCTCCTGATCTTAAAGATCAAACTTTTGTGGGATATTATTTTAGAGGCCAAAGTGCGTGCTAGGTTTCCATCTCCCTCCACACTTTCTGAACTAGAGACTGCGCTGCACGAGGAACGGTTATGTATTGCCTTGAACATTGTGCATGACTGTATTTGTCCATCCCATGTCGAATACAAGCTGTAACTCAGACAAAGGATGGGGCCTACTAATAAAGATTTTGTGATGTTTTACACGTGTCCACATTATTTTGTCTACCCCCTGTACAGATTGATGTACAGTTGGGATTTGCAGCTGAATTCACAAAGTTATCAATGAAGTTTTTACTACCAATATATTTTATTATATAATAATTGTAGCATTATCAAAGTATGTTATCTATATCACTAACACCTGTTTTGTAAACTTATCAAATCATTTCTTGTTGAATTTTCAATTTATGTTTGTTCATGTAAGAAGCGTAAAAAAAAAGTTGTCATCTGCTTATTTATAGTTACATCAATAACAAGCGATAAATCTGTTTGTGGAACAGTTTCTGTAATTTATTAGCATTTCTGCATTAAACAGTTTGGCTAGCTGAAGTATATATATATTTTCTTCAATCTGTAATAGGATATCAATTGTTGCAATTCATTAAAAATCAATCAATATTTCAATCACTTCTAAGGGTTCAACTAATAACTTTTGTTTACATGAATTCAAAATAATAAAAAAGCATCAAAAATTATCAACAGCTTTTTGTTAAGGGCAAGAGTTATCTTTAGAAACAATCTAAATTCATTCATCTCAATATCATTTAAAATATTTTGGTTAATTTATGTTGATTTGGATACTAAGGCTGTAATACCAAAATTCTGAATTCATTTCAAATTAGCTTTGTGATTAGAATAAGTTTTTGTTTCTTAGTAGTAATATAAAAGAAGTTAATAATAATAAAACATTACCTCATCCCAAGTCCAAAATTTCATGTTGGTAACTCCTGAGATCCTTTGATATTCTTCTAAAGGTGGTTCAATCAACATAACATCAAACTTACAGTCAAGTTCTCTCATATCGAAAGTTTCAAGGTCACATTTCAAATACCTATTAAAGAGAAAAACTACTTAACAACTAATATATTTTCAAATTAAAATTAAAAATTCTTTCAGTGTATAGTAAATGGATAAGCTTTTCATATAGATTAATAATTATGTTGCAGTATCAGATTTCTATGACCTTGATTCTATAATCAAAATATAAATTTATGGAGTAAACAATCTAAAATTCCAAGACATGAAGGAATTGTTAAAAAAGATTCCAGAAGTAATTCACTTGATAAAACATAATAGCGTTTGGTTAAACCGTTACCAGAAAGAAATGGTCAAAAGGATACAGTTTTAGATCTAAAGAATAACTGGGGGGAAAATCTTCCAAACAAAATAAATCTTTTAAATGTTGAAAATAATGAAACTGAATATCGTGAAATGAAATTTTAAGAACAATTAATTTAAACTCACATCTCAGAATACTTCAATACTAAAAATCTTGAAAATTATCAAAAATACAGTATTGTGGCAATTAATCGAGAAATGTCATTTTTTTCGTTTTATCACACGTAAGCTTAGGAAGAAGGACTCCAAATTAGCTCAGAGCTGAAATGGCAGTTATTATCAAAGTAGGAGGTGTTCGTATGCACCTGGTAAGTAGATGATGTTCAAATTCCTCCTCCAGGTGGCAGGTGTGCCGCAGTGTAAGTATCTCGCTTGTTGCGGGACTCATTAGCGTCATGGATATCAGCGCGGAAACACATGCTGAAGTGATTGCGCTTAGAGAACACACTTCTAATATGCTAGAGGAAATAGCTAAAATATGTGGAGTGAGTACAGCAAGTGTCGGGAGGATATGGAAGCGGTTTCAGAAAACAGGAAATGCTGGAACCAACTGTTCTGGAAGATGCAGCCGAAAAAGATCAACTTCGGCTCGTGACAACAAAACTTTACATCAAATGAGTGTTATAAATCCTCGATTTAACCAGTTTTGACCTGTCCAGGTCCATGGCGGCAGCTGGTGTTGATATTGCACCTTCAACAGTGCGATACAGGCTTTTAGAACACGTTGACCGTACAAGAAGCAGCTTCTCATGCCTCGCATGAAGAAAAAAAGGTTGGAATGGGCACGGAAATACAAAACATGGACTGAGAAGGACTGAGAGAAGGTTCTCTTTTCTGACGAAACACATTTTATGGTTCAGGGATTTAGATCCAAGTTCGTGAGGAGGAGCAAAGGAGAACCTCTCAATCAGCACCACATCAATCAAGCACCCAAGCATCTGCCCAAAAAGATGTTTTGGGGTTGTTTCAGCGTTTTGGGGACAGACTCTCTTGTTTCTATAGAAGGAATGTTGAACAGTGCCAGTTACGAAGCCATATTGACCCGAAAAGTGCTTCCAACCATGTCTAAACTGTGGTCGAACGGAGATTGCGTTTTCCAACAAGACAGCGCGCGATGTCACACTTCGAAGCAAATAAAAAATTTCTGCTCAAAAAACAAATTTACTGTATTGAATTGGCTCGGGAATTCACCAGACTTGAATCTGAAAGAAAATTTGTGGGCTATTGTCAAAAAATGGCTTCACAAGTTTGACAGTACGTCGAAGGACAAGCTAATTTCCGCTGTTATTGACATATGGTTCAGAGACGTTGAAATTAAAAATATATGTGCCAGTCTAGTATATTCAATGCTGAAACGTGTCTGTGATGTTATAAAGTCTCAGGGAGGTCATATCAAATATTAGTTTTAAATGTTTCTATAGAAAATTTGAATAAAACTGACTTTTATGAAGAAAAAAAATGCATTTCTCAATTAATTGCCACAATACACATTAAGCATACATAAAATACTCTATTACTTAACCTTGAAAATTATCAGTTCTTATCATTACTTTTGTCAAAGAGAAAAATAGAATGTCTTAAAACTGTGAAAATTAAAGAAGTTGTATGGATAAGAACCAATGTTTTGGACTGTAGACTTAAAAGACAACTAGGCTAACTAGTTGAATCTGTTAAGTTTGGACTAATCAGAATCTGAGAATTGTGTTTTGTAATTTTAGTTCTTAAAATGAGACTGATACAGAATCTCTGAACAGTTGTCAATTTTGAAATATTCTCTAAATGTAAAGGGGGGGGGGGGAGTTAAAGAGAAAATTAATCATTTAGAAAATAATGAACCCAAGTTTCCAGAACAAATTTTCATAATTATTAGTTTCTACAATATCCTACTTAAGGTGGAAACAAAATTTCTCTTTAGAAAGATAAGAATTAAAATAAAAGAACAATAATTCAATACAAAACAAAACTAATTGCAAACTGAAAAAAAAAAAAAAGAAAAAGTATCAATTTTTATTTGGGAGAACTCAACATTCTTGAACTCTACTTCATCTTCTCCACAAGTCAATTTTTTGATATAAGATTTGGGTACCTGACAAAGTAGAAGAGGTTTAGGCCAAAAAAAAAAAAAATCTTTGACAAGAATGGTCATTCACTTTACAAACGCATTTGATAGGAAACCCTGATATCTTGCTCTGTGGCATTACAAAAAAAAAAAAAAAATAATAATTTTCAATAGAAAGAGGAACAGTACTGCCTAAATAATAAAACTTTTAACGTCTGTGAATAATTAACTGTTAAAATCTTAAAACTTCCAGAAATATACTACATACAATTAAAAACATGGCATGTTTTTAGAAGTTTAAGATTTTAACAGAAACAGGGTTTCCTATCAAATGCCTTTGTAAAGTGAATGACTATTCCTGTCAAAGATTTTTTTTCTGATATATTTTTTTTTGGCGTAAACCTCTTCTATTTTGTCAGGTACCCAAATCTTACATCAAAAATTGATGAAATATAAGCTCTAACTCCTTATAACTCCAATCAGAGTTAATGGGATTAATGGTATGGAGCAGATTTATACAAAATCACTTTCTAGAAGGCAATCATTGTGCAATTTGCAGAGTTCTCCTTACCAAATTTAAAATGTTAGAACACACAAATGAAATTATGAATCAACATTTGAACATTGGAATAAAGAATTTTGCTTAATGATTAGGAGGGGGAAAAAATGACTTTACATAAATCAAAGAGAGATTTTATGAATAAGTTCCTAAACATAAGGAACTACACTGTATGGCTAAAAGTATCTGGACACCCCTCTGGAAAAGTAGATGTGGCTGTTATCGGTGCTATGACAGTCATAGAACAAGATAAAAGTGGTCATTGCAGCATCAGGCGGTCATAAACGAGCATTCAAAGACGATGAGTAAGACAGCAGAGCTGAGTGATTTCGAACTTAGCATGATCATTAGATGCCATCGGTGCGACAAATCGGTTCATGCAATATCAGTGTTACAAGTGTCACAATCAACTGTAAGTGATGTCATTATAAAATGGGAATGACAACAGCAGGAAATCGCAGTGTTAGGCTAAAGAAACTCACAAATTGCAGCCATCAAACCTGAAGAGAGTAGCGCAGAAGAACTTCCCGCTGGCAACGATCACTAGTTAGTTCCAAACAGCTTCAGGCATCATCGCTAGCACCAGGAATGTTTGTCGGGAGTTGAAACACATAGGTTTCCATGGTCGGGCAGCAACTCACAAGCCCAACATAAGCAAGGCGAATGCTAAATGGCAGTTGCAGTGGTGCAAAGCACATCGCCATTGGATTGTGGAGCAGTGGAAACAAGTACTTTGGAATGATGAATCCCGCTACATGATCTGACAGTCCGAATGACTCATCTGGCAGATGCCATAAGAACACATCCTACCCAAATGTATTGTGCCAACTGTCAAGTTTGGTGGCAGCGGCAACATGGTTTGGCCTGGTTTGACCTGGTATGTCGATATTCTTGACAACTATGCACTTCCCACCCTCTGGCAACAGTTCAGAGAAGGACTATTTATGTATCAATAACTGTTCTGTCCACAGTGCGAAGGCTGTGCTGCTGTGGTTTGAACAGATGGGTGTTGCACTACAAACTACTGGACTGGCCTTCAGAGCCCCAATCTGAATCTCATAGAACACCTCTGGAAAAAATTGGAAACCAGATTATGCACCAGGCCCTTCTTCAGTTGCCAGACTCATTGCAGCTCTCATGGACGAATGAAGAAAATCCCTGCTCACATATTTCAAAATCTGGTGGAAAGTCTTCCCAGATGAGTGCAGGCCGTGATTGATGCTAAAAGTCACCTGGCATCCTATTAACATGTGCCACATGACTTTCTGATTATACAACAGTTGGTGTCTAGATACTTTTGGCCTTATAGTGTATTATATGAAAAGAATAATCTATGCTAATTATAACAAAATATGTGAAGCATTACTTATATTACTGACATAACCTAGAAAGAACAAAAATCAGTTGCATTTATAAAACTGGCACATTAATTCTTCTCTTTGCTGACAGGTTTTGATTGCTTCTTTAAAGCGTCAGTATTCTTCAAAACAATAAATTTTATATTTACACCAAGACCTAATGTTTTGTTCTTCTTACTATATACTGTAGTCTTTCCACTCATTATAATAATCAAACCAAAGTATGACGATTTCTTTATTAAATTCAGACTATTTAAAAAATATAAAAATTCAGGTGGCAACAGTACTTACATGGGAGGTGTTGCAGTTTTTTCAATTAATTCATCCTTAAGACGAATTAACTCCCTGAGTTTTGGATATTCCTCAAAACGATCGGCCAAACCTACATCTCTAATAAAATTCTGTGGTCTCTGTCCAGTGTCTACAAAGTGTTGGCAATAATCATTATGTGGATTGGCACTTTGGGTTCCCTACAAAAAGAAAATGGTTTGTTTTTTTAGTTACTGAAGTTTCCTTCAATTCATTACAAATTACTAAGAACTCTATACTTATCACTGTTTTAGCTCCACTTGCTTACTGAAGCTATTTTTCAAAAATAAAAATCATAAAAAGTGAAATTTATTATTATTTGCACAGCTTTAAAGCTTTATCTATTAATCTGAAAATATTCTAATTGTTGTTTTGCTTCATTAATTTTATTAGAATATTTTTATAAAAATAAATCAAAGCTTTAAGAGAAGCCATTCTAAATTCATGTTGACAGGAAATAACTTTGCAACTAGTAACAGTCAATTACAAAGCAGCAGCTCTCCTGGGATCAAAGAAAACAAATTCCAAAAATTATTCAATAACTATTCACTGAAAATTTATGAAGTATACATGATTAAGAGGGAAGTTTCCCAATAAAAAACAACCTTCTGTTTCATTTCATAATTAATCCTCGGCCACCATTTCATTAAACAATACACTTGAGATGTTCCAAGAAAAATATATTTATTTGAAACAACTTTATATGATAGATCAGTAAAGAAGTCAAATCTGTAATAAATATGTAGTAATTTGGCACTTTTATCTTTTCTACTTCATTTATTTCACTGTATTACTTTATTTATTACAGAATGAAATTCAGAACCTAAAACAAGTTTCTGTTTCAAGTTTTATCTACGACTTCTAACATAAAACAAAACCAACCTCAGAATTAATGTTAAAATTTTCATTAACTTTTCTTGATGAAATTATAATAAAAACGATTTTCAACTACCTTTTTAAAACAGTAACTTGATCGAACATTAATAATTGCACAATGTAAAAAGCAAAGCACTAAGACTACAATGACTCCTATTTCAATTACGTGGATTCTTACTATTGACATGAAATATTATTTTGTTGAAACTACTCAAGCTATTTCAAAAGAAACAGAATTTAAGGTAATATTTAAAACAAGCAAGACTACCTGAGGCAGAAACTTTTATTTAATCATACCTTTAATTAATTGATTTCAAACAAAATTTCCTAATAAAGAGAAATGATCTAGAGATATTACAATAAAGCACAAATTAAAGTATTAAAAAATGTTTGAATTTATAATAAAGCTGACTTATCCCATTTCTCTTTTTTCCTTTTATGAGAATCGTAAGAATTTTTGTTAAAATTGTAACATTTTAAGAGGCATCATTTACCCATGGATCGTCACTGCTTAATGAAGGGTTAACACTTTTAAGAATGTTTTGGTTTAACTAATTAATACTAATCACAGCTAAATGAACAATTCGGCCGTCCTAGGGTAAAAGGAAGCAACTAGCAATTTGAAAACGGATTATTTGCTGCCTTTGACCGTAGGTATAAGCATATTGTGAGTCAGTTGCTACCTTTGATCATCGAAATAGGGGCCATACTTAACAGCAGATCATTACCAAGTTGCGTTGGAAGATGTGTTGAGACTTCCTTATGTAGAAAATGAAGAAAACGCAAAATCAGAAAATTTGCAGTTACTTCCTTTTACCTTAGGACGGCCGAACTGTTATTAAGTAGTTTTGTTTTTGAACTGCAAAATGGTGAAACAAACTAACAAGCTCGTAAGACAGTTACAAAAACATTATGGAAATTTATTTATAATAATCTTATTTTTAGATTACACTTATGAAAATATTCATTAGAAATAGCTATTCATTTGCCAATATTTTTATTTTTCAGGAACTTTTTAAGCACTAATGTATTTTTTCCCCTTCAATTAAAAGCAATTTCAAAATCTTGAAAAAAAAAAGTATTGTAAAAATTTTCAAGAACTGGTACAATTAGTTTGGTTTTTTGGCAAGGGTAAGGATAAGAACAGCACAAGAGATCCTCAAAATCTTCTTTATCTTATAGTGATTAATTTATGAATTATTGAAATAAGAACTAAAGGATACGAGGGCCAAATACTGATGCTGAATGTTGATAAGAACTTGAAGCTTGTTTTATGTTGTTGTTTTTTTCTACTTATTACTCATCTCAATGAGTAATACTATCAAAAGAGAGTTGAAATGGTCTTGAGCCAATTTGAAAACTATATAACTTATTATCTTTCTCAAATGATGAGGCAGAGCAACTTTAATTCTTTTACAATGCTTCCCATTTCTGACTTATTCAACAAATGAAGCTTGGCTCATGCAGAGCAGAAGCTTCTGATGCAAAGTATTTTCCATTGTTGTCATCTGTAATATACATAGAAAATGGATTTTTTATTCACTGACCTACATTTCAATTTTGCCAACCCTTTTATCAAAAATATTGAATAGCAGATAACCATTGCATAAAGAACTGTTTCGGATTTATTAAACAGCAAAATATTTCAAGCCCCTTGACATTAGCAACAGCAGTAAAATAAGAAAAAGATAAAGGCACTCAATACTAATTTCAATAAATCTGCTTTCAATGAACTTCATGTAATCACAGTAGCCTAATTTGTCTTTTATTTAAATCTCTTACATTTTAACCTATTTTTTAATTTTAAAATGTATATAATTACTATAACTAACAATTTATACCAAATTCTTCTACTATCTCTCTCCTTCTACTAAAACACAAGGAATAACAACTTTAATAGATATGAGGGTGTTAGAGTTGATCCAATCACTGTTGGTTTAATTAGAAATTTAATTAAGACAGACAATCAAAAAGGAGTAACCATCAATGCATTGGATCATTAACATTGTCATTTTATTGTATATATGGATATTATTGTCATGTATAAATTTAATAATATGAGTGTTAAATAACAAACCATTGTCATAACAATTTATATTATTCAATTGATGTGTGTATATTTAATTTATGATGTTCTTTCTGTTTAAGTTATTGTTTGATATGTTAGTTCCTTATTTGCTTGAAGAAGGGAATGATGTAAAATATGTTCCTGCAAATTCGCTACTTTAGTATTTAAATAAATTATTTTAAACACTAGGAAAGTGGTTGTGGAGTCATTTTTATATAACTAACAATTACTCATTAAGAATTAATTTATGAAAACAAACAAAGCTTATCTTAAAATAATATATTTTTATAATTAAAAAAAATATTTTATGTATAACAAAAATATAATTAATCTTTCTTTGAATTTTTATTTAATCTTTTGTTTAATCTACATATATAAAAAGAAAAGTCCTGACTAACTCATCAACAACCAGCCCAAACCCTTGTACCAAGAAAGCTGAAATGTTGCACAGAGATTCCCTTTATGATGTAGACAAGGAATAAGGCCGGATTTTTCGAAATTCCCACGGGATAGGGAATAAAGAGGATTTATTTTTCGCTTTAAAGTTGCCTTATTGATATATAGGTGTGTGGTGCCAACCCGCAATAAATCTTGAGTTATCCGGAGAAGGCCACAATTTGCTAAATAAATAGTTTTTTTTTTATTTTTTATGCTATGTATGCAAGGGTTCCGGAGCGAAGCGATGGTACATGGCTAGTGGTTAATAATAATGAAAGAGAACAAGTGTTCACATCTTAATTAAAAAGCTTCACAGTAGTTGCTCATCTTATATTTTAAAAATGTTGTATTCCTTGTTTAATAAACAAAACTGAATCATAATTTTTACTGTTATTTCATCATCAGTGTTCTGTCGTAGACAGGTCCAATGGCAAGCAGCAAATAAGGTCAGCAATGTCTCTTCCTCCAAGTTGTTCTATTTCTTGCCTCCTCTTTCAGGCCTTGATATCCACTTGTAACCAATAGGTCATCCAGGATCATTTTTCTCTTTCTTCCTCTTGGTCTCTTTCCCTCAATCTTCCCCTCCAATACTTCCTTCATGAGATTTTCACCTCTCAGCACATGACCAATCCAGTTCTTTTTTCTTCTTCTAATGTTCTTTAATAAACTTCTCTCTTCCCCAATTTTTTCGAGAACTTTGTCATTAGTCACCTTGTCTGTCCATTTAATTTTCTCCATCCTCCTCCATAGCCACATTTCAAATGCTTCTAGCATCCCAGCATCTCTCTTTCTCAGAGTCCAAGTTTCTGAACCATACAAGGATATACTCCAAATGTAACATTTTATAAGTCTTTTTCTTAATTCAATATCCATCTGATTTGTGAACAAGTTTTTTCTGTTATAGAATGCAAATTTACCCTTACGAATTCGATCTCTAATATCTAAGTTACATCTGCCGTCTTCCTGTATTATGCTTCCCAAATATTTGTATTGCTTGACCTGTTCCACCTTTTCTCCATTTAATTTAATACATACATTTTCAGCATTTCTGGCAACTCGCAGCACTTTTGTTTTCTTGGCGTTGATTTCCATTCCAAATTTAAGACAGGCTTCATTAAATCTTTTCAGCAAGTGTTGTAAATCTTCCTCACTCTCTGCTAAAATAGCCAAATCATCCGCGAATCTAACGCTTTTTATTCTTCTTCCTCCAATACTGATTTCCGTATCCTCTTCACAATCAAAAGCTTCGTTTATCATTTCTTCCGAAAAGATATTGAATAGAGACTGTTATTTACATTGCTTAAAATAGTGTAAAGAAAAAAGAAAAAAATATTAAAAATCAGAAAAACACAACTGCATAATTTTACATTTTTAGATAGATTAGCTCAAGCATATTATGCTTTGTGTTGCCGATCATGATTGAGAAATTAAAAACAAAGCAGCTATGAAGGAACTGTTCTAATAGCACAACATGTAAAACATTCGGAGATGGTGCTGGATAATCAATGCTAGTGATAGCTAAGAATTCTAAATACAGAGACAGAAAAACTGAGGCTTTAAATTCAACAGAACTTACTCTTCAATAGAGTTGTGCCAACTGAGAGAGTTAGTTCAAAATGAAATATGGATAAGAAGCATTTTTTTTTTTTTTTTACACCATCTCATGATAAACTTCCACATAAAACTAATTTCAGCTGAAAATCTAATAAAATCAAGCTGCCAGTTCTTGCACAAGAAAATAAATAAATAAATAAATAAATAAATAAATAAACCCAGGTACATATATCTTTAAATATCTACTGCATTTAAAGTAGAAGTTTCATCAAGTAATACTATTCAATATTATTTTTCTTGGAATCAATACATTTTAATTCGACAGATTATCAACAGTGCTGCTGCAATGACTGCAGAGATATTCTTCCCTGAGTAGTTGTTTATTTAATTTGTGTGCTAAATGTGATATTTAAATAAAATTATTTTTAAGCTTTCATTTAAAGGTTAGAATTAAATGTCTACAACACTATTTTTAGACTTTTGTGTATGTGTATGCTGTTCAAATAGCTTATTTTATGCTAGATTTACAATTGTTACTTCACCTTCAGAAATGTGCTGGAATCTTTATAGACTTCCTCTTCAGGAATATCATAGCTGCCATAATATTCCTCATCATCATCCAAATGCCTCTGATGAGTTCGAATTCGTTTTTCTTGAACAAATTCTTCTAAAGTGGGTACTCTCTTCACTTGTGAGACACTAGAGGAAAGAATTTAAAAAAATATACATGTAATACTTGCTGATTAGGTTTATATATCATTTTTATTAAGTTAAATGTAACTCTGTAATAATTGGTTAATTTCAAGGCACAATGCAATCATTTGCTATTATTTTCTGTATTGAGAACAGGAAACAAAAAAACTATTCATCTGCTAGTCCCTTCATTATTTTTTAATTTTAAATTCACAATTATTCAACTTTATCAGTTATTATAAAGCTATATTTTTTATCAAATTATACTTCCTGTACATCTATATTATTAATTAATCATTAATGGTTGGTCAAAGAGTTTCATATTTTTCTACTGAACTCATTTTTTAAACCATTCTTTTTCTTAATTACAACTCCTCATTGTTTTTCACCAATTTTTAATTTTACAGATATTTTGTATGCAACAGTAAAGCCTAGTATACACCAAGGGACAAAGTCGCGCAACATGTGTCTCGGGACAGTCGTGATACAATGTTGCGCTTCCACACCTAAACAGCCAGTTGCACTACAGATATCAGAACGCGATGTCACAACTGATTGCTCTCTGTGCGTTTAATTTGTGTTTAAATAATTTAAGGTTGTTAAAAAGGAAAAATAGTAAACTTAATCGGTACTGGAGGAGAACTCTGTTTTCGGAAGGCATTACTGTTGCTATAAATCTTCTCGAAAAATTAAAACTGGAAGATGGCATGGGTTTCAGAAATTTTTGGGCCAAATGCTCCATAGCATCCCTCCTTTTATTTCTGTTTTTAAAATCTAGACTTGTGATATCCCAAAGACATGGGAGGGCTTGAAAATCTTCGATTATTTTCAATGTTGTTTCCATGGCGGACAAGTAGAAACTGACTTGTCTCGGAACATGTATAGACTAAGAAATGTCACACAACATTGTCTCGTGTTCCCAGTTTCGATGGGGAACATGAGACTTGCGACTTTTGTATCGTGACAGTCCCACAACATGAGAAAACTGTATCGCAACAGTTGCGGAACAGCCTGCAACTTTGTCCTGAGACACATGTTCTGCGACTTTTTCCCTTGGTGTGTACTAGGCTTAAGAGTACATTGTTGAACTGAAAATCTGGAGACTCGATGCATGCTGTAAGCAGAAGAATATATTACAAAATCAGATATTCTTAGGGCAATACTTGTTCTTTTGATAATACTTAGAAATGAGGTGATAGTTGATAGTGTGAATCCAAACATATTTTCATTTCTGAAGTGAATCAAGTTCCTTAAATGCTGAAGATTTTATTTTTTTCTATGTCTAGACTGATATCTTAACATATTGGATAGTAATCAAAATGACTTTCATTGGACTCACTAAAGGACATGATGTATTTCAAAGAAAAAAAAAAGAAAGTCTTGTGATCTGTGAGTTGCTAAACGAAGTTGTTTGAGAGAAAGAAAAAATTATCTTATTCTTACTGCATAAGGACACTGCCTAGATCAGATCAGAATGCCAGTCAAGCCCAAGTCACAACACTGTCTTTAAAAGTTGACTTTATTATTTCATTTTGTAGGTTTTCTTAAATTAGTGATTATAAATCTTCTTTATTGTAAAAACTTGTAAGACATGAAGGCCTAACTTTTTTTTTTTGGTTATTAAATAATATGACAATTTTTCTCTCTCTTATGTATTACTCAGTAAGTGATCAGATCAGTTAAGAAAACTATAAAATTACCGTATATGCTCCAATAAATGCCGAGGCTCTTATTGTCGCCAGTCTCTAATAAGCGCCAGGCTACAGAGGGGACACGGCCAAATAGTAGCCGGGTCTTTGATATTTGTCTACCGTTACTAGTGTAAGCGTCCGTATCTTTATAGTCCTGCGTAATATATATAGTCCTATATATATATAATATATATAGTCCTTCCGGTACATTGCCTTACAAAATGCCGCCGAAACGGTCATTTGACATTGTCTTTATGATTCGCGCGGTGGAATATGCGAAAGAAACTTCCGGTGAGGCGGCCGCCCGTCATTGCGGATTCAGACGACGAATAGTAGCAAAAGGTACAGAAAGACATTGCCATTTATCTTAACAGCCTTATATAGCATGTGAAATTCAAAAAAAGTAGCTGTTTTAATATTAGCTGGTATTTATGTGTAAAAACATTGCGTTCTGAAGGTTTTTGTTAATAATGGGCCGGCCTCTAATAGCAGTCGGTCTCTATTAAGCACCGGGAGCCGAGGCTAGTTTTGCAAATAAATGCCAGGGGCCTCTATTGGAGCATATATGGTATACACCAATACTAGCAGATTAATTTACACCTAAAATAAAGTAGGCCTATTTAAAGTTTTGATTAATATTTTGGTTCATTTTTGTGTTATTTCTTTGATGTTTCTACATATTATTTCTTGTAATGTTATCATTATCTAAAGTATTAGTTACTTTGTTATCACTAGTGGGGTCACAGTGAAACATCTAAATGTATATTTTTAAATCATTAAACTGAATGAGAGTTTATTATATTATAAACACTTGTAGGCCACATCTGAATAACTCAAAATGCTAAAGGTTTATGTTTAGAAGAAAACAACTAGATTTTTAAAACTATTTGATGCAGTCAAACTTAATTTACATTTAATTTTAATGATTTTATTCTGTTCAATCACTTCTAAAATATGTAATGGCCCAATAAAAATTATTTTAATTACCACTTTCATTCAATTTTGTTGATATTTCCTCCCAAATAGTTTCCTTCAATGAAATATTATAGTAATCTTTGTTACTAAGGCCATAGAATACTGGATAATGTTCAACCATAGCAATAAGCTTTTCATCTAAAGACATATCGAAAGAAATCCACTTCAAAATGTATGATAAAAACGTCACAATTGCTGAGAGGGACTCTCCTACGCATGTACATCCCTTCGGAATACTTTGGAATCAGAACAAAATTGCTCAACGAGCAAAATATTCCGACACATTCTGATCCGAAAGGCATCATCCGATACACCAAATCTTAGTATCAATGAGAAAGATCATTGGAATTAACTGCAATATCATACAGTTCTGACCTCCTGTTAACTAAACCTGTGGTTATCTGGGCTGAAGAAGATTCAATCAATAACCTGGGTTATTGATGCTGAAGATGATTTCTGTTTACCAGCTGTATAGCTCAACAGTCAGATCTCTTCTTCTATTCTGTATACAATTCTGAAAGAAGGCAGTAAAAGGGAAGAATGGAAAATTCGATGAGGAAAGAAGATAGATTTGGTTTCTTCAGTTTCCTGTTGGCAATAGTAAATCCCAAATAGGAAAGATTTCCTGTGAACTATTATCCACATCCAGATCAGTAAATCCACATGATTGAAAGTGAACCAGAGAAATTAGTGCTTCAAGGCAATCGTCTTTGAATGGAAAATTGGTCTGTAAGGATAACTCATTGGTTCTATTCATAGGGTACGTAGTTTTGATTGATCTTGTATAGGCCTTTTAAAAGAAACAACTAAAAGAGTTTTATTATGAAAGAAAGAACAATTAGATAAATTTTTGGACAATCAAATTGAACTTTTGAATTATATTAATTGACAGAAATTGTTATTCTGTTGAGTAATAAGAATTTAATATTTAGAAAGTGTTAGTTAAACTTCTTTATTGGAGTTGGTTTAGAAAAGATTTAAGCTAGACAAAAAGAAAGATGTATTTTTTTTTATAGCGATTTGATATTGTTTATTTTTCCCAGAAAGTTTTATTTGTCTTGATGAGGGGATTTGTTTATTATTCCGTTTAAGGGTAAAATAAGACTATGTCAATATTGTTCAGTTAAAACAGTCTAAGGATCCTGGGCTAGTGTTATTGTAACTTCAGTTAGATTTAAGTTTATGACGAATGGAATAAGATTAAAACCTAATTAATATTTTCTCTGTTCTTTAAAGCATGTAATTTTTGAGAGTAAAATGTTTGAGATACTTGAACTAGGCTGTTTATGACCAGATGAATTGATCTTGTTTTCTTTAATCATAAGGGGTACAATTGTACGTATTTTGCATTTTTAAGTTCAAACACTCAATAAGTGAATTTACTCTTTTACTTGAGGTTGTTTTAATTTTTTTTTGTTTTTTATTGGTCCCAGAACTGCATATTTTATTTTTTTTTTCATTCATATTTCCACTACTCTACAACTGCTAGTAACGCCCTTATCGTTAAAGGCCCCTACACACTAGGCTAGTATTTTGTCGAGTGGCGAGTAATTTAGGAACTAAAATACTCGCTACTGCTCAAAAAATCGTTCGCACTACGGTCAAGTACAGTACACAAGTGAGTGGTGTTTTACAAAATGAACAGGCTGCTACGCAATAAAATGATGAATAAGCTAATAAGGCTTATGGTAATGGCTATTTTAGAAGAAGTGGAAGAAATAATTTGTGAAAAAAAAAAAAGAAAAAAAAAGCTACGGATATGAAAATATGATATGTTCATTGTATTTTCCAACTCCATATACGCAGATTGCTTCTTTTGTTTGTTTTAATATTGTGGGGACTTAATATTCCAGAGGCACTCAATCTGTAAATACTTTGACACAAATTTCATAGTTGTTTCCTCGCCCCAGTGAAATGACATTGTTACGGCAGCTAATGAACTCGCCTAAAACGGGAGGTTCGGACTTGTTTAGTCGATGAACAAGTGAGTAGTGACGAGTGGAGGGGGGGGGTGCTACTTGCCTGAAAAAATAGAGTACGACTAAATCGTTTAACTAAATCTCTTACTAAACTACTCGACTAAATTATTGCTGTTCAGACACCTTTAGTTACTAAATTCTTCGCCACTCGACTAAATTGCAAGCCCAGTGTGTAGGGGCCTTAAGACTAGGCATGTTACAACAGACAGACAGACAAACCGAGGATATAAGGAGTCTTTCAGAAGCCTAAAAGAAAGGTTTTTAACATTTCCTTTTGTTCACATGTTGAAGAGTTGATTTATTATATTTTTAACATCGTCAAAATTTTTATAATTGTAACTTTTTGCTTTGAAAATAGAATGACTTAATAACCAAGACTTAAACTTCAAGTGCAAGAAAGATAATACTATGGAAAGTATATAGTTTCTACTGAATGTTTTATTGCTAGGCGTTCATTAGTAAATTTTGAAATACATTTCTGATTTTACTTTACTGAGGAAAACAAAAGACAACAACAGAAAATTGGGAAATTATAAAAATGGGTAAAATGCCAAATGAAACACCTTTATAGAAGTTTAGAAAATGACATATCACTTAGTGCCATTATATCATGTTTTTTAAAAGTCCGGAATTTACTCTCAGGAACTACGTTACCTCCATTAGAACAGACAAGGTACCAACAAATATTATCCAAAAGCAAGAGTAACGACAGCAAAGGAAAAAGGGAACCTATCTCACAGAAATGCTAAACGTAAGTCTAGTTCCCTTTAAAATCTTCATACATAATTTTACTCTAAATTTCAGTTTTGGTACTAAAATCTGGTTTAATTTTACCATCACATGGTTATAATGGAAAGTTTAAATTACAAGACGGCGAATTAATTATTGTAAAAGGTGAATTTGAAAAACTGGGAATTATGATAAAAAAAGAAAAACACCAATAATATTTAAATTAAAATACAAAAATATTTTAAAAGTACGAATAATATTTCTTTTTGTAATATGAAATTAGACTTGCCATAAGATTTTTATTAACATTAATAGCTACAATTATTATACAGTGAATTTTAAATTTTTCTTGTCAAACCCAATAAGACAGTAGTACATTTATGTGGCATCTTTATTGTCTTTAAATACTCTTTGATGTTAACCATGAATTAAAATCAGAGGAAGTTTAAAACCCTTTGCTGTTTATATGAGCAATTGTTTGCCGGAGGTTTTTATGAACTTACTTGGCTTTACTTTTATTGGCAGCTTGTTCAGAATCTTCTTCTGTTCCTAAAACTTGACCTAATTTATCGGCACTTGGGGCTCCCAACTAGAAAAATATCAACCAATATTAATTTTAGAAAAATGTGAGGGAAAGAAATGGTTTAACTCTTTAAAACTTATCCATTAAGGACGAACCTGCTGCGCCAATAGTTCACGTCTTTTCTGCGATCTTTCTCGAAGCAATTTAATACAATCGGCCATTATTATTTTTAAGGCATTTTACGTTAACAAAATGAACACAGCAGAATAATAAAGGCAGGATTTATTTATACGTATTAATAAAGTTAGTCAAAACCCATTCCTTTGTGTTAAAAGACAATCTTTCGCTGTGCGCCAATTCCTCTAGTGGTGGCATTAGGTACTAAAAACAGAAAACCTACTTCCGATTCAACAGATTCACATCCGGTCAGTCAATTCCATTTACAAGGTACGATTGTTTAGTCGTAATCTTCGGCGTAACTTCGGCGATCCGCGAACATTTTTATTCGTGCAAATAAAAGTTGTAAAGTAAATGTAAAGTGTAAAGTAAATGTATGTAAATATTAACATATCTAATATGAAATTTAAGTGAAATTATTTCAAAAAATGATTTTTTTTTTTTGGGGGGGGGAAGCAAAAATAATATAAAACAAATTTTATATAACTATTAATTTATAATTTATATATATTAATAAACAAAAATTACAAATAAATGAATTAATTAATACAAAAGAATTTTATTTATAATTTTATCCTTTTTCAAAGTAATAATTTAATAAACAATAAAGTATTGGTAAATATTATCTTTAAATAAAAAAAAAAGTTAATTTTTATTAATAATAATAATAAAAAATGACCTTGAAATGAATTATTCAAGGTTCTTGATGTATTATCAGTAATAGAAGTTTTATGCAACATAGAATAAGTCGATTCTTTTTCCGTGACGATGTCTTTAAAAGATAGGTTTATACTGCGTTGTCAAAAAGTGACTTATCAACTGCATTTTAATTCATAAACAGTTCTTTAAGGAAAATTATAAACCTTGATTTGCGAAAATGAATCTAAAAGCGAAACTTATATACAGGGTGATTCAAAATTCCCTGTACAAACTTTAATGATAGGTCAGGAAAACAAAAACAAACCATATTCATAGTGGAACGTAAGTCCGCAAACGCTATGTGTGTGTAAGTAATGGGTATCTGGTCTTGTAACAATACAGTGTTGTGGTTGGGAGACAATCATTCATGGAAGGGCCAGTCACCTGCCTATGTGGAGTGTTAGGGAAGATGTTCAAACTGGCGTCTTCGTGGATAATTATCCGGGTTAAGATCCTGAATACGTTGCAGGCGAAAGGGCTGCAGCTGTTATTCATGAAGAATCCGCTTTACCGAGCTATGACTTAACGGAACTCGACGTGCAATTGCACGTGTGCTGATGGAAGGTTCATCTGCCACTGAAGACATTCTTCTACATCAGGTGTCACACAACGAGATCGGACGCAATGAACCCGTCTCACGAAGTCGATAGTCGCGCCGTTGGCACACTGTGTGAGCGGGATGTCTTTGTTGGGGAAGCCACTACGAGTACACCCTTGCAGCAATTCGCCTCATATTATTTGCAGCACCATAAATCAAATGCATGTCCGGAAATTCCGTTACGTAGTACTGCTCCATTAGCTGTTCGAATATTGACTCTGATGACTGTACATACAGTAAACAGCAAACAATCATGTCCTCCTGTGTCTGGCACGTGTCACAACACAAAAACGACTGTAGCACCGTATCAGTGCAAGACCGGACACACATTACTTAATAAAAACTGCTTGTTTTCGTACCCCCTATCTACCATATTTTTCTCTAACATAAGTTCGGAATATATATAATACAGTATAAATAAATCTTTTAGGATTACTACTCCCCACATAGCGAAATAGTGTCATCGATAAAATACGGGACCTAATTTTCTAATTTTTTTTTTTTGTAACACCCTCACTCCGTTATAATAAGATGCCTTGAAAAATCCAATCAGCTAATTGTTCTAAACAAGGTTGTTTAAAATTTTCAGTTATTGGATTTGAGTTACATTTAAAAGTATTAACAAGGATAAAATATATATGATATCTAAATTACTTTAATAGTTTGCAATTATTAAAATAAAATTTCAGCTGTAAAACATTTTTTATTTATCATTTATTTATAAATCATTTTTTTATTTATTTATTTCTCACCTCTTTTCTTCCCTTCTGTTTTAAATATCATGGTTACACGGGACGTAGGCAATTATGGCAGTAAATAAGATAAATAAATATGGGACGTCTCATATAATATGGGATGAACTTTAATGTGGATAAAAACTAATTGGATTCAGCCTATTTCGGTCTTATTTAATTCAGAAAATGAAAATAATCTCTTTTTTCTTTTGTATTTAGTAGATATTAGAAATTTAACGGTGACTTTTTGTTATATTATTTTCACGACTTAAATTAAGAATAAGGAAAATAGGTTTCAAGTTCTTTCAGCTTGTATTGATTGAAATCTATTTTTTTCTGTTCTAATGGTTTCCTATTGGAATTTCTCGACAAAGACCTAAACGGAAAAGATTTAAAATATAAAAAGTTATCTGTTGGCCATAAATGTTCATGCCAAGTTTCAACAAGATTCACCCGACGATTACAAAGTATTAGGGACAAACTCCCAGATGGAGGATTCTCTCTTTCTAGGGAAATAGCAGTGGTTTCCAAACTATTTTTTTCTCTGGTCAGTATTTTATGAATGGAAATTTGCGAGCGCCACGGAAGTTTTTGTAAAAACATTAATACCTTTAAAAAACTCACAATCACAATGCTTCGCAACGGCTTCTGATACGTGAATGAAAAAAAATTATTCAAAAGTTATAATAAGCTAACAAGCTGTTTTTATTGATAACTTTACAATTCAAAATCCACCACAATAGGTTCATGAACACTGAAGAAGGATGAGTAGAGCACAGATTGAGTCACCTTTACGTTAGACTGCGCCGGGTTGGTCTAGAAAATGCGCGCGCGAGTCTGTTTGCGACCCCATGCTATCTTATCCACCCGTATTTATATGGAATAATCGTCATTCTTAACTCAAACCTTGTTAATACACTGAATTCCTAATAATGGTTTAAAAAAAAAAAAGAGATGCAAGTAGCTCCTATCTATATTACATAAAATACAGAAAAATCACTATTTATATGGAATAATCGTCATTCTTAGCTGAAACCTTGTTAATAGATTGAATTCAATAATTTTTGCATAATTTTCCGACCAGCTAGAGATACAAACTCTACGGCTCTGAACTACTCTTGGCAAGACCTTTTCAACGACACCCTAATCAAGTCTCTAGCCCTTGTGGTTGCTGAGTTGATACTTTTCCACCGACAGACAGACAAACCGGTGATATTAGGTTTCACGGTATCAGAAGCCTAAAAAACTTGACCCTGCATTTAATTGTAATAAAATTGACTGAAAGCGCTTGTCCCTCTCCTTATGTAGAATTTTAATACATTCATGAAAGGCATTTGAGTTTTTTTAAAAAGCCTTTAAATCTCTCATCCCCCCAACATCTTCTCTTGTCAAACTATTTGGGAATCACTGATTCTTCTTTGTTTAAAAACAGCACTGGGTTGTTCTTCCATTGGATCCAGGAATTACACCTTAGGCATTTTCCTTCACCCAACACTCTTCAGTCAATGAAAGATGTGAGAAATACGACAGCAAAAAACATTGAATACAATAACCCAGCGTTTTTCAATCGGTTGTACTTGAGATATTATCCAGTGGTACACAACGAGGAGATTGGGTAAAAACATGAATAAAGATTAAATGTGATACTGGAAATGGATTTCTTTTTAGAATAAATAACTGTTCTATGCCCTCTAACTTAGCCATGAAGGGAATGAATAGATTGTTTTTCACAATACGATTCAGTCTTTAAAAATTATTGTCCCCTAAGATCCATTAGAATTTTAGGTGCTGGTGGTACTTGTAAGATAATTAAAACACGAGAAGTGATACCTCAGAAAAAAAGGTCGGGAAATGCTGCAATAACCCTAAGATATCCAATGGATTCTACCGTATTAAATGTGAATTATTCAAGAGGTATGTGTTTACTAATACAATGGATGCAGTGTTTGATATAATATATGTGTTTGTACTTTTCATTTACATATTCAATTCTAAGGCATTAACTTGGCCATTTTATCTAATAGAATCATAAAGTGGAGGTGGGTTTTCCATTATTTTTCGAGCGAGCTTTAGTAAAATGACGAATTCAATTACATTTCTGAATAGAAGCGTTGTTATTTAAGATTATTTTACAAAACTTTCACAAGAATCATTACCGGTAGGTTGTCAACAGTTATTCAAAACGTTCAATACCACACGAAGCACATGCGAATACTAAATCAGGTATAGCTAAAAATTTGTGCTGAATAAAAATTATAATTTTATTTTTTCAAGAATGAAAGCTTACTAATTATATTTGTAAAAATATAAACTTGAAAATAAATGAAATATATACAGTATATTTAATTTACTAATTAGTAAAATGAACACTTTAATAAATTAATGGTTAAATTCATAAAGAAATGATTTGAAGATCAATCTTGAGATGTTCATTCAATTAATATTTGAAATGTCTCTTGGGTTGCTGGACAATGCCCCTCCCTCTCACTTAGATGGAATGACGATGCCTTGAGACGATGTAGGCATGAACAACGACCCTGTCACACTTGCCCAGAATCACTCGAGTGGACGCAATTACTTACAACACTGACCATGGCACTGTCACTTTTACATCCAGAATATTCTAGTGTTACATCGTAAACCATTCACTGGAGTGCATTCGTTCAAAGGCAAAGTAATCACTACTGTTACTGCTAACAAATATTAACAAAATTTAAAATTACACTGAACAATCATCTCTAATAAAAACAAAAAGATATAAATAAAAAAGAAGAAACAATTTATTTATTTGTTTGTTTGATGTTAAGCGAAGCCCATTTACAAAAAAGAAATATCAGAGCATAACAATAAAAAACGTAGTAAAGTTACGCATCTAATTTCTTGGCACACCTTGTTTACGAAGCTGAGATTCATCTTTGTTTTAAAATAACCAGTTTTAATCCTTTTAGTTAATCCTCGCAATTTGATTCGATTAAAATTAATCCGAGTTCGACAACTTAAGTAAATAATGTAAATTTAATTATTTTTCAGAAAAATACTGTTATTATTCAATAGATATTAGAATCTGAAAATAAATGTGGACTTTCGTTTTGTCGTTTTACGATTTTAAAAAAATAAAAAAGAAAAAGAAAAAAAAAAAAGGAAAAAAGAATTTTAAGGTATAAAAATTTAAGTAAAAAAGGCATTTTTTTTTTCTCAGGAAAATGGAATCAAACTAAAAAAAAAATGTTTTCTTTTTCAGCTTGATTCTTTGATGAATTATAATGAAAAACCTCTTTTTTAACCCATTTCTAATTTTTTTTAATTGCTCCTGAATTTTATTTGCCAGTAAGAGTAATTTTTAATAATTGCTGATGTTTTACTACAAAAATTATGAATGACTTTTTTTCATCTCTCTCCGTTCTTTGCGGATATTCATACATTTTCATTGGATTTCATCCTGAAATACTCCGGCAAACCATACTTCCTGTTCATACTTCAATGATGTTATTTCTCTTTTGCAAAACTAACTGAGAAATGAAACTGTTTGTTCCTGAAACTATTAATTTGTTAGAAAACTTAGTAATGAAATATCCGGACGTTTTAACGGAAGTAAATTTAGACAAAAAAAAATTATGATATTAATTAAGGTAATCTGTATGAATACTTATTTCCAATACAATAAGGTTATTTACAAATCAGAAAGAGGGTTCCTATGGGTTCCCCAGTATCAGCTTCTCTATGCAATATCTTTATGAATCATTTGCAAAAACATATGAATGGCAAAATACAAGTATGCTTATGAATAGTAACGGTATGCCAATGATATCTTGTCATCTGATACAGCACTAGACTACAAATTCATCCATTCGACAAAAACTCTGTATCTTCAGGAAAAATGCTAAAGTTCACTGAGGAAGAAGAACAAAATGTGTTAATTTATAAAGTTGAAAATCACATTAGAATAAGACATTGCAAGAAAGAATGACCTTATTTTGAATTTTAATTCTGTACACAGTGTTTATGTGGAAACAGTTAACAAGTATTTAAGAAGAATTGATAAATCCACGAGTGATCTATTCATTTACCAAAAAAAGAAGAATTAAAGATGAAAGATCTGTTGAGAAAGAATGATTACCCAACTAGGCTTGTTGATAATGTTATAAGAAGAATTTCATTCTTAACCATAAAATCATTTCACTAAAATATTTGTCTAAGAAATATGGTATCAAGATAATATTTAAGTAAAATTATAATATTAAATCAATGCTTTGTAAAAAAAAATTACTGTCAGGAGTCTAACAACCAAATGGAGGTAATTTACAAAATTCAATGTAGGCCCTGCCCTAAGTTTTATTAAGGAGAACCAGGGCACTATTAGGGAAATTCCCAATATCTTAGATTATGTCAGTTTAATAAATCCGAAGTAGAAAATCCGAGTTTGAAAAACACAAGGTCCCCTAAGAGAAATCCACATTTTCTCTGCAGAAAGTGACACAAAATAGAGAAAGATAATGGAAGCAATGATCATCCGGAATTATTTATAGTCATAGAAATAAGAGTAAATAACTGGAAAGGGAAGATTATTTTGTGTTTTTGTATCACAAAATTATCTTAAATTGTTTTATAATTAAAAAAATGCCTCTTTTGATCCATTTAAATTATACTAATGATTATTAATTTTGTAACAATATTGTTGTTTTAAAATCTTATTAATGCTACTGATTTGTTATTATTATTATTATTATTCGATAGTTCATGAACAGGTGATAATTTTTGTATTTGTTTAAATTTTGTTTGTTATCATTTACTTTCAAAAATGCTTTTTAAAAGAAGAATATTTTCTTCGAAAATTCGCAGAAAATGGTAAACGTTTCGTCTTATTTCTATCTGACTTGGTTTGTTTTCTATTGAAAGAAATTTGATCCCATTCAAAATATTCCATTAACAATTCATACGAGTAGCTTTAATTAAAGTGTTCAATAAGAATAAAAGGAAATGTCTAGAATAACTGTAATTAAATCAAAAGTAATTGTCTCTAAAATTATAAATTAATAATAAAAAAATGCAACGAAACTTAAATTTAAAATAGTGATATATAAAAAAAGTGAATTGGCAGATTACTTCATGATGACATCACAGTTTCGCTATTAACAGAACAAAAGTCCTGAACATTTTCTGTTCCATTAGAACTGAATTCATCAGAAATCTTCCTTTTGTACAGGTTCTCTGTACTTTGGTTCTCAATGTAATTTGCGGGTGGGAAAAAAAATCAAAATCTTATAAAATATTATTAATTACTTACTTATTCGGACACGCAATATCGAGTTATATTAATACTAAAAAAAGCAAAAACAAACACAAACAGCATGGAAAGGTTGAAAAATATGAATCCGAATCAAAATTCGATGGAAAGAAAGCAGAGGAAAAACACGAGTAAAGTAAATTTAAAATCCAGAAAAGCTGAACAGTTGAAGATAGTGAAGGAAGAAAAGCTTATTATTATAAAGGATGAATGATTTGAAATTACATAGAGATATACTTAATACATAGAATCCTAATTACAAGCCAGATTTGTTTAGCAGAGAGAATTATGAAATATATAATTATAATTTTTGATGTCACAAATATCAAATTTCAGAAGATTTTTTAAGGAAAATATTTAAGGTCTTCAATTCAGGATTGACAGGAAGGGGGGGGGGGGCACAACCTCAAATATCAGAAAATTATTTCAAAAGTAAGATATGCTTTCACCAATCTACCAAAAATAAGGAAAATCTAACAGTTCCTATTCACCTAAATATTTTCTATAATCGAATTTTCTCTGGGAAGGAAATTTTCTTCTAATTAGCTAATAGATAGTTACTTAGACCTTAAGCTTTTTTTTTATATATATTTTAACAATTTGATACTTGCTATAATTAAATTTGCTTCTAATTTCTTCAATTGTAACATGTAGGTCATTTCGGAATTATTTCTAAAATAATGCAAAAGTTGAGAAGAATTGCTCCTGCGAGATTTGATCAAATCTGAGATATTTTTTTGCTCTTCACTGTAACGTGTCTTTTCGAGAATGGTTAAAAGGGATAAAATAAAGATGAATTTCTTACTCTTATTTAAAATTGAGAAATGTTGTATCTCCAGTGAATCCATGTCTTTCTGTTTTAGTTTCGTATAACCTTGCATTAATGAAACACAATAAAACCCCAAAGGCTTTTATAAAGTCGAATTTTTATTTTCAGTTTATTTTTGAACTAAGAAAGAAAAATGAAAAACCCTTCAACTATTTCTTATTTGCAGGAATGCTGTTTTAAATCCGAGCATATCATCCTGAGGAATTTAAACAAAAAGTTTTCCTAACAACACAATCTAGTGATTTACTTATGTCCTTCGTTCTTTATCCAGTATTAAATTCTCACGGTTTTTCCAAATAGGAATTAAGGACTTAATTATAAGTGAGGAAACGAAGTCTTTTGCTGTGTCAGTATTTCATTGAATTCCCAGGAGGGAACACAAACTGATATTAAAGCAATGATTGGTTAAACACTATAATTGAATATCAACTCAACAATGAAAATGATTCACACTTGGACCTTGAATTCAATGGAAAACAAACAAAAATTTGGAAAAAAAATTACACTATAATCATCCAATATTTTTTAAGCCTATTTCAAATTAATGTCGACTTAGATCAATGAAAAAACAAAAAATAAAACCACCATGACTAAGATCCTAATTATTTAGTGATTTCAATCAATATACTTTCAATCATTCCAATTTTAGGGAAAAGTACATTTGATGTTTCCTGATCCAAAACAATGACTGGGCTGCACAATCAATATTGCGAACCTATTTGGAAACACTGTTATACACATATGACATTGTATGTATGATTTTGATTGTATTATGAATCATCACAACTTCAAATACCCTTAAGAATAAATAAGGATATTTTTTTTCATTTTTCTTTTTCAGAAACTCTTAGAGATGGTTTTGATAAACAGCTGATATTTGCTAAAAGAAACTTAGAAGTTCTTAATCGATTGAGAAATAACAATTAGTTACATTTAATTCTCGTGACTGACAGTTAAACTAGAATTAACCACTGAATTGGATGCAATTAATTAATTAAATTAAAAAATCCTCTTCTCATCCATCTATAACAAAACTGATTTGTAATTCGTCTTCTTTTTCTAATCTTTATACACTGAGCTCCCAAAGTTATTAAGGATTTAAGCAGTAAAAAATCGTTTCATAGAATACACGAAAACATGTTTCATTTTCTACAAATAATAATTTAAAAAAAAAAAAATTAAAATAAGATAAAGGAAAAAGGAAGAAAGGCCCTCGTGTCCAGTGATATTGCTTTTCAAGAATTGCCGTGATCAGGATTCGAATTTGGGTTATTGCGGCTACGACGCACCTACTAATCATTATACGATCACGGCTACAAACACGAGCTGAAAGTACTCTTAAGGATACTCTTTCTTAAATATTATTACGGGACAGAAGTGACCGAGACAGGAACTCGTTTTTTTTTTCACCACTTCTATATTAAGTCACAAGGATTCCAATTAGGTGATGACTCATATCTGTCCGACTTGTAGTTTGGACTGTATAGGAGGTGATGGACGGACGGACAGAATGAACGTAAGAGCTGCTCTTCTTTACAGTTTTCGTTTTTGAGTTTCTTGATAAATTGAATAATTTACAACATTTTAGCCGTAATGATTGTTTTCATTCTATACTAATGTTATGTTTAAAAAGCATGTGGTTATTATCATAACACCTAATAAAGTAATCGATAAGTAATTCTTAACTGCTATGCGGGGGTGTTATCTTTTAAATACCGTTTTTAGTTACAGAAACATTTATAGCCAAGTCTTTGGTTGTCCAATGGGTTCGCCTCTTGTTAGTGACTTGGAAAGTAATATTATATAGAAATTCCATAAATATATTAAACTGAATGCACGATATCTTTATTATCTTAGACGAAGATTATATTAATAATCTTAAGGAAGACTCAAAAATTTGATGAAAGAATTAAGTTAATAATATTGAAATTGTTGGTGTGGACGAAAGTAAAGATGAAATCCTTTCTAATGTAATAACTAAAATAGCAGAAACATTACAACTTCCAGATCCAAATGATAAGATTGAGGTAATTCACAGATATAATACTAAACAACATAATAAAATTAGACCGATAATCATTAAATTCTTCAATAGAAAGGACAGAGATACATGGTTGCATACATTTAAACTAAAAAGGATCATAACAAATGATGATATTTTTGGAAATAAGAATAAGTCTAGGATATTTATAAATGAAAATCTCACAAGGAATTTGAAGAATTTATTTTGGAAAGCCAAAACTGAAGGAAGAAATAAAGGATATAAATACATTTGGATCAAGAATTATAAAATATTGATGAGAATGAATGAAACGTCTAAAATAATAAGGATTAACAATGATGAAGATATTAAAAAAATTTAAATTTCTACTTAAATGGCGAATAATTTAGAATTAGGAAATCTTGAAATTTTAGATAATTTACATTCTTGGACACCTAATACAACTAATAACAAGAATAATATAAATATTTTATTCCTTAACATCAGAAGCATTAAATCAAACTTTAATTATTTATTATTGAATATTAAAAACAGATTAATTTTTCTTGATTTTATAATTTTGGTAGAAGTCAATATCAAAATAGACGAGATAAATTTTTATAATATACAGGGCTTCAATAAAATATATAAATTAAGATCTCAAAACAAAGGAGGAGGTATTGTATTATTTTTCAGAGAAAACTATACTGTTGATTTCAATTCTGTTGATACTATCACTTATGAAAATATAATTTGTGACGTTTACTCTAATAACTTGAATAAGCCAGGCAATAAAGAATTTATCCTGAATATAATCTACAAACCTCCCCATACAAACAAAACAATATTCAACAAAGAACTTAGACATAATTTATTAGAAATAAAAAATAAAAATGAAAAAGATTATAATTGTATTTATATTGGGGATATCAATATGGATATTGATCCAGATAAAGAAATTAACAAAAATATAAATAATTATCTAAATAATTTATATACTTTAGGATACAAAAATCATATTTATAAAACAACTAGGAATGCAGTAACAACAAGATCTTCCTCAAAAACATGTATTGATCATTGTTTTACGCATCTTAATAATTATGAAATAAATGCGAACATTGTTGAATGGGATATATCAGATCACTATGGAATTCTTATTGAAATTTACCAAAATGTCAGCAAAAATAAAGATCAGATCAAAAACAAAAGAACGAGATATCCTGTGGATCAACTTTATTTTAATAAGAAAGTTTCTGATTTAACAAATGAAATTAAAACCAATTACAATAAAGATCCTAATGCTTATATAAGCAAATTAAAAAGGATTATAGAAAAAGCTAGAAATAATACCAAAAATGATATAAAAACAAAACAAAATAATCATTATAAATTCAAAAACAATATCAAGAGTAAATTTAAACAAGAATGGATGGATGAAGATTTAATGAGACACATAGAAGAAAAAGATATGTTATTTAAAAAATTTAAAAATAACAAGACAAATAAAATATATGAAAAAAATTATAAAAAGAAAAGAAATTGGTTGAAAAATTATATAAATAAAAAAAAGAAACAGTATATAAATAAACTCTTTGAGAATAGTTTACATTCAAATAACATGTGGAATATTATAAAAAGTGATATTAGTAATAACAAATGCAAAAATGACAATCGAGAAATTAATAAAATATTAGCTAATTATGATATTAACATAATTAATTCAAAATTTTCAAAAGTTTTTAATTATAAAACTCACAGTAATTTTGATCATTTTAATTTACAAAATTATAAAGTTAATGAGCCTAACAACCCTAAGTCTATGGTTTTACTTCTGCCTAATCAAAATGATATTTTACATATAATTCAAAATTTAAGAAAAACTTACAGTGCAGGTGTTGATAGTATAACTATCAATGAAATTAATAACAATAAAGACACAGTTTCTTTATTTCTTATGGAATTATTTAGAAATATCGTTCAAACCAATAAATATCCAAATTTGTGGAAGATTGCTTATATCATTCCAATACATAAAAGTGGTAAATATAATATTTTTGACAACTACAGACCAATCTCAATTCTCTCTAATATTTCAAAAATTATTGAAAGTTATCTAACCAAGTCTATATATAATTATGTTACAAAAATGAAAATCCTCAACAATAATCAATATGCTTATCAAAATAACAGTAGTACAACTAAACTCCTACATAATTTAAACAATGATATAAATAAAAACTTAAATGACGGAAAAATAACATATATTGCATTAATAGATTTTAGTAAAGCATTTGATAACGTTAATCATTCTATTCTTTTAAAAAAATTAGAAAACTATGGAATAAGAGGTAATGTACATAACCTATTGAAAAACTATCTTGAAAACAGAAAATTTAAAATTAAAATTAAAGATAACATTAGTAGCACTTATAATATAAAAAATGGTGTACCACAAGGCTCAAATTTGGGATCTATTTTATTTATATTGTACATAAACTCTGTATGCAAATGCATTAAACACTCTTCAATCTATATATATGCAGATGATATTTTAATATTAAATAGTAACAAAAACCAAGACATTGCTTTCGATCTTCTTCAACAAGACTTAAACAATATATCTAAATGGTCTTTCAATAATAAAATGACGATCAATCATAAAAAAAACCAAAATTATGGTTATTAAGAATAAAAATAAAAAAATATATTATAATAAATCTTTTATTTTACATGAAAATTCATGCAGTAACATAAATAACATAAATTCAATTATAAGTAATGACTGTAACTGTAATGCTATTGATTTTGTAAATAATCAAAAGTATTTAGGTGTTTTTATCGATGATAATTACAATTGGAATTTTCATTATAACTATATTGTTAAAAAACTACATACTTTCACTTATATGTTTTATCATTTAAAACATATCTACCCTTTAAGGCAAAAACTTATAATTTACAAAGCATTGGTTGATTCTGTTTTGGATTATGGATTGGGTTGTTGGATTTTTTTTAAATAAATGTCAAATTGATAATATCAATAAATTGATTTTAAAGATTTTTAATAGCATTTACATTAATTATAAAAACGAAACTTCTGAACAAAAATTAAAAATAGAAGAAAAATTTATTTATAAAACTATTTTGAACAATTTCTACAAAATTAGAGACAAAAAACAAAACTACAACATTGGTGTTTCGACTAGAAATAACTGGTTGAATATTTTTGAAATTAGTAAACCAAATAATAATTTTGGTCTCAGATTAGACAATTATGTCAAATTTAAATTATTTAGTCAAATAAATTGGGAAAATTATACTAGTAATAGCATTAAATGTATTAAAAATCAATTAATCTATGATATAATTAATGATAAAATAAAAAAAAACTTTTAATCTATGCTTTTAATTTCAACTTTATAAGTCATATAACAAATTTCCAGCACCTATAACACAGGTGTAATTAATCTAATTGCACCTAATAGGACTGGTTAACATTAAAATAAAATAAAAAAAAAAAAAGTTCACTACTGAAAAAGAAACTAGCACGGAAAGGAAAAGAAACCTTTTTAGAGGGTTATTTTATAATTAAAGAAATAACACAGATTATCAAATCTTTGTGCTAACATTAAAAGGTTTGCTAATGGTAGATTAGAATACAGTTTATTTCGTAAACCCTTTCTCCACAACCCTATCACATCAAACCTTCCCTAATTGTTCCAGAACAATATTTGTGTAGTTCCCATTGTCACCACCAGGTGCAGATGTAGCGCTATTTCAGAGATTTCACCCCATTAGGGATGGTTAACCGACTTCCGCAGGATAGTAGAGAGTATCTATACAAAATTTGGTTCCAATCGGTCAAACGGTGTAAAATAGTATAGAGAATATACAAAGATACAAACTTTGACTTGTATATACAGATAGATTAGCATGGGTTTCTTCTATCACTTGCTAGAAACTATTCGAGAAGGAAACACAAATCTCCATAGGAAAACATTAGAATCTAAACAAAATATTTCTATCGATGTTTTAAACAATGGATATTAATCCATTAGCTAATCCATTAAAATGGATTAAAATGAACCTGATTTACATAATTTAAGTAACTTATATTTAAACAATTTTTATTTTCAGAAAATAGAAAACGTGGACTGTTTGTATCCAGTAGATGATAATAATGTCATTGGAAAATGAAGGCAGACTTTTCGCTTTCACGACTTTAAAAAAAAAATCGAAAAAAGAATAATAATAATAAGGTAATTTTAAGTCATAACATTTGTTGGGGAAATAGACTTTAAATTCTTTTAGGAACTTTTGGTTGAGTTTTTATTTTGTTTAACAGAATTTGTAACTTGTAAATTGACGTCTGAGTTTAATTCCTTATGTTTCAATGACATCATTATTTAACAGGGATAAGTCTTCTCTTACTCTTTAGTGTTTTATTCTACTTGTTTATTTCCTAAATAGAATGATAATACAAAAAGAAATGTAACAAATGAAGTATATTTATAATAGATCCAGCAATATCAAATCAAAATAATTTTTCACGATTTTTTTAGAAAATTCATAATAAAAAAACGTTTGTATTTTGATGTTTATCAACAAAGGGAATTTTATGAAATTTCTTCAATTGAAAAAAAAAAAAAAAATATTGAATATTTTTTATTAGAAATGCTGGGAAAAATGTATTTTGCATAGAAATGTAAGTATATAAAAAAAAGAAAAGATGGTTCATGTGCTAGTAGTTGCTTTTGGTTATTATTCCCATTACAAATAATAATAATATTTTCTTTTTTAAATATTCCTTTATAAAGGCTTGAGATCCTTGAAACCTCAGAAACTTTGCTTAAATCTCAGTGCTTAAGAATAGCAGGTAAATAAAAATGAAATACTGTAATTTCTTTTTCTGTTTCAACGACTAAAAACAAAAAACACTACTTCAATAATTTTTTAGTTTAAAAATCTCAAAATTTTTTAATCTATTACCAATCCTTGTTGAAGCCCAGAAAGCAAAAGAATCAGTAAAATATATTTAAAACGATTTTAAAAAATATATAAACCAATGAAAATTCCTTTTCATCGATCAGTTCAGTTAATCAAAAGAAAATAACTTCTAGAGATCTTCTTTTCAAATAAAGTTAAAACGGTTTTTCAAATGAATATAAGACAAGGAGATCTACTTCGAAGAGCGACGACGACAAACAGTCCATTTAATTGTTTATTTTAACACAAAGCGTGGGAAACATTCTTGCTCAACTACATCTTTTGTCTTTTTTAGACACAATGTATTTCTTTCTTAATATTTCTAGACAGCACTAAAAGCAAGCAACGAAAACATTACAAATGTATTTTTTTATGTCAGTTCTGGTTGGCCGATGTAAGACAAAGCAACTCAGCTTAGCATAAACACAACCATTTACGATTTCTGTGTCTTCCAAGAAAAGTTGAAACCAAGTGACATGGCGTCGTATAATTAATGTGATGCCACCGTTACATTGAGATGCTGAGGGGATGAGGTAAATATGACTCAGCCCCTTAATAAGACTGTCCAAACAACTCAACTCAAAATCACTATTCCGATCAAAGGACGTAGCACAAAAATCCATCATTTTTCCTCGAGTGCTTTCACATCCTCTTGCTGAAATAAACTCTTCTGTTGAACTTCGTCATAAAGAATTACACCGTTACAGCCATTGTGAGCGTCTGTGTATGACTAACAAGCTTTTACTTCGAAACTAACCTTGAGTTTCCAACATATTCGAAATTCACCTGAGTCAGTGCACATGGAAATAATTAAACTCACTCAAAATTAACCGCTATCAAAACAAGAGAACAACGTACTATTAGAATCTGACCTTCGCCCACAAACAGTGGTTGGTTACAGACACAAATATTTCCACCATTTGCTTTTCAATGGAAAATTCATTTCATTTCTAAAATTACTTGGATTGCTATTTGTAACGCGGGAAAATCAACAAACCTATTAGCTTAATTCGCACTTAATCTTCAGTCGTTGATGATAAGTCATTCACTTATTTTTTATTTCTGATTTTTTTTTAAGCTTATTGTGAATCCAATCTATTTGTGCTTTAATCATTTATTGTTTAATTTCACTTTTAATATATAATGAATGATTGGAAATAACAAATATTTTTTTCAGTCTATATTTGATTTTTTCCTCCCCGTTTTTAGATGAAGAGATATTTAGAATTTTTGTATTGTTTAAATTATGATGTTAACGTATTCAAATGTAATTTACCTGATTTCACTTTGTTTCTTCTATTAAACACATTTCTTGTGGAGTCCTTAATCTTGTTGCGCCCTAGATGTAAAGATATACTTTGGATTAGTCCATTTTTGTAAGTTTGATAAAGACAGAGAAAACAATAACAACAAATAGTTTGATTTTAATCCTTTAAGGAGAGTTTATATCAATTCGTTCTAATTTATAAATACTATCCAAAAGGTAAAAACTTATTGCATTGATGTTCCTTTTTAGTTTTACTTTAGTTACACTCACTTTCTTTTTTGCATCCACTAATAAATAATTAATTGATAACACTTATATCTTCTGTATAACTTTATTTTATTTCTCGGATACTGTAATTCGATCTTACCAGACATATTTGAAAGAAAAGAGACTAATTTTAATATTTATGTCAACGTGAAGAAATTTGAGCATTTATATAAGTTCTAATATATAAAAATTCAAGCAATCTTCGACTATATAAGCTTCTTTAATACACAAAACGAGATAGGAAATACAAATAAGTCGATCCATGTTATCATTATATTTGGCATGTTCATATTTGGCATTTCATGTCCTGCTCAGGGATTCTAAGGCGTAATTTTATTAAATTTGATTCCTAGAATGTTTCTTAGTAACATTTTGCTGAAATTAAGAGCTCAATTTAATAATTCTATTTAAAAACTTACCCATAAAAGCTGTCGTCATTTCAAAATTAAAAAAAAAAACTTATCGCAAAATAACATTATACTGAATATTGAAAAATTCTTATATGCAAATTGTTATAATATTGTTATGTTGGATCTACTATTTTAAATAGGCTTGAATCATTTATAACATAAAATTAAAGAGAAAGTTTATTATAATTATTTGTTTATTTATTTATTTTTTTCACTGATCTAAAAAACGAGGTAGGAAATATTTGTAATAAATATAATAAGACAATTAAAGATCTACTCAAATAGGCTCTAAATTTAAAGTATTTCGTAATATTTAAAAAAAAAAGGTCACAGGGAAGAATGTCAGATTTTTTCCTATTTGGATTCTCGACTTGTCTGACACAGAATTGTATTCCGTATTTGTAATTCCCACAATAGAGCCAGAATCCAACGAAGATCTTCCGACCAGATTATCCCTTTTTCCTATTTCTAGGACTTGTTAAGTGGCTGACTTCCTCAATTAGATTCTTCTGTCAATAAGAACTCAATTGAAATAACTGACATTAATTGCAAGATGACAACAAAATCTCTTATTCCGACCAAATAATGAATGGGATTACAGAGAGAAAATCATTAGATTTCATGGCTTCTATTAGAGCCTCTTTTTTTTTTTTCTCTTCAACAAATTACAAAAATTAAAAACAAGAAACAATTTCCTTTATCCATTAACATTTAAAAAGGAAAAAAAGTATGCTATAACACCACTGTGTAGACAATAGTGCAGTTAAGTCTTAATTGAATGACCTCATCTAAAATGGAAATATTTCCGAAGTGTTGAATTATATCTGATATAAGAAAGTTATTTCTTTAATAAAAGAGATTTTAAAAAAACAACCTCATGTGGATTGCTAACTGGTCTTACAATGAATTCATTGCCAAAGCTAATTAAAGCTTTCTACAGCCTAATATTGGAATGGTTGGTGTTGAGATGTTCTGGAACTGAACTGAATTGAATTTATTAAATGAAAAACGTGGATTTTTATAGTATTTACATAGTTTGATTTGATTGGTTAAGTAATTAAAAATATATATAATGATTGGATAAAAGCATAACGAATTTAAATTAATTAACTGAGTCAAAGGCTGCAGCAGAAAAGAATTTAAAAATAAACAGAACATCAGTAATTAGAGAAAAGGAATTAAAATAAATAACGGTTAACGATTAAAATGAATAAAATACAGATAAATAATTTCTACAAAAATACAAATAAATGATTTCTAAAAATATTTACATATAACAATATTGCTTTCTCCGAATACTTACAGCGATAAATTGAAACATTCTATTTCTAATTTAAGATTAAGTTGAGACTGCACAAAAAAGGAATATTAATCTTACAATACTCCACGGAATATCATCGTCAAAAAATATAAGCAAAAAAAATGTTTATATTCCTTTTTATGCACTCTTAACCTTAATAAGTTTTTCTTCTCTATTAATACAAGACCTTTCTCTCTTTCGATTAATTAAACCCTTTTAAAAGTCTGTCATCGCATTCTTTGCTCTGCCGATATTTCCAATCTGCTTAGTATTATTTAAGTTTTTATTTCTTAACCTCTGAAATATTTTTAGGATAAAAAGAAAACAAGGTTAAGATGGACTCAAGTGTTTTCTCTCTAGAAGTCTATTTTCTTCTCGGGTCAATCTTCGTAATTGGTTTTTCCGTTTCCGGAGCACGAATGCTTCTAAGTGTAAGTATTTATTTTAGTTGATTCTTTATCTGCAGAGAACATCTTCATCCTCGTTCTTTGATCACTTTTTTACCCTTGGACTTGGCCATTGTTCGCTGATTCTCATCATTTTTTTGTTTTGTTCAGATAAAATAAAAATCACAACGAAACAAATGGGAGGCAAAAGAATGACAAAATGAAGTTGACAAATGATTGATGAAAAGTGAAAAACGAAAAATTTAAAATACCCTCCCGGGAAAGGGTACAGTTCAGAGGATGGGGTTGACGGTAGATGTTATCCTTTCCATTGAATTCATGATGGAAGTTTTTCTATTTTTTTTGGTTTTGATTTTGATAGAATAGTAAGACTATCTTTCTTTTGGTTGGATGGAAGATTAAAATTCAAATACTTCCCCAAATATTAAAAAAAAAAAAAAAATCTTTAAATCATCTGGTATTGTAGTAATTAATGATACCAATGACAAAGAAAAAAAAAATACGTTGATAAGGCAACAATAAAAATTTGACAAATACAGTATCTTAATTTTTTTTTTCTGTCTCTATCAAAGATAGACGAAGACTCTTCGTTTGATAAGTATTTCCTTGTAATAAATATCAGGTAATAATTTTAAGCTATCAGCAATGACACCATCGTATTCTTAAAAAGAAAAATAGCCAATTAAAAGCAATCAAGAATAGCAGCAAGGAATGTGATTTGCCCAAGAGACATTACTCTTTTTCATAAAGCTTGTTTTTTAGCTTGTTTTCTACAAACAAGCAATGAAGGAACATGTAGAAAGAAGAAACGATGAACAGAAGAATTCTACGTAGATTCCTGGGAATGGCAATGAATAGCTGGATCGTCGAAATTAGATATTTTCTTTTGGATTGCCTGATGCAGAAGAACTTTCCAATGAAACTACATGCATTCTTATGTGTTGGTAGTTATAAATATTGCTATTTTTTATCTTTTTTTTTTCCCAATAAAAGGTATTTAGGAATTTCCAAAGCCATTATTTCATTTGTTTATTGATGAAAATCAACAAAATTAATAATAGTAAAGAATTGAGAGGCTCAGTGGAAAAGAAGCATAAGCCACAAAGTTAAAGTTTTACAGGAAAGCAAGTTTAGAAAAAAAATAATTGCTTATAGATTGTCTTTTTGTAATTTTGTAAACTGGTGAAAGTAGTGATAAATTATAAATCGTAGTTAATGTAATAGAAATACACGGCATGATGTAATTACCAAAAAATCAAAACCACCTACATGTGGCCTATGTCCAAATCCACTCACTAGACTCTTCAATAATAAAACGATAAACCAATAAAAGAAATTACCTGTAAAAAAATAAATAAATAAATAAATAAGCTATAGTCGTGGTTGAAAGACCACTTTTTCAGTGACAACCAACACTCGATTTGTGATGAAGTTCTGGCCTTATTTTGAATTATTTTGTGGCTGGAATTTTGACTCTTTGATTCCAATATTATGACTTCCTATCGTTTTGAATCAGACAATGTGGATAATAATTTTTATTTCAAAGATATCCAGTAGCGCTTCCGACGAGAAATGAGTTTTTCGTTTCTTTCGAGTCATCCACAGGTTCTTTTTCAGGAGTCCTATCTTCAACATGATAATAGATTTGATTAAATGAATGGATTTATCAGCTTAATTTTTATTAAGTGAGTTTTTCAGGGATTTTTTTTTTCTCTTAAAACCTGCTTCTCGAGAGGGAAAAAAAAAAATGTTATTTTCTGTATTAGTTTTATTTTATTACTAGTATTGAAAATTTATAAAACGCGATGAAAACATGACAAGTTTAAACTAAATGGCAACAAAAACATATAACCTCCATTTTCATTAACCTGATATATTTAAAGGTAGGCCTAAGTTTGGTGCTGAAGAAGACTAACCAGAGCGAAAGAGTTTTATTTCTGATGATTGTTTCTTTCTAACTGACTTAAAAAAAAAATATTTTTAATCAGATTTTTATAAATCTTTATGAAATTTTTATAAAACAGTTATTTAAAGTTTTTAAGTAGTTTTTTAAGAAGTGAACGTATCTTTGACCTAGTAATCATCATTATCAAAAATCTTTGTTAATTAGATGAGTGTCAAATCAAGATAGAAATACTTACTATCTGTACAGTCGTTGTCTAAAGCAGTAGCTTCATTTTTTTTTTTTTTTCCTTCAGTCTCTGAAAAATATAACTTTCCTTTATTACTTCATTGTAAATCCTAACTTGCACTGAAATTCCGTAACTGTGCAAAGAATTTACGACGCTTCTGAACCGAAGCGTTTTAATCTGAATTTTTTTGAAGCATCACAGGATATTCCTGTATCATAGTTATTATCACTCAACAGCTGAGCAATTGACGACTCACTGATTTTAAAAACCATCAATTAAGCGTCTTATTTGTATGTAACAAGAAAGGTCATAAATGGACAATAAATAAGTTTTCGCACACTGAGAAATCATAAACTGGTCAATTGTTTCATCCTTATTAGGAATCATCAGTAAGATTTACCCTTGGCTCAGACTCAGCGAAAGGACCTGCTGATGTTTCATAATAAGGACGAAACAGCTGTCCAGGGTTACCGTTAATGACGGCTCACTGTGCGAAAGTTTATTTGTTGTCCATAATTATATGGTTTTTCTTGTTATATCATTTGTTTATGAACTTTAAATTTTGCTTTCTAATGTCTTTTTTTCTGCTACTATAGATTTCACCTGTTACGTCACACCACTAGTTATTTTCATCGATGTTGCCAAGAAGTTTTCAATTTACACCCGAATACTTGAATCACTGCATGAAAATCATTGTGGGTAGTTATTAATCTAGTACAAAGTATAAAAGAAGTGACTGTCTGATAAAGGAACGCTATTTGGAATTAAATGTTTATTCACTGGAATAGAGACGGAGGCGCTACGGAAGAATTCCTCAATGATAAAGAACTAATAGTTTACAAGGAAAGCAGACAATGGGAAGCAGAAAGGCTTCTGACATTGGATTGGAGAGCATGGCTAACGGAGCATTGGTAGGATTAGAAGGAGGAGGACGTAAGAACATTAACAAAACAGATGAAAGCTCAGAATATTAAAGATGCGGATATTTCCATTTCCATATTGCGAAAATCTCTGTTTAATAATTATGTCTTAAGAAGTAGATTAACGGGGGAAAAGCTTCCATTAAACCCGTTATGCAGATGGAAAAAGAGAAAACAGCAATTTCTTAATGATAATCTTACAAAACCTTGAAGAAAGACTAGGAGAAAAGTAAAAGGAAAGTCAATGGTTCAAAGAAGAAATTCGAAGGTAGTTTTCTTTTTTCTTTGTAATATGTTCAGAAAAATTGTCTTAAAATTAAGAACAATATCTTAATAATAAATCAAGACATTTTGAATTGTTTTAAAAAAGAGAAAATTTTATCAGTTGAAATAATAAATGAATTTTAAAGATTAAAAGTGATCCTGAATTAACCACAAAACACTCAGGTTTCTAAGTTTTTATTCTAAGTATTTTTTTTTTTTTGAAAATTATTTTTAATATTTTTTTAATCCCCTTTTTTCCTCGAAGATTTTTCCTTTCAAAATAGTTATTAATATACATTTTATTTTATTCCCCCCCCCCTTGAATCTTTATATCCATTTATCAAACATTGCTTTATAGATTTGAGTTTAACGTTTATTATACTTTAATAAAACATGCTCAAAATATTTAAAAGTTAATTTTAAGTCGAAATAAGCAAATCCATCTCAATCGGGAGAATTCGAATCTGTAGAAGGATGAATTTTCTCCAAAATCCACAGAACAATGAAAAAGAAACAGTGTAAAGTCATCCTTGATAAAAATACAGTAACCTCTGGCCTCCAAAAAAATCGGTCGAGATTTCATTCTACAGCACAATAACATCCCAAAACTCAACTTACGCTTGTGGCGTGGTTATCTGGAAGATGAGGAGGCCAATGGAACCTTGAATAGTGTGGCTGCCGCAGTCACCAGATCTTAACCCAATCGCGTAACTGTGGGATGAGATCGACAGAAAGGTCCTCTTTATTTATGGAGAATTTATGGAGAAAGATTGGGCAGAGCTCAAATCCTTACACTGTTATCGAGAGACACACAGCTGTTATAGCTAGTGTAATGGTTTGAGGAACCATTTTTTATGACAGCAGATTCCTTTTCATAATGATTCGAAAAGTTTAAATGCACAGCGATACATGTAAGAGATCCTGTAAATCCCTTGTTTTGCCCTTCATGCACACCTGCCAAGAGCAATTTTCCAATAGAAGGATAATGCAAGTTCACACATTGCACACGTTTCCCAGCAGTGTCTCCAAGCAATTCAAACCCTTCCACAACGTCCCCAGATTTGTTTCCCGTCTTTGACATCTGTTTGCGTCTTTGACATACTGTGATGTCAACTGCATTCATCATTAGGAGCAGCATTTGCTTGGCGTGATCTGCCACAAGACAACATGAGGACTTTGTTTCACTCCATACACTGCTGTATTCCAGAGACAAACTAATAATATAACTGATGATTCTATTGTGCAATAGAAATTTGTTGTTTTTTTTAATGTGAAATTTGAATCAATTCCAATTCAATCCAAATGGCATTTTAAGTTTAATTGCAATGGGACGCTTCCTTTATGGTGCTTCAATTTTGTTGTTATAAAGTGTATTACTGGTGAGGGACCAGTAACCAGTAATCTGCACCAATATCAGTCCAAAGCTTTAATATCAAAATTAAAAATGATCAAAAACTATTTAATATATCAAAATTAAATTTATAATATCAGTCATTTTAGATGAATTTATTAATTTCTTTAAACGTAGGAACCGACATTCCGGAAGTAAATCAGAAATGAAAAAAAAAACTGTGAAAAAGTCGCAACTGAGAAAACTGAAGAATTTAGGAGGTTTGTATGTTCATATCTTATTCATTGTACGAAATCAGTAAGTTTTGCGCAGGCATTACGGCGCGATCGCATCAGAAAAATTCTGAGATCTGAAGAAATAATTTGTATAGGGGGAATGCGCGCACCGACCATTCGGGAGCTTTCAGAAATTCCGAAGTCGGAACGGTTTTTTTTTTCCCCTGAAGATCTGCCTACACATAATCGGCACGATCGGATTAGAAAATTCGGATAGAATAACATGTATAGAAATCAATGGAAGTGCTCACATTAACGCTTCGGAAAACTTTCGAAATTCTGAAGTCGGAACAGAATTCTGGCCAGAGGATACCGTGGAAAAAAATAAATAAAAAAGAAGTTAATAATACTTTATTTTCGACAGTCTATCTTAAATTTGCCAAAACTAACTAAAATTCATTTGAATAAGATATAATAATTAATAAATCTATCAGTTTTAAAAGAATTTATAACTTTTTATTGTTTATATTGTTGTTATTTTTTAATTTAGTTTATTTTTCGAGGAACATTTTTCTACATAAATAAAAAGAAACTAAAAAAAAAAAAAAAAATCAAAGAAATTATTCTGAAAAACTTCCAAATCAAAACCAAATCCTAAAATTTTTAAAATAAAAAATACTATCGCGAACAAAATATATATAAAACATATAAACGATGATAAAATATATCGTTTGATCTTGCTGATGGGGAACTTATGACTTCCTGGAAACCGTCCTAGGATGTATTGTATATAATTTTTTTAAAATAATTTTTAACTAATTTTAAAAATATTAATTGTAAATAATTTGTGTGTATCAATTGTATATCATATATGCTCCAATAGAGGCCCCCGGCGTTTATTTGCAAAACTAGCCTCGGCTCCCGGAGCTTAATAGAGACCGGCTGCTGTTAGAGGCCGGCCATTATTAACAAAAACCTTCAGAACGCAATATTTTTACACATAAATACCGGCTAGTATTACAAACAGCTACTTTAATTGAATTTCATATGCTACATAAGACTGTTAAAGATAAATGGCAATGTCTTTCTGTACCTTTCGCTGCTATTTATCGTCCGAATCCGCAATGACGGGCGGCCGCCTCACCGGAAGTTTCTTTCGCGTATTCCACCGCGCGACTCTTAAAGGCAATGTCAAATGACCGTTTCGGCGGCATTTTGAAAGGCAATGTACAGTAGGGTATTACGCACGACTATAAAGATACGGACGCTTACATTAGTACCGGTAGGCAAATATCAAAGACCCGGCTACTGTTAAGAGACCGGCTACTATTTGGCCGTGTTCCCTCTGCAGCCCGGCGCTTATTAGAGACCGGCGACAATAAGAGACTCTGCGTTTATTGGAACATATACGGTATATTTACTAAATTATAAATCACACACGTTAAAAATTGTACATAATATAATATATAAACGATAATAAATATATAGTATATCACGAACAAAATATATATAAAATACATAAACTATGATTAAATATATATTACGGACAAAACTACTATGTATTTGTTTATTATTTAAATATTATTTAAATTACTTATTAATGCGCAATTATTTGACATACGTGTAATGTAATAAAAGTTGAAGTAACTTGGGTCGCGGGAGGTAAGGCTCCCGGCGTTCCGTGACCAACGGGATTAAGTTGAGGTAGGATGGTCAGTCCGACGCTCCCCCGCCTTTAATCCTGGAAGACATTCAACAGAGGGCTGGGTAGACTCTAGGATCCATTTGAAAGAATGGAGCATGGAAAAAGAAGAAAAGAATAAAGCGTGGAAAAATCCCCGCCCTCCGCCAAGGTCGGGAATCAAACCTGACACCTCCAACTCAAGCGCCCTTACCCACTATAATCATTTACGATTCCATATTCCCATAACCAATATTATATAGAAGAAAATAGATTCAAATGAGAGTTTAAAAATCTTTTATTTTTTTCGTCGAGATTTTTTTAACAAAAATCAGTTGTCGTTATCTTTATATTTACTTTACATAGTATAAAAAAAAACAAAAAACAATTAAATGAGTATAAAAACTAATTTAAAATACAGGAGCAGCTTTAAATGAGTTTCAACTCTGTATTTTTTTTTCTTGAAACAAATGAATTAAGTAGAAATCAGCCTTAATAATTTATTTATTTATTTATTTTTTGTTATCTAACAAAAATAATGACTACCTCTTAACAGCTACTCCCTTGTGTGAAAAGAAAGCAGCATTCGTTTCTTTTGCTTTTGATGCGCGCGCAACCTTCAATAGGAGTCAGGAATTTCCAAAATAATGTGCGCACTTCTTAAGGCCAGTGTCGGGTCGATTCTGATCGGATCTGTTCTGAACCGTACAAGCTGATACGTCACAGTAAAAGAGCAACGATATTTATTTTAAAGTAAGAGCCACTTTAATAAGAGGTTTTTGCTGAACATGAATAAAAAGCAGTATTTATACTCATTTTATTTACATAATTACGGTGTTAACTTTTCTTGTAAAAGGGGTTTGTAGGGAATTACCACTCACATTATCACTCACAGTACATATTAATTAAGTTAATTAAAACCAACCAACCTGAAATGCTAATTACAAGTGAGGTAAAATGTGAACCATTTCTTGGGGGTTCAAAAGGGATTTTTTTTAGACATAACACTAAATGAACAAAGAATCATAGAAAAAATAAACAAAATTAGGTATAGAGTTTATCACTCGTGACTTATATAAATATTATATGTTTTTAATCAGTTTCTTTTCAACTATTCAAAGAAAAGCCGTCTACTACTTGAAATATATAGGTTTCAATTGAAATAGACTAAAAGTATCAAGTTTTGAATGAAATGTTTATGGTGCTTTGTTTATCGTAACGCTAATTATTAGTGTACAAAAAAAACCTTCTCCACTATTCTTTCCATTTTCTTATTCTTCTTTTTAATTGTTCGGAGGAAAAAAAATACGAATCGAGTTCAAACGGAGAGTGATTAAGGTCCGGGGTAATTTTCATTAGCGAAACTAAATTAATAAGTGTTTTTTAAAAGGATAATAACAATTATTTCTTGTCAATTAAGTGCGGATAAAACAGACAGGAAAGGAGCATCAGAAAGAGAATTCATCAAAGTAAAGAGATAACCTCATTCTCATCAAAAGGTATTTGAAAATAAATTAGATGATATTTTTGGAATCATTTTGATAATTTCAGATTCGACAAAGAAAGAAATATTAAGTTATTCGTTTAGTTAAAACAGTTTTCGCCCTGAAATCCTTTCTTAATGCAAACAATGCCATTAACACATGACGCTCTCATTTCATTTCAGGTTTGTTAAGTAGACAGCTTTTGTTTGGTTTATCAGGTTACTCGTATTGTTTCGTATTTTTTTTTTCCAGAATTATAATTGAAAATGAATACAGTATTCTTTGAATCTTTTAGCTGACAGAAAAAAAAAATAAAAAAAATAGATCTAGTGCTGTTTTGTTGCTGATATAAGAAGATGGGCAGTTTCACCCCCTCCCCTATCTTTTATTTGAAAGAAGTTCTTTTTTTCCCCCAGGGATTCGGGAATTTTGAATGCACAGTTATCCCAAATCAGATCGTCATTGATTCTGGATGATCAATGGGTAATGGACTGCAATTAATTTATTTCACCATGAAACAAAATGCAGAATTTGTAATTCACTTAATGGTGAACAGCAGACAATAAAGGCTTGTTCGCACTATAGCGTTTTGCTGCGTCAAACGTTAAGTTTATGTAAGATAATTGCTTTTACGTCTCAGTTTAAGGCCAAACGTATATGTTGAAATGAGCGAACATCTGCGTCTCCTCCGACGTAAAGCCAGCCAATCAGATCTTGTGTGTGAGCAACATCCAATCACAGAGCACTGACGTATTCCTACAACTTTTGAAGATCGAAAGCAAGTTCTCTGACGCCATTTTCTTCACCGCTTCGTTGGGATCGAAGGTTATTACGAATTAAATATCACATTGAGGAGATTAATTTTCGAAAATAAACAATATTTTTACTGAAATAAATTAATGCTATGCGTCAGAATGTGCAGATCTCACCTTTGTAAAGAGATGTAGCATGTAAATCAACATCAAAGGTAGCGTTAGCCAATCGGAGTGTGTGTGTTAAGCAACAGCCAATCCGAGAGCATTGATACAAATTTTGCCGGGAAAACGGAATATTGGCAATTGTGATCGCCATCCATTTGACCGTCGTTCGTCTCCAGTAGTTTTTTTTTTGACAAAATTTGTTTTTAATATCTGTACATCGTTTTTTTGTTTCATATACTTCTTTATGAAAGAAATAATCGCTTGTAAATATTCATAAATGTAGGTTTTTAAACAAAATATACATTACAATTTCGAATGTTGCATGAATTTATTAAAAGATGAAGGTTAGTATGTCATAACAGAATTGTGATCAGCCACTGCATAATACTGAAGTTCTCCAATCCCTAAGAAAAGTATGATAAATTTTCATAAATAATATCAGTAGCCTAAGTGAACAAGTGACTAAAATCATAAATTAAAATAAGGCTAGGAAAATTTTACTGTTCCAATGATAAAGCACAACATGAATATGTGGTTTCAGTATCCCTCCTAAATGAATTTACTGCTTCACTAAATATAATATATTTGTTTCTAATTTTTCTTAAATTCCCATAAACATTTGCTAATGTTTTCTTTTTTATATATGACTGCTATGTTGTTTGATATTGGGTGTTACATTACAAAAAAAAAAAGAAATTTCACTAAAGTTTTGGTTTATATGATTGAAGTGCAGAAATTGTTTTGGAATCTTATAAGTTTCTTTATTATGATTTCTGATAAAAAAAAAAAAAATAAGCATTATTATGTTTGGTTGATTCTCATTACAATAAAGAACTGAAATTACTTAGATTCATTATCTTCATAATTCATATGTGCTTTTATATTGTCTCTTAAAAGATTACAGTTGTAGGGTCAGTAAGCTTCTGTTAGTAGGTGATGTGTTATTTACCTTGAATACAATAAATTATTGGCAGTCAATTTTCTGCAATTCAATTTCATATTTTTTTATTCTACTCAATAAATATTTGTTGACAAGTACAATGAATTTAAAATAGAAAACAAAATAACAGGGTTCTCCAGAGAAGTAATTATAATCCCTCAGCAAAATATGGAAACATGAAAAGTACAAAGTATGAAACGGGGTTTTCAATGTACGTATTCATATAGTAAATATAATGCAAAAAAAATATTATGGAAACGTGGTTGAAATAAAACAGATGCAGTAAAGCAAAATAAATTACACAAAAAAAATACTCATAAATTAAAATAACGCTAGGAAAATGGTACTTTTCCAATGAATAGGCAACATATCTAAATCACAATATAAGCAGTTTCCGCTTGCCGTTAACTTGCGAACGCAAGTTAACGTTAAAGTGCGCTCTGATTTTGTCGCTGACGGTTACACGACTTTTACGCAAACACAACGCTGACGCTATAGTGCGAACAAGCCTTAAAGGGTTTAAAACATTTCGAATATTTTATTTCTTTATTTTTTTTTTAATTAAAACCTTAAGTTAAACACAATTCCAGATCATTTTTTAAAATCCATTATCTAATATACAATTTTTGTAAAAGATATTAGAATTATTTCTAATAGTAAGAGTTTTTTTTTTAAATCCTTTCATAATCAAAATTTGAAGGCTCAAAATTAACTATCAGTAAATGCAGTTTTTTTTTTTTTCATTTTGTTTGTTCATGAAAACTAGTCTCGAACATGCAGTTCTATAACAGTGAAATTAAAAACAATTTGAAATAGTTATGAATTGAATTTGTTAGTAATTATAAACACTTCAGGAAATCTTTCTTTAAAAACGATATTTGTATAACTTATATGTTCATTGTATATTTCCATTTTTAGATAACTTTGTATTGGGTTGGCCAAAAAGTTCGTTCGGTTTTTAAGTAAAAATAAACACGCATTTTTCATTTTCACCAATAATTTTATTGAACAACGTCTTAATGGTTTGTTCCACTTCCTTCTGCCATCTTTCAGGCAACTGTATCCATCTTCCCACAACTTTTTACCTTTTTGAGCAAAAATATGTTCCAGGTGCGTGCGGAGTCTTCCAGGGAATCGAATTTTTTCCATTAAGAGAATTTTGTAAAGACCAAAATAAACGGAAATCCGAAGGTGCAGTGTCTGGTGAATAAGGCGGATGAATCAGAACTTCCCAGCCAAGCTATAACAGTTTTTATCTGGTCACCAAAGAAACATGTGGTCTTGCATGCTTATTGTCTTCCATCTTCAATATTAAATTAGCTACACAAAATTCACCAATTTTGATCAGTTTTTGTTTCAAATGCAGACTGATATTACAGCTGTCACAATACAATCTAACAAAATGGTGTCGAATGACGTATTAAAGACACCTAAGTACTACTAGAGCCAACGTACGTAAAACAACAGAACGAACTTTTTGGCCAATCCAATATTATTAAGCTTCCTGCACGACAAATGTCACAAAACAAAATCCTTTTAAGTTTTTCTTACTAGTGGGCCAAAATACTTAATCTCTAATTAAAATGATAAAACTCAAAGTTCGTTGGCCTCGAAACTCCTAAGAACTCTTTAAGGATGCTAAGGACGAATGGACGTAACATTTACTCTTACTTTTTTGGGAAGTGATGGAAATAGTAATATTTTTTTCAAAGTCACTTTTGTTGCTTCTCAGTTTTTCATTTTTTCTTTTGATTTTAGGATGATCCCATTATTGCTATTCTTACATATTCTTAAAAAATTTAATTATGGAACAAAAAAAATTCAAGATTTGTCCTTATGATTGCCATGGTTATTTTTTGATTTTATAATATGAAATTATTTTTTTTGGATTGTAATGAAAAAGATTTAAAATAACGAAATAAAATGCTTTTCTCTTGATTTCTAACGTGCATAATTAACTTAAATCACAGGTTTGGGCCATCGCACTTGATAAAAATTACATTTAAAAATTAAAACATCATTTAAGAGATTAAAACGAGCACTTTCGATTCGATCTCTGAATCGTTGTCAAGTCTAACTTCAACTTCAAGAAAATGCTTTTCTGTGGTCAGCAAAAAAATTCCTGGCAAGTCCCAATATAAAAACAGTCTTATATTTTTTATATAATATGCCTCGACCTATAACAGCGTGGGATCTCAGCTCACACGCTCTATCCTAAAGATATTAAAATCAAAACTTTAGCTCCAAGTTGACATAAACACTTCGTTTAAAGTACTTTTTTAATTGAAAATTTAATTGAAAATTTAAATATTTAAATAAATTATCTAACAGCCGAATTATCAAGAGTTTACCATTTTGTTCAATTCCCGAGACAAGAAATTGAAAAAAAAAATTGAAGGGACAGAAAGTATAGACTGTTTTGTTGAAAACTAATCTTAGACCTGGAAACGGACAAAACACAGAAGAGAGAAAGAATATTCAAGTCGTTCCGGACATCCAAGAGAAACAATCTATTTGCCGAACCCCTGAACCACCGAAACTGATTTAAGGAATTTCCGTCATAAGTGGAAGTAAAATAAAAATATACTGTTATTCACAAAAATAAGAACAACGAAAAGAAAGCCTGAGATCGAATATAAGAGAAAGGTTCGAAGATAGCCAACAAACAAATCGAGAAATTTCTAGATTGCGTCCGTAGACAACCCATATATTATTCAGAAGCTCGCTGTAATAGATCACGTCCTTGACTCAAAACACCTTCCAATGATGGAAGTAAAAAGTCAACGCCATTTACTGGAATGAAGACTTAATGTTGGCCAAACTGGTTCTAACACAAACAATCACAGTATCATAGCAATAACATAAAGTGATGGCACGTATTCCTTTTTCTGATGAATCTTATTTCCGTCTACTTGAATCCTGTCTATCCAAAATCTTGTCCGCCAAAGGACGAGACACCGAGAGGAATGTGTTCATGAGGCAGCAACGTCTAGTATATGGCGTGGGTTCGATCAAAGCAAATCAAATACAAATCCAACCGCCATTCCCAATTCAGAAGACTTCATAGCCAATAGCTCTTCTTTCCTTGTATTTCATTAAGAAACACAACATTCCATAGAAGACCTGTAAAAGCCATCCTAAGCAAAGAACTTTTGTAGGATCTTCAAGAAAGTTTGGCAATGCTTGTGCAGGTGCATTTGAAGTGGAGTCAATCAAATCCAAAGACAAACCTTTAAAAATACGTTTACAAAATTTGACAAGCCTAGAAGTTTTAGAAAAAAGGAAACTCAAAAGTGGTATGATATAACAAAAGCTGCTCGTCTTCTCATGTCATATTATTTGCAATTTTATTTAATTTATCTAATTTGTCAAAATATAAATTTATCAAAATAGGACAAACCTCTAAAAATACTCGAAATATTAACATAATCGAAATAATTGACTGATTTGATTTAAAACTTGAAATTCTTACTGATGGATTTATGAAAAATAAAATTTTAATCAAAGGTAAGTTATTTTGTACAGTTCACGCTAATTCCTAACAAAATATTTGGTGCTCTCAGTTAAAAGCAATCACATCAAAATCTTTTCGAACAACTATTATCTGTTCAACAAATAATGTCTGCCCATCATTTCAATCATCATCATATATCTTTTCATTCCTCTAATAAATGTAAAATTTTATCGAGCTTTCGGCAACTAATTTGATTTTTGCTCTTTTTCTATCTTCAGGTAGATCCTGTCTCCTCTAAACAATACTCTCCCATGTTATTCTTAGTCTGTCTAAATAGCCTTTCAGTTTGTTTCCCACTATAGAGAGTTTATGTATGAAGGTGTTCTGCAGAAGCATATCCTTCTGAATGTAAAGCACGGAGTCGGACTGTGATGATTTGGGCCATCGTAGAACTCATTAGGATTTTTAGTCATTCTGTAGAATTATGTAAAAGCTGCAATAGTGTATCTGAATTGTTCGCCCGTGCATACAATGATGCAGACAATTTCCCTGGCGTCTGGAGGAGAATGCTCCCATCTGTACTATAAAATGTATCACAAGTTGGTTTGAAAAGCATGAAGGAAAACTATCCTAGTGTCCTCAGTCACTGGATTTAACAAAAAACATAATACCTGATTTGATTTTTACATGATATGTTCATTAGGTAATACAGAATAAATCTTTAGGAGCTCGATGTCAAACTACCAGATGCGTCGATGTAGCTAATAATCGGGTGCAGCCACCTCTAGCACGTATCATCTGCGTCGAGGCATCGAATCAAATAATGATTGAATGGTATCCTGTGGAATAGTCACCGAGGCTACATATTTAAAACGGCCACGACCGTTGACGAAGGCACGAGTGGTATGGAATGGTCCTGCTGAAATATGGCCCCGGGACGTCCTGCAGGTGCGGAATGACGACCAACCCTAGAATGTCACTGACATAACTAGCACTCGTTTTGATGATACGTACTCTCACGAGAATTATCTGCTTTTGTATCCGACAGCACCCCAAGCCATAATGCCTCATGCTAGTGCGGTATGCCTGGTGCGAATACACTCTTCCCGACGCCTCTCTCCCTGGACAAAGATGCGGCCATCATTTGGCCTAAGCAGAAGCGCGATTCGTCTGAAAACAATACTGCGCCATTCGTAATGCTCCACTGAAAGCATTTACTGCTCCCTTCAGTCGATGCACCAGTGGCAGTCCGTTGCTGAGGTGTCAAGGATAGCCTGAGGGCGGACCGTCGAGCCTCACTCCGAGCTATAATAACCAGCAACATTCTATTACAGCTGAAATGGGAGAATGCCATTTCAGTTTGCCACTGTTGTTTCAACATCACAACGGTCACGTAAAGATAACCTCATGAGATGACGGTTGACCATCGGAGTTGCTGTGTACGATGTCCAGAACCTTCTATTAGTGTCCTACGCCCTTCTTCGTACCATTCCACACGACGCACATTTTTTCCACGACGGACACACTAGGCATCATGCGCCGGCAATCTCACGGAGGGAAGCACTGCAGTCTCTCACGCGATCTGTCGAACTAGCTGATATGACGTAGGAATTAAGAGGCTTCCTTACCCACGGCTGACCAAGCACTGACTGAGCCACGCTGTGCTTACATCAGAATGACGGCCAGTCTGTGACGTCTAGAGATCTAATTTGCATAAACGCGATATCATGAAATGGTAATCATTGGTTCTGCATTGCCTAATGAACATATCCTGTAACAATTAAAGTCATAGCTCGACTCCTTCCAGGTGTTCTGTTTTTCTAAGAACAATAGCGTACTATCGAACATACATGGCGATTTCTTGAGCGGCGGATAAAAGCACGATTTCGTTTACCTTCATTTTACTCGCAAACTTGACAGAGTTTCTAAGGAAGAATGATTCAAAATTCCTTTATCTTATCTATGCATCTATTCCACGTCAATTGCTGCTCTTCAGAATGCTCACAGTGAACAAATTCCAAACTAATAAAACATTTGTACAAATGGCAAATGATTTTTCCATTATTTTGTCTGCTCTCTAAATAGCTATTCATTGTTTTTTATGTTATTTTCATTAAGGGATAGTTTTAATCATTGAAGTTCAATTGCCAACACAAATATCTAATTAAATATACGCCTGCTTCTTCGGCACGAATTAAAAGTTAAAAAAAAAATAAATCAAAAATTAAAAAATCTTTTTAAAAAAACCTTTTCCGTACGTTTCGGAACTGCAGTGGGTCAAGTTCCTTCCTCAACAAAAAAATCTAAAAAAAATTTTAAAAATTTAAAAAACCCTTTTAAAAAGCACCCCCCCCACCTGGTGTGATTATCCCTGTTAGGGAGTCGTCGAGAAATACATATCTAATGTATTTTTCAGACAGCTGTAGCTTGAAACCTATTGTCTCTTTATCTCCCCATCTAATTTAGTACTTTTTTAACATTGAAGTTGAAAATTCGCAATCTAAGATTCGATGACAGATTTAAATTCACAATCTTCTCACTAGATGGTGCTAAAAAAATTAAAATTTTTTTGGAATAATAATTCGACAAGATGATTCTAAATTATTAATCATATTAATCTAAAGCTAATATTTATTTTTTTTTTCCCTAAAGCCGAAATTCTTGGCTTCAACAAGGACAATTTAGCCAAATAACAAGACGCAGTTCACAATACATCTGGAAAAGGGAGAAATACAGACAAAAAAAACCCCATCCAATCCAGGTCCGGGATTCGAAACCAGTTTCAGACACATGAGACAGGACTCCGTCTTCATCACAAACAGCAATGCCTCAACAACAGTTAATAACGTAGGTATTTTATTCTAATATTCTATAATATAAAATTATTATCCTAAATATCTTGCAATTAAATAACACAATCTTCATCCTATTAACAAGTGTAAAAGAAAACCGTCTCATTTTTCCGTAAATCAAGGCCAACACGTTTTAAAGGTCAAAATTAAAAAATCCACTCCTCAGCCCAGAAATATAATCCGTTTTTTTATTCATTAAAATAAATATCATCTAATTATATAAATAAATTATTAAATTAAAAACAAATCATTAAAATAAGAAGTTATTCAAAGGAATTTGGTCATTATTTGGTCAAAAATAGAACTAGATGTTCTGATGTTGATGCAATTAATGTTATTCGAGAGACAATATTAATTATAATAATTCATTACGAATATTAACCAAAGCTAATCGTTTGATAGCAGACAAACAAAAATACTTTGGTAAGTAGAGTTTGCTTATTTGGATAACGTAAGAAGGACTCTGATGGAGACCTTATTTATTACCCCGTGTAATTTGTTCTTGTTATGTTTCTCATAATTGCAGGATAGGAGCTGAAATTACATGAGAACTTACGTTTAATCTTATAACGGAATTTCGTAATAGACAAAAGAATCAATATTTTGTTGTTTGGTTTTAATTTTTGAGCTCTTGCCTAAGTTTTTTCTTTTCTTTTAGATTTATTTACAACGGATGATCAACTGTTGTCCATCAATTTTTATTAATTTTTATTTCAGACGGGTTCTGAGATTCACCCAATCCTGTTATAAACTGGGTCCAGAAGTAAAAGGCGGTTAGGCGTTATGCTAACCATTCAACTTCAACTGAGTCGCGGTAGTCTAGGAACGCCAACATATTCCGTGACCGATTATTTAATCATTTTGGTTTAGGCAACTTCTAATTTCAAGTGTTAATTTAAGCAAAATAGAATTTCTTTTGCATTTTTTTTTTTTTTTTTTAAGCAATTTTAGTTGGGATTCTATAAAGTAGCCAATTGTAGTAGATAGCAACTCTTCAAAAATAGCCTAAAAATATACTAATTAAAGTTAGTATAAGATAAATTCATTCTTGGAATAACCGATTCGAGACCATTTACAACATAAACCACCATTAGTTAATTGATAAACTTTTCACTGAAAAGTAAAAATCGTAGGTAATGATTTTTTTCTCTCTTTCAATTAAGTATAAAAATTAAAGAAATTAATTAGGCGGAAAAAATCCCCGAACATTAATGAAAAAGTCTTCTAGTATTATCTTGTTTTTCTATTTCTCTCCCTGGCCTGGCTTTTTTCACCGATTATTTATAAGTTAGAATGACAAGAATTCATTATGAATATTAAAAACAATACGAATTTAAAATAATTAAGACTTCGAAATTTAAAAATTTCCAAATTACATTTGTCTATTTATTATAGAAATAAAAAATCTCATAAAAAGGGAAGATTAACTTGCTCTGGTGGGTTTAGAACCAAAGTGACTTACTTTTAAAAGAGAACCATATCTGGGTGTTTATCTGGGCTACTGACTGTGTCTCGGGTGTCGAATTCTGTTTCGTGGTCATTGGTAAGATAGATGACGATATGGTAGGGGAATTCCTGCCTTCGCTACGGCAGGCGGAGGAGGCCGGTGCGTGCGCGTCCGTTCCACATCAGCGACCAGCTATAAAATACTGGTAAAAGCAACCGACAACGGACAGAATTCGTTCAGTGCCTCTTGGTTCTCCATCATGCACAAGCTCCTGGTGAGTACAGAGTTATTTTGCTTTACAGGTGAAGGGGAGGGGCAAATCAAGTGATTGACACTTATATTGGATTACGCCAAACAAATTATTAACAAATTGTTGTAAGATGACATAGGGATTTGAATGAAAGTGAAAGATGATATTACTACAGGTAATAGATTATGGTAGCTTTTAACTTAATTTATATATACATATATGTGTGTCGTTTCCCTTATTACCTGATTTATTCGATGGCTAATACACATTAAACATCAGATTATTAACTAAATTTACTAATAAAATAAAATATAAATATATATATTCTTATCTGTTACGATATTGAATCCATCACACAAATAACTTTTGTGTTATTTGTGTGCTGGATTTAAAATAAAATATACTTATCTTTCTCATAAGCTTTTTTATTCGTTCTCTTTCTTCCTATAAAATAACAAAAATTATGTTTTAATTTTAAATTAGTCCTTTCATTAAAACAAAATCATTAACAAAATGGGTTTTGACAATATCTGGATTGTTTATTATAATTTTTCGGAAAGTTTCTAATTTGTATTGCATTTGTGACATTTATGCAAGATATTATTAATGTTGTGTTTATTTTGCTAAATTTATTATTAATTTCCTGGAAGTAGAAGAGGATTTGAATAGCGCCAAAGTCATTCCTCCTCAGATAGTAAACATTCCCTCCCCCTTTCGATGAATCAACTCAAGTAAAATGCTGATACTTCGTAAATAGAATAACAATACATCACTCAGAGGAAACATCTTGAAATGACATATCTCTTATATAAATGAAAGTGGTTATTTTTCAATCAATTCTTTCCGTCTCCAGTTCGCTTTTTTTTTTTTTTTTTTTTTTTTTAACTTAAAGAAATTAACTTAGAGAAATTCGTTAACTTCTTTTTTGGAAAAATTCTATAAAAAAATTAATGGATTTATAGTCATTATAAGAGATTAATAATAACTAAATACGACGCTAAGATCTCTTCCATTTTTGAAGATAATTGAATAAACACACAGAATCTCAAAGGCAACAAATAACACAATACTGTAATATATATATAAAAAAAAGGTGAAACGCTTAGGAAGTCTGCAAATAAAACACAGTTAAATGTCCATAAATCAGTTTTTTAATTTGCCTAAAAACATTAAAGTAACAATTCAGCAACACAATGGTGTTTGACAACATACTTGCAATGTTCTAGTGAACTTGCTCCGATGATACTTTTACAAATTAGAGGAATACAATTAACAATAAGAATAATAATAATAACAATAATATAAAAATGGGTTAATTTTAAAAAGAACAAATTCGACAAATATTGATATTAAGATTTCTTTGTTTCCCGTAATGCGATCATTGTATTTTACAACGAAAAGAATTAAAATGGTCAAATCCATTCATCACTTAAGAGGGACTCTGACATCATTTTAGTAGTCAAGTACATTTCTATTGTACTAGCGGAGTAAGGAGTTATTAGGCCGCAAAAAAAAGAATTGTTTTCAAAATAGATTGAAGATAGATAAAAGATAACTAAGTATTTGAATAATTATTGTTAGTTTATTTCGTATTTATCATTAGTTAGATTAAAACCAAAACTGAAATAGTAATGCTTTCTTTATAATCATTTATTTATAACAAGTCTTCATTTTAGAATATAATAATAAACATAACTGAAAATATATTTATTCTTCTTCTTTAGAAGAGTTAGAAAATAGAGAATTTGAAGGTCGCGCAGTAATTAGTAATTTCCATGGTTTGCGAATCCATCCTTTATTCTAATTCCAAAATTTGTATTCTTTTTTATGAAAGCTGTCAACTTTCATCACAAAAGACAAAAAAAACATTAGAAAAGAGTTCCTGAAGAACTAAAAATCTAGTTCTCTTAAACTATTTTATTTATTTATTTATTTATTTATTTTTTTGTATTTCTAAAATAATACATCGTGCGAATATAAACTTATGCAGTTAAAATATTTCAATTTTCCTTCTAATGAAGTTCTTCTGTCTTGTTGCCTAAATCTCATTTACTTCAATCAAATTAATGCCTCATTTAAACAAAAGAAACTTGATTCATCCATCAAATGAGCGAGGGACTTCATGAACAGAACTGTTGTAAAGGAAAATACGGTGAAATTACTGTTGTGGTTGTATTTTTTGTCTTTTCTTTCAGAATTCAGATGATTCATTAATTTTATTTCATCTATTGGGAGGGAACACTGTAAAATGAGAATCACATTAAAACCAACGACAAATCCATTAGACAGAACTAAGTTTGGAAGACAATTACTGGGTCATTAAAATTGTCATTTTAAATCTGGGTTAGCTTTGGTGTTACTTTGCAATTCGTGCTCTTTTAATGTTTATTTACAAAAGAGATAAGATAGATTCGCAAGATGACTTAGGTTAATTCTTGATTATCTTCAAAATATCTCAAGAGGACAATTGGAAGAGATGACAACTGATGCATTTAATTGAATTATAGATCCAGGACAGGCGTTAGTCATTCACGCGATATTGAAACCCACCATCATTTCCTTTGGCTATTGTAATAGACTTAATTAACAGCCATTTATAATTAAAACACCTTCAAATGGTCTTTTAAAAAAGAAAAGAAAAAAATAAAGACCTATCATTTGAACGACCTTCGAGTAACGGGACAATGGGAGGAGAAGTTTTTTTTTTCATAATGAAATCCTAATAATTCTGAAGGTTAATAATTAAAGTCAAAGAAGAGTTATTTCCTTTTATTCAAACAATTATTTTCATTTTTCATCCAATTATCTAATAATAATTAGGCTTTCATACGATTTATTACTAGAGATTTGTAAGATTTAAATTTTCTTCTATTTTTTTTTTCCCCGAAATGTTCTTTGAAAGATAAGTAGGCATACACGAATGGAAGTTTTAATAATCATCCCAGGTCTATTGTAGTTGCTGTTGTTTTTTTGTTTTTTTTTCGTAAAAAAAACACCAAACCAAACAAACAAATTAGGAACTTACTAGGATTAAGATTATGAATCTCAGCAATTGCTTTCTTAATTCGTAAAAAATCTTCATTACTACGACTTTCCTGTACTGTTTAGTTGAAGAGTTCTTTAATAATATTCTCCGTGTTCTATCCTCTGTGTTGTCATTTATGTCATTTATTGTCTTTTATGTGTTGTCTCGCGTATTTTTCTTTCTAAATTTAGACAATTAAAATTTTGATCATCATTTTCTTTCTACGATCCCCCCCTCCCCCCGTCAAAGATTTAGGAATGGACAGGGCTTAAAACCGAATAACAACCTTCTTTTCCTTTAAATTTCCACTTAAACAGATGCAAAATAACAGAATTCTGTTACCGACCACCAACTAAACTCTTTGGATAGTAAACAGTCTATTTTCCAAACAGGATTGCCTTCTTTATAAAAAGTTTTAAAAATCTTGTTGATTCTGTTGTTGTAAAGACCCCCAAAACTTAATAATAAACATTTATTGGCAGATAAGGTAGCAATACAGTTTATCTTAAGACAGAAAGACATTCATGAGGCTTGCCCAGACATAGGACAAATAATGTATTGTAAAAATAATAATGGTTAAATTTATAAAAATAATAATGTTTTATTTGTTATTTTTGCCAAATTTGCTTTTCCATGTTCGATTTCCATTCAAGTGTTTTAATTTTTTTTATCTCCCGCCATTTTTTTCCCTTGAAATTTTAAGGAAAACAAGGAAAATGAGCAATTGAATAAATTCGAAATAGTTTTACAATAGGGAAACGAATATTATTAGGATAAATCTTAGAAAAGCTGGAAACTTCCAATAAGAATACCAATGACGTCACGAAAAGAACACGAAAGTGAAATACACGGAGTCTTTAATTGGTTGTGTCATTAGATTTCATTGTTTAGTTTTGTTTATTTTTTGTTGGTAGGAAGTGGTACCACGGTGGTTTGAGTCCTTGCCACTGATTGACCTTCAATGGAGTGGAGGTGGGGGAGGATATCTATTGGTTCCATCCACTGAGCACTGGAGAGGGAGAGAGACAAAATAACAAGAGGAAAGGGGTGTCATCCATGCAGGATTCCATTCCATGTAATTTAAACACATGAAAATGATGATACCAACGTAGTGAAGGTGAAGAAAACGTCTAACGTTTCTAATCCAATGTTAAGGAATCAGTTAATAAACTCAAAGAGAATCAAAACAAATTGTCACCAATAATAAAAGACTGAAGGATGTTTCCAATTCAGCGAATCCCAAAGCCTAAAGACCAATATCAAGATTTTTTAAAAATGGATAAAAAATGCAAGGCTTTCGTTCAAATAGATTAATAATATATAATTCCAATTTATAACTATAAATACAAATATTATAAGTAGAATATTCTCTTTTATGATATGTTAGTACCAACCATTTAGTAGTTGAAATACTATTTTCGAAAGTTTGTAAATTCATATATATTATGACTTGATAATGTTATTTAGTTATGTTATAATTTATTTGTTGAATTTCATGATTAAAATTAATTTTCTAAATGGAAGTGATTTAGTTGTAGGGGTTTATTTGAGATCAACAATCTCTGGGTCTTTGCTGCTGATGAAACAGAACTGCAGTAGTTAAAGATAAACATCATTTGTTCTTCATGACTTATCCTTAAGAAATAAATAGATACATATAATCGCATAAAGGTTCCAGTTTCCTTAACAAATGTACGTTTTTCTTTTTATCAGTGAAATATTGTTTTAAACTGAGTTTTATTGTCACATCCTTTTACTTTTTTCTCATTTATTATAATTCTGAATGATATTCGTTTGTGATAAAGTTAGACAGAGAACTAAGGTTATAGGATATAATCCGCCTTGTATTAGCTATCGTAAGTTCTACATTTACCTCGCTTTCTAAAATAATCTCCTTGATTTCAGTATGTTTCGTGATGGTGGACGATCCGCGCTGGGCAGGTTTTCTCGGGGTTCTTCCGTTTCTCCTGCACTTCTCCCACCATTTTTTCTCAGTCTTTCTCTCCATCTGTCCTTATTTCCGTGGGATAGCACAATAGACCATCAGTCGCAGTGCTCAGCTTCCCCTCCTGCCACCCACACTTACGACATTACATCAGTAAAGAAAGAAAACCATACAATTGAGTTTTCGAAATATGCGAACAAAAAATTCGAATATCTTAAAATTTTTTCTATTATTTTCTTATTATGAATTACCTTATAATGTTTAAGATTGAAAACAAACAATTGAGTTAAAACTTTTTATTTCCCACTGGTGTTAATGACTCAGTTAGTGTAAAGCGAAGGGCCTTTCTAAGAAATGGAAGAACACAGTTCGATCCCAAGAGGGGTCTCTTGATAGATATTCTTTGATACACGCAGCTCTCTGCTGAGCGCTATTAATCCTTTCCCAACACTAACAGCGAGAGATTGTTGGACTGGCCATTCGGTTTTTCCCATTGTTTCTCATTTGGCCAAGTATTTGGAGGTTTCATTATGTTGATTGCAGTTACTATTAGTGTATGATTTTTATAACTAAGAAAACAATGTTGACAAAGAGATTCACCTTTTATTCCGTAACAACTTACTTTACTAAATAAACCACTAAGTGGGTGGGGTATTTTTTCCATCTATTCATTTTGAACAACTAAAGAGAACTTCTTGCATTTTTACATACGAAGAGACATTTAATAAGCAGTTTCACGTTCCTAAGTTAAGAAGCTTGAATGGCTCACACTATTTCATGGGGATTTGCAAAAAGGTTTCGAGACTGTATCGAACATCTGATTCAAGATAAGAGATTAAATAAAGTTTCTAACCTTTTGATTTCGTTTTTAATCTTTACTTCAACGGTTAAGACTTTTGAATCTGTTAACTTTTCCATAAAGTTGGAGAAGTTCTGACAGTTAATGTGTAACAATATTTGAATCAAAGCTACTTCCAGATTAAGTCCTCATTAACCACGTGATCAGTTGGGAAATGTAGCTTAGATGGCGGGGGGGCGTCACCAAACTTCAACATCCAACTCAATCTTATTTCGTTCTTCCCTTTTTTCTATTTCCGAGGCCTTTTTTCTTTTAAACTTAAAATTGTTTTTTTTTTCTTTTTTAATCGAAATATCTTTCTGCATCTTCCGATAATTTGACTCTTAGACGACAAATTAACTATTTGGTAACAAGTTACTAATTGAAACTTTTCTTCCAAGCTTTCTACAAAGATATTTTCTTTTAGATGTGAGAAGGAAATATTTTGATTTAAGAAAACTCAAGAATCATCATTTCTTTGTTTATTCTGTACTTAGATGGCTTTTGTAATAAGGCAATGACCCAGCAGTCTATATGGTAATGAAAAGTCAATTTAAATATAAAAAGAATAGGAAGGGACAAATTTGAATGAATCTACATTTAACTACATCAAAACTATTTGATCTTTGAGACAGAAATTCTACAATGACGTTAAATTCATCAAATTATAATTAAATACCAGTTATTAAAGGTAGTTATTTGTTTTTGAATGGTTGATGTCACCCACTGGTTATTGCATCTTTTATTTTTGGGGGGTGGGTGTACGGGCTTATGGATATTGTGAGCTGAAAAACAAATTTGATTGGGGATTCGCTGTGGGAATCATTATAAATGAAGGATTCTTAATTATGATATACTTTTATTTTTTTTTTTAGTTAACTGCAAATATGTCGTGTCTACAATGTAATGCATTGCCAATTGTTCCATCTTATTCGTAATTACTAATATTTTAAATATTTGTAAAAATAATTTACATAGATTCTTTATTCAATCTTTAGAGAGAAATTATTGGCTTGTTTCTAATTAAATGAATGATTGATTGTTATACGACTGTATTTATTTAACATATATTAATTTTGTTATTATTTTTTGTTGATTTACGATTGTACGCTATGAAAAATATAACTCTTCGCACACAGCCCTTTCTGGAAAAAAATACAGTTTCGGTGGTAATTTTAGAAGATCTGTAAAAGTAATAATAGATAAGAACTTATTAAAAAGTTTTTGTAAAAATTCATTTACGAAAAGAAAAAGAAAAATGTTTTCATTCGTTTAAGTCGAAAGCAGCAGCTTCTTAATTGCTGGTCTGTTTTTAAGAGATCTTCCTTACAACAATCTACATTATCTCCAAAATTTCATCTTTCTGAATGTACAGTTTTCGAGTTATCTTAAGGCGCAATTCAACTTAAATTCAATGTTAAATCTTTTTTTGACAAAACCAATGCACATTTAAGACTGTCACATCAAAGCTATACAATGCGGATCTAATTATTATATATTATAAACACATTATTCTGTCTGTCATTCTGTAGTAAGAATTTTTCCAATTTTGTGATCAAACTATAAGAGATAGATTGGTCATGCAATTGGATAAAATGTAGATCTTTTTAAGGCAAACAAAAATGCTACAAAAATCTTTCGAAAAAAGTTTTTGGTTTCCAAGATGTCGCCTTTTAAAGGATCAAATTTTAGCTTTTTCTCAATTTAAACGAAAAGTATAAAAGTTGGAAGAGAACATTATATTGAGAAAATGTTGGTATTTCAAAGTTCTATCGAATGATGTATCACTTATTCACAAACGTTTCTGCGTTTGTAAGATACATGCAAAAATATGATTTTCCGCTTTAAATTTTTGGTGTAGGGCGCCAACCCGCAATACATCTGAGTTATCCGGAGAAGCCACAACGGGCTGGGAAGTCGTATATTCTCCGACGATCTCAACATTAATTTGCTAAATAAATAAAGTTTGTTTTTTAATGCTATATATGCAAGGATTATGGAGCGAAGCGACGGTACCCGGCTAGTAATAAATAAAATATTGCTTTAATGTTATTAGAACGAGACCCTTCTGTTCACTCATTAACGTTGCAGATGGAATAAAACAATGATGAAAGCCTATTTCAATAAGACTTTCTATCGATCTCTAAGACTAGCAAATAATTAATATACTTCTGTTAATTTACTTCGAAATAATCAAATGATAAAAACAAAAGATATTGTAATGGCGTCCCTAAAACTGTTAACCCTAAAAATAGATCAATCCACCCTTACAAGCAATTAAACAAACGAAACACAAACAATAATAATAATAATAATAATGAAGTTCTTTTATTATGCAAACTACAGAAGACAAAAAAAACTCAGCTAATTATAAGGAAGACTTCGTGGAAACTTTCTTTTTCGGTCACGAAAATTAAGACACGACTTCATTAAGAAGGAAGATGTTTAGAATACAAATGAACTCTATTTCCTTCACCTTAAAGTAAATGAAATTGACGTTTTTCAAAGCAATTCTTTCCTTTAGTTGATTTCCTTTAGAATTTAGACAACCTAAAGAATTGTATTTTTTTAACCCATATGAATTAGGATTGAGCTTTTGTTAAGCCTTTCTTTAAGTCACTCTTGAGGATTTCATTTGTTTTCTTTGATAATTACTTATCTTAAGGAAATTTTAATTACTTTGTTAAATTTGTGTTCATGGTCAGTGAAAATATAAAGGATAAATTATAAGGATTATCCTAATACAATAGCTGCTTGTTGACTTGAAATGTCAACAAATTTAGCTGAAATTTTTGGATAAAAAAAATATTCAAAAGTAGAAAAAAAATTGAAAGTTTATTCAAAATATTTTTATTTTATCATTCTTAAGTCTTCCTGTTTTATACCAGTGTTTATTTGAATTCTTTCTCCCAAGTCGATAAATTTAAGAAATCGGGAAAATATAAAAGCAAATGATGTCAACTTCTGAAAATTCACAAGGAAAAAAAAAAAATCACGTAGAGCGATAGGTTTTTTTTTAAAAAGTGTATTTTCCAAAGGAAAAATACACTATTGCATTCTCCCCTACCTGAACAGATGAGATGCGCCGATCAAGGGTCACAAATCACGAATATACAGTATGTGCCATTCAAATTCTTCTTTCCACTTTTTGATAAATTTTAAAATCTTCAAACCCTTATACTCAAGGTGGCTTTAGAGCTTTTGCCACAAACTTTTTATATCTTTTAGGGCGGTGATTTAACTACAAATAAGTAACAAAAAAGTCGAAATCTGTTCTCGGATTTTTAGGGGCTGGGCCTTAGAAGTGGGGCGTAACCTCAAAAGTTGTGACGTTAATAACTGCCGTACATTTTGAGCTTTGAACTATAACATTTACGGGTGCTAGATACCCTTAAGGACTCGGCAAGTATTGTACTTCAACCAAATCGAATCATCAGTTTCAAAATGGCGGCCGAAAGAAATTTCCACTTTTTGACGTTTTTCCTGTCTTTAAAGCCTAATCCTGACGCTCTTTTTACGGCTTTTGCCTCAAAGTTTTTAGAGCTTCTATGGCATTGGTTTACTACAAAGAAAGTAACAAAAAAGTCGATATCTCTTCATGAGATTTAGGGGACAGGGCTTACCTCAAGGCGTGACCTCAAAGTTGTAAACGCATTTTTAAAACCTTTTTTCACTTTTGGAAAATACACTTAACGCGTTGGATACGCGAAAGAGATATTTTATGAATGGGTTGAATTTCAGTCGAAATGAATAGAAGCATTAGTCTTAAAAATGGTGTAAATTTTAAAGCTTCGTAGAAAAATGAATTATGCATTTATTTTAATATAGAAACAACATCTAAAGCTGTTTTCTTGCTTTAGCTCTTTTATCAGTGGGCTAAGTAATTATTAAAAATCCGGAATCTTTCATTTGGACTTGAATTGTAGGAGCTCGAATCATTCAATAATTCGAAAGCAAATAGTCTTTCTTCTTAGTTGGGCGAAGTTTCATCGGAGGCAAAGCAAAGTAAGATCAGTTCAGGTGTGAGATTTATTTGCCCGGCGTCTTTATTCCTACAACTGAGATCCTCTAGAGTTTTGGTTCCGTCGAGCCATTAGAGCCATAGATGCAGTGGCGTAGCAACGCATTTGGGGGCCCGGGGCGGGAGTTCCATTATTCCACAACCAAAAAAAATACGGGATCTCCAATTCAACAAAAAAACAAAACAAAACAAAAAATACGTTGCGGATAGGACTAATGATAAATTTTAAATATGAATTCGTCTCGTCGTGGGGCCCCTCCCAGGCGCCCCCCCCCCCTCTTGCTACGTCACTGCATAGATGTCCTAATTTTGTGACTGTAACCACTGGAAACTGATCGTTTGATGAACATTGCAGCAAAAGCAAAACACAAAGAAAATAGGTTAGAGGACGACAATTGATACAAGCTCTGGAACCTACTAAATATTTGTCGTAACCCATGAACTGTCTCGTTCTGTGCAGGTGCATTTCCTACTACAGTGATAACATATTATAACAATTACTAGTTTCCTTGATAAGAATCTGGCTAAATAGTAAGAAATGTGATCTACTGATCAAACAAACAATTCTTAACAATCTAATAGATTCCGGACTTGGTTTAAGAGTCCGCTCTATTGAATTTTCTTTTCTCTTCGCTGTTTTTCTTTCACTTTCTTTTGTAACAATTAAAAGATATCATTCCAATGAACGAACGAATAAATCTATCAGCGAAGGTCAGTTAAAGACAGAAGTTTTTGTCCATTCAGTTTGTTCATTATCTTATCACTTCGGTCAGTTCCGGATCATTGTTTTATGCTATTAATTATAAAGAAAGGTCAGGTCAAAACATCAACGAGAACTTTTTAACAAATGAAGCATTTAAACCATGCGGTTGGATGATTGATACTCCTTTCAATACCTCAAAAGGCAGAAGATATTCTCCTAACCTTGAATTTTTTTTATTTATTTATTTCTTATAATAAATAAAAAGATTTCAAAACTTCAGCTTCTCATTGCATCTTATTTATTTTTTTTTTTTTACAAATATACAAAAAAAAAATTTTTTTTTTTTTTCATTTCTCAGTTAAAATAAAAAGATAAGAAAAATTAAGTGAATTTAACTTCATGATTAAACCTGTCATTTTGATTCTTAGTCTTGTTACAATCTAAATAGAACTGAATCAATATTATCGATTAAATTAAGACTTACAAAATTATTATTGTTTTTGGTTTTTATTTGGAACTCTCGATTTATGTATTCTGTTGTTTAGTAGAATCTTTATCGATAAGTCATTGAATTCTAAATTAATCTTAAAATTTCTACTGAATTCAATCTAAATAAGTCAGTTAAAATAAATTTCTTCACACTTTCCATTTTAAATAGTAGTTTCGACAAAGGAAGAAGTAACCATTTTACAAAATGAATCTTAGGTGAAAATAAATACACTGTAAACATAGGTGAATGTTATCTCGAAATATCTCCAAAACGTTAGGAAATAGAAACATAGAGTGAAGTGCGAGATTATCTAAAAAAAAAAAAATTGTATAGGTCTCAATTAGGCCTATACAAATACCTTAATTAAAATTGTAGACAGCTAAATCAAAATTTCCAAAAAAATAGTTGGAATGACAGTAAAATTACTAATAAAACAACCTAATAATAAAAAAAAACGTAATTTTTGTGTTAAACATTGAATAATATACAAGTATCTATCGACAGGGTTAGGTTTATGCACTGGGACACAAGTCAATATGGACATGTATCCATATTTGTGGGGAAGATCTCCACTACACTGTACAGCGTGAGATACAATAATATCACCCGTAAACCTTTAGACATACACTGCAATGACTAATACAAGCCAAAAATATTGCAGTTAAGTAGTAATAATAATAATAATATGATAATGTACAGGCAATAATAGCTTTAAAAGAGTGTATGCTCTTATTGAAACTGGCGCTGTATGACGTGAAGGTTGCTGCAGAACTATATCCTTCTGCTACATAGTATTAGCTTCAGCAAAATCATTAAATTTGAAATAAAAATTCACTGAACACTTGTTTTAATTTTAAAACTTTCTAAACTTTTTTTCTTTTTAGCTTTAAGTACATGTATATCAATACTGTATTATAAGTTAGATAAGGGTTGGATCCTTATACATCTAGCAGTGCAAACAGGTTCATTTAGAAAACACACAATGTGGAAAGATAGACGCTTGCTTCGAACGTATTTTCGATCGAATATTAGACAGAGATGGATACCTGCTACGGATGTTTCACGATAAAAGTAAATCGAATTATAATTCCTGTAATTAGTTTAATTAAATGTTAATATGAATCTAGAGGAATTAATCGCAGTTAATTCTATACCTTTGTATTGGAAGATAGTCGACTGTCATATTACAAAATTCACACACTAAATAATGTTCTGATATTCTATCAAGTCTGTTTTATTGGAGGATGTACTAAAAGTAATCTTCTAATCATCAAAATAAGATTCTCCCAAACTAGATTCGAACTGTACTTAAATACATTTGCATGTTAGTACCTTCATGTCTTAAAGAGTAACACAGAGATTTCTCCTACAGTATTTACTAAGACATCAGGAAAAATAAAAAAAAAAAGGAAGACAGGATTACGAAACAGCGGAAGGGAAAAAGTCATAAATTTTATTAGGAAACCCTGTCCAATAATTTTCTCGCTTCTTGATACGACAGGTACCCATGCACAACAACCTCAGATGTGCAACAACTGAATCTATCATTAAAAAAAACAACATGGGATCTCGCATCCGTCGTCGTTTTACAGAGCTATCAATGTTACTTCTACTCTTATTGGTAGAATTATCTATTTCACTCAATGATTTTGTTTTTCATGCTTGTTCTATGTTCAGTGACAGATTTTTTCCTACTTTCTTTGTCCAGATCCTAACTTACATTCATCCAGTTCTCATCTTCCAATTTCATATTTCATTAATTCCGCTGCTCATCACAGGAGCCTCAACAGCTGTGAACTACTAGTTGAAGGACAGGAGCGTGATACTTGAATATTAATTGATTAAGAATTGTTTCTATCAACTAAAAAATTGTTGATAAGCTTGAAAAAATAATCTAAAATCATTTAAAGATTATTAAAATATCTAAAATTTCATTATTTTATTGATAATTAATTATCCTTAATATTATAGGTTCTCTTTGTTATAAATCGATATCTGCTGAATCACGTGCAACTAGAACATTATATTAATTTTTTTTATATTCTAAAACGTCTACATTTTGTTTCTTCCTTTGAGTATCGTTGTCAGATCTCTTGTTTCGTCTGAAGCAAATCTAATCCGTTAAATACTAAGTATTTGCATCGCCTGACTCCACCTCTGCTGATTTGAAGCGGACGTCATTTTGGAAAAGCGGATAATGTCGTTCTTTGATTAGGTTAATGATCATCTCTTTAATCAAATACAACCTTCAATCTGCTACAGAATCTATTGGTTCAGTGGTTTGATAAAAGCGAAGGGTTTTACGAGTAGATGAAGCCATCGTTTCGCTCCAATGATTTGGAGCTTTAATTAATTTGTCTAGCCTTCACCCTCTTCTAGTCTAAGTGAAGAGTAGAGTTAGGTAAGATGTTTAGAGGAAGTGATTTCTACAGTTCGTAAAACCAGGCATTCCTCTAATGTCTCTGACGATCCAAATGACATATAGACTTGGAAGAGTCAAATATGTATTAGACTATTCAAAACGAAGTATTAGCTTTCGTGAGCATTTTTAAAACTTTTTCAGAACCCTCCTTCCTTAGTAAACTACTGAATAAACTTAAATTCCTATTCTGCTGTTAATTATTTTACAGCAATAACTTTTTCATCAGATATATCAGCAGAAGTAATCTCCAAATTTGGTAGTTCATTTAAACTGAATGTTAAGAATCTTATAAATAATCCTGAATATGATTTAAGAAACACTTAAATATTTTTCTTTCATTTTTAATTAGTAAAATTATTAATTATTTATTATAAAAACTTTGATAAGGCTGATTAGAACTGTGGGTTTTTCTTTTAAGTAAGAAAATTTGGCCTTTATTTTGTTTAAAGACCTAATTCGTTTTCATTAAAATTGCGGTTTCTACAGTTTTCTTCTTCTGTTTTATTTCTCTTTCTTTCCAAAATTGAAATAAGCTTTTGTTTTATTTCCTCCAAATACAAAAATATTCTTAATTCCTATTAACTTTAAATTAATCCTTAAATACAAGTTTAAAAAAATTAATTCAAAATTGAATAAGAAAATTTAAAGAAAAAGTAAAAAAAAAAAAACTCGTAAAAAGGTTTTTGAATTTATTTTGTTAGAAAACAGAAATTAAAAGAAGTCATAAATGCAAAAAAGAAAAAAAAAAATCAGTGAAACAAAGAATTTAATAAAACCCTTGAATAAACAGAATTTAACATAGATATTTCAAGAATGGAAATATCTAAATTTGGACTTTTAATATTTCAAAGTCCAACTGGGTTCAAGAAAGAATTTGCACCATCACAACGAATTTTTACAAAAATGAAAACTCTATATAAAGAATTTCTCCTTCAGAATAGTTTTTAGTTGTTCATTCAAATGCCTATGAAGCGTTGTTGTTTTTGAAAACCCAAATAAAACAATGAATGAGTTCTGTGATATCCATGGCATTGGAAGTTTCACTGTCGACAAGTAGAAAGATACTACAATCATGTTATTATCTTCCACCTTTAAAGCTGTGGATGACACAGGAGCCTACATCTCCCTCTCTCTCCATATACTGGCAAAAGTCCAATCTTAATTCATCCTTAAAAAGTACTTGTGACCATCTGACGTTCTTCAGCAAGGCTGCTAACTGCAGGGCAATTGAGTTCTTTTGTAACAAGAGAAGTACACGTACTCAATATCCTAGCATAATATTCTTATTCAAACCGTTCATTTTCATTGTGAGATTCCTGTTTCAGTTACGATCTCTTAATAGTCATCTGAAGGACGCACTAATTTAAATAATATCTTAGGATGTCAGCTTCGTGTGTGTTCTTAAATCTTGATACTACAGCTGAACTGAATCGATCAGTTCTACACTTGAGCTGGATCATCATCTCTGTCATACAAATAGTGTTTTGAAGATCTTTAGCGTAAATAGTCTCAGTAATCTTTAGTGCGGTGGAACTAAATACGAAAGAGAACAGCATCGCAAGAGATTTTTTTAGAAGTGTTCCTAACGTATAGATATCAGACATTTGTATAGAGATCACTATACTAATAATGAAGAAAAAATTAACAATCCTTGAAATTCCTTAACTTTATGTCCCTTAATGTAGATAGTTTAGTTGTTTATCTCTTTAGCAATACTTTTTAAATTCATGAAGCTTTAAATCGAGTATTAAAATTAGTTTGAGGTTGATGAGGATTTGATCTGAATTACAGAAAAGGCAAAATATATCGCCAGCTTCTTGGCACAGACACGGAAAATACGGGAACCAAACATTTTTCCTTTTCTCTTTTCCTACCAGCATTTTTGCTAAATTTCAAACAATACTTAGGAAAAAATATTTGTTTAGGTTTGTAGTGGATGTTTCTGCTGAAGCGAGTGAGGATAGCGTGTGAATTATGTAAATTATTTCCCAAACATAAAAGTTTGTTCTACATTGACTAGATTAATGTCATTGCCAATTAACGAAAACTGTGAAGGATGACAAACAGATAACTCAGACAAAAGGGATTAGCAAAAAAATCTAAGGCAATCAGAAAGCCATTAAATACTCATTTCCATATTTATAAGCATTTTAAAACACCTTTGTATTCTACTTCCAATGATGGAATTATGTATTTAACAAATGTTCACCAAATTCTTCCTGTTTATTATTCATGTGTAATGAAAAAACTCTGAACAACAGGAGATAGAAATATTCAATTTTAAACAAAACTTTCTAGTTAGTTCCTTAAAATAATCTCAAAAATTCTCCAGGGACCCAATTGCATTTCTTCGAGGATGTGTTCAGTGAATAAATAAGATTTTAATAACTTCTAACAATTCCCCAAATTACAAGTCAATCCCATTCAGAAGGGACGTAAAATCCAAGTATTTTTTTTAATTTTTAAATGAGTTGCAATAAATCAACTGGTATTATATTGGAAGGCCTTTTACATTGCGTATTAGCAATATAGTAATTATTTGTTAGGATGTAATAAGTTATTTAAAGGAAAAAAACAGTCGATAATATGTCGTAAACGTGTATAAGTGGATCCGGTAGCCCAGTGGTTTAGACGCTGGACTGCTGGCTGAAGGAGCCTGGTTCAATTCCCGGCTGAGGTCGGAGATTTTTCTATGGTTGTTTATCCTCTATAACAGCCCTTTATCAAATGGTTATAGGATTTCTTACTCAGAGGTTTTAAGGCGAAGGGTCGATCATCCGATTTTAAAGCAAGTCCCGTTGGTAGAGGATAATTGGGAGCCTTCTGCGATCCAAGGGTCTATAGTGAAACACCTTTATCAAATATTTTCAGTATATCTAGTTGCTTACAAATGTCTCTGACTGAAAAAAAAAAAAAAAAAAAAAAAAAACAACAATCCTCTCGATTCCCAAAGCTATAATATCTGAAGAACTATACTTCTTCAATAGGATAGATTCGATGCCCGAAATACTTACTGGGAATACTACTGTTTTTAGTTATTACAATTCTTATGTGTCCACACACAGTCCAAATCGGAAGTTGGAGCCCCAACACTGATAGCCTATTGGATTCTCCACATCCTGAAGGTTCATGTTATAATTCCGACTTCCGGTCAAGACCATGTAAGGTTTTCAGGTGGCCACTGACAGGCTGAGAAATATTGGTAACAGTGACAAAATTGAAGTCTGTCTAAACTGATAGACCTTGGTAAGAACGAATATGAGATTCTCCACCCAATGTGTCCACTTCCGGTTCATGATTGCCACTCGTCACTTACTTCTCCAAAATGAAGCAACGGGGTCCTTGGTTTGTGTTTACCATAGAACTGAATTATCATGTTTAAATATATAAATGGAATCAAATTTTAAGAACAAGAAGCCTTGGTGGAGGGTGGAGATCTTGTATTAGCAATTAGTGTTCAATCGAATGAATGTTTGATTCAATTTCAAGTTTGAAAAGACTATTTACATAGAAATAACAATAAAAAAAGTATTTATGAAACTTGCATTAAAGAGTAAAATAATTCTTATTTTTCATTAATAAATACTATTAAAATTATTCTCCTTCTGTAAGTTAAGGCAATACAAAGGAAGGGGGGGGATGAATTTATTTCAGTTTTTACAAATTTGTTTTCATTTGCAATTAATTCTTTTAAATTCAAAAAATTTTAATTTCCCTTTTTAAGTTAAATTTCTTTTTGATTTTCAAAAGTCACACTTTTAATAGTAGCTCTGCATAGTATCGTAGCAACTGCTGAAAATAAAATAAATAACAACTCTTAATTTGATGATTTTTTTTTTCAGATTGTAGCTGTCCTGTTGTTGGTCCAAGCAGGTGCCGACCGCTCTAAGAGGGATTCGTATACACAGTCTCCTTATCAAGCTGCTTCACCACGTACATCCTACGGAGGTAGCAGCTATGGAGCTCAACAAACAAATCAGTCCATTAACTATTATCAATCTTATCCGATGGGAACTCCCAGCTACTATCCCAGTAACCCATCTTATCCAACATATCCCACAGGCACCCCAAGCTATTATCCAATGTATCCTTCTTACCCAACACATCCCAAAGGCACCCCAAGCTACTATCCAATGTATCCTTCTTACCCAACACATCCCAAAGGCACACCAAGCTACTATCCAATGTATCCTTCTTACCCAACATATCCCAAAGGCACACCAAGCTACTATCCAATGTATCCTTCTTATCCAATGTATCCAAAAGGAACTCCTTCTTATTATCCGAGCTATCCAATGTATCCTCCGACTTACCCAAAGGGAACGCAGCCCCCATATAATCCCGGATATTATCCAGGATCTCAACCTATGTATCCACCATACATGCCGTACCAGCCTGGATTCATGTCTTATCCCAAAGGTCAGCCTGGCATTCCGCAAATGAATCCAAGCTATTATCCACCAATGCAGCCCATGTATCCAACCAATCCAATGTATCCAATGATGAGTCCTAGCTACGACTACAAAAATTATCCACCCCCGACTAACACTGATCAGAATGGTTTCACCAATCCCAATTACTTCGGAAGCTACAATCCACCATTTCCTGGACGACCTACCACTGGCCAGACACACCCACAACATCCCTACGGTCAACACAATCCCTACGGACAACAGAATCCCTACGGATATTATCACCCCTACCAAGGCTAATGACAACCCAATAAGACTAAAGCTAATTTAGTGAACAAAACCACAATCAACTCTTCAAGATTCCTCGAATTTTGTTCTTGAAATCTATGTGATAGAAGAGTTACACAACATACAAACAAACAAAAAACTGAACTGTGATTTGACATAAAGACAGGACTGACGAAGGAACTTACACAATGATATTCTAGAAGAGATCTCATTTCTTCTGCTAAGTATTAACATTGTGTAGTCAAACTGACCATTGACAAGTTCTTGCCGACGATTATCAATACGAAGTTAAATACGAGAAATCTGTGAAAATTAAACGCAAGAAAGTCAACAGCAAAATTTTAAACCTATAAAGAAACATATTTTGATTTTGAAATTACTATTTAAAAATGCAATTGTTAAATAAAGAAAAAAAAGACAACGAATTTTAAACTCACTTCGATGAACCTTCGAATTAATATCGTCAAGATGATATTCTGTATAAAAGAAAATGAATGGAATGAAGCCAAAGGATAAGTGAAACGAACCATCTACAAATATGACATTACAATCCTCTTGAGACGTGATAATGATTGAGACCTTTCGGTTAATGACTGTTGGGTGGAAATCCTGTGAAGAATTGGAAACAATTCTTTAACATGGACCACTCATAGACAACCCTTATGTACAGTTTTTTTAGTAGATTTTTTTTTATTTATTATTATTTTTTTTTAAAATTTGTGTTACAAACAAAATATGTACAGTTGACTTATTTTAATCTGAGGATCACTTGCAAATGCGTGTTACTCGTAGATCAGTTGGTAGATAACAGAAAAAAGTAGCTTTGGGACGCATAGGGTGCTTTTCACGTGAAGTTCCAGTCAACGGAGCCTCCGATCTTTCGACTACCTGCTCTACTTGTCATCATCAACACTGATAACTTCCATTGAGGACACTTTTCATTTCTTAGACCTATTCTGACAGATGTGTATCAAGCACGTGTTCGACACAACAGAGTACAACAGTAATTAAGGGAATTACTTAACCTGAAAAAAATGTAGTCAAATGATGATTATTATTATTATTATCTAACATATAAAAAAGATAACTATTAACAAAACGTTTAAATGAAATTTTCGACTGTTTTGCACTTTGAAAGCTGAGGAATTGTACTTTACTTTTAATGTACTTCATGGACTGTTTAGACCTCCAAATCAAAAAAAAAAAAATTTCAAAATTATCCAGAAAATGGCTAAACATGTTTCATCTTGTCAATCACAATTTAAAATGCCAAATATTTATTTTGAAAAATATACTGCAATTATCATTAACAGGTATTTTATCTCTATTTCTGTATATCTTTCAATATCTGTTACACGAATATTAGCAAGTGAAGAATGTTGTTCACTTTTCACAGAAGATTTCCTGGCATAATTATCTGATATAATTTTAAAGTTTATCAAAATGAAATTGAAAAAAAAACAATCCTGAAAAGAGGTTTGGTAAAATTGAACTGGAAATTATCATCCGTGAATATAAATGGTAGTTATATTCTTTGAAAAGAAATTTTCAATCAATAAAAGACGAGAGAAAAAGAAATAACCTTTGAATTTCATATTGAAGCCAAGTAACGATATTTTAGGTAAACTTTTCCAAAAACAAAGAAACAAATGCCCGCACTTAAAAACCTACAAGTTCAATTAATCAAAAAGTTCCTTTCTGATTAAGCGAATTTTAAACTTCTTCATTTTCCGAAATAGAAGGTATCGTTGTATCTCTATGAACTGTTTTATTCTTTGACATTTAATATCTATATCTTTTATTTTTTAGGCAAAAAGAAAATGCTTTTAGTTCAGACATTTGTTTAGTAATGGTTTAATTTTTTTCTTTCATATTTTGTTCATTCAAAATATTATTTTCAATTAGTGAATAGAGAATAAAGGCTTGATAAAAAAGGTTTTTCAAATCAATCCCGTTCAGTGATAAATCATGTTGGCTTCTTGATGAAAGGCCCAAATCTTTACTATCAAAAACTAGAACATTATTATTAAGAATAAAATCATTAATAAACAACCACATTGTAATTAATCCATCATTTTATCTTTGTATTGAGTAAGTTTTAGTAAAAAAAAAAAAAAATACAAGGCTTCTTTTTTCATTTTTTTTATTCTTAAAGAATTATATTTTAATTCTCTTCTTATTCTTTTTATTATTTCCATTCTGGAAGCGATGGTGAGGATAGAACTACAAGATTGAAATCTTCAAATTTTCATAATAATTTTTTTGTCATCACTAGGTTTTTAAATTTTCAATGTAGTTTGTTTCCTTAAAAATAATAAAAGGAAAATAGAAACAAATAGGAAAATAAAAACCCATATAAATGCAAAGTAGAATGTTATTTATTTATTTATTATTAGTTTGATGTTTGCCAACAAATATCCAAAGTTAAGATATTTTTTCTTGTCAAAGAAGATGAATGAACAAGAAAAGCAGTTATTTTGAATTCAATCCAGTGACGATTCAACACTACTGATCACTGGATCATACTACTACTAGAAAGAAACATACTACAAAGGGATGCACAGGAATGGCAGAGATGCTATTAGCTGTTCAACCAAAAAAAGTTGTGTACTTTTTTCGGTTTTATCGGAGGGGTAAGAAACAAAACAATCAACTTTCCAATAAAAGAAAAAAAGGTCCAAAATATTAAAATTCTTTCATTAAAGGTGTAATGGGAGAAGGGTTACAATTTCCTACCTCGGTACTCCAATGAGATATACCTTTTAATAACGCACACAAATCTACATCTCATTTAAAAAAAAACTGTTTTTTTTTTTTACTGAGAATAAACTATAAATTTATTGAAAAACAGAAAACAAAAATCTGATTATGTTTTAAAAAAATAATCTTCAACAAAAGTTAAATATGTTTTGATGTTTGCCCACCATATGAAATTTCATCCAATCTGTTCAATTTCTACAGATATTTTTACCTGAAAAAGTGCTTCCATTGAAAATTAATTCAACGATCTCAATCTGGCTTTTAATTTTTTTTGTAAAATTCTTAACTATAAAACTTCTTTCAAATCTTATCAGTTGAAACTCAGTTGTTCATTGTGAGTAGATATCAAGGAGATGAATAGGTATTAATCGTAATCTAGAACATCATCAAAAAAAGTTAGACGTATTTACTGTTTGTATCATCAACAAAGTAATGAAAAATATTTTCAGAATTTCAAGCCGAAAATCTTAAATCGACTAGAAATGCTGAGAAATTTTGCTCTCCCAAAACGCATTATATATTTTTCTAAAATAATGTACTATAATACCATACATACTAACATTTATCATACTATACATGCTTCTAATTGTTCCTAAATGGATCGTGATGATCCTCATATTCTGGAATAACTTTAAAAGAACGAATTGTGGTGAAAAGATTAAACAAAATATTCCAGTTGATTATAAGAAGTAATTCTAAACAGGTTTTATATAAGCTTAGGATAAGAAACACAGTTGCTGAAGATCAACTGCTTCTTATTACCTCTTTAATTCTTCTTTTTTTTTACCTTAAAACCAGGAAGAAACAAATACTAAGTTTAGGAAGAGCACATATTCCTTATTTATGTAGAGTAGTAAAGGGTAGCCAAGGGTAGAAAAAATGGCTTCTGGCCTCAAAGGGTAAAACACGCCAACGTTTCTAGTGTCGATGAACCTTTGGAAACGAAACTCATTTTGCAAAATATCAAGATGTTAACAAAAAAAACAAAAAAATGTTTTTTTGTTTTTGTTTTTATAAAATAGGAAAAAATCAATTGCAATTGCACTTTAGGTATTTACAATACGCATATCTTATTAATACTTGTTGCATAAGTGACTGGGTCGTATAATTTTCGATGTCCCTTGTTAATAAGTGAGATAATATACATAAAAAAAGAAAAAAAAAACCCAATAATATTAATTATAAAATTTTATTTATACCACTCTGCCCCTATCCGGAGGGTGGAGGAAAAAAAACCAAGAAAAGAAAATATTGGCAATAATGAAACAGCTCGATTTTCTGATTATATGAAGTCTTTCTAAAAATTTCCAATTTAACTTTTAACAATTTTTTTTTTCTAAAAAAAGAACCAGTTTACCGTTTTATTAAAAAGAATAGCCTATGCCCATAAAGATATATTAATATATTATAATATTATATGATAGCTTCAATTAAATTGTTTCTCAATGTCTATTAATAAATAGATATACTAATAGCACTAGCCGACTGATTCAAAAATATGTTTCGCTAAATATCTGAAATTTTAATTTTAAAAAATACATGAAAAAAAAAATTAACAAAAATGATAAGAATAAATTTTTGTTTCCCGATTAAAGTTTCTAAATAGCCAGAACCATTCGAAAAGAAAAAAAACCCTCAGAAAACTTAGTACTAATTAATTCTATTGTGTTTCTCTTTCATTTCTTTCTGTCCATCTTTTATCTTATTCTTAAATTGGGGTTGACTTTAGTAGCGGATGACCCTGACCCACTCCTCCAATCTCCTACTGGGTTTATGACAGCTTCATCCTTTATGTTGAAAATCAAATCTATTACGTCATACGCATTTTTTTCTTGCATCGTTGACACAAAAAAGATTAATTTTCCCTCCTCCTACTACCCGAAAAAAATAGAATGTTTAGGTGAGTGATAATCTTAATGAGTGTCAACCAGACCATGGAGATGTCACCAATTCTACTTCCATGTCAATTGCATAACAAGGAATAAGACCAAAACATTTGCATACAAGGCAAAGAAAAGGAAATCTACCACAAGAGGAATAGTAAAATTACCTTGGCTTTTTTTTTTAACTTATTTTTTTTTTCCTCGAAAATTTAAATTTTTCTCATTTTTTTTTTTTTTTTATAATGAAAAGATTATTATCTGTCTCAAAAGATCCCCGATATGGGAAAAAAGCAAGAAATTTTGGAAGATTCTTCTGACATCCAAAATGAACGAAATTATATAAAAGGCCTCTTCCCTTTAATGCATCGAAGTAACAAAAAAATTACAAATAGTTTTTAAATGAAAAACAATAATGAAAACAGATTAGTTTTATCTGGGAAACGAATCAAATAGACAGTCTTACTTTATTCTATCAATAACATCATGCAACTGAGCATGAGTTTCTTCACATATAGGAACATTAAACAATGTGCATTTCTCTTATAAAACTTCTATAAATTCTGATCACCATTGATAATTAAATACTAAAGGGATTTCATCAGTTTCTAACACCTCTACTTTATCTGCTGAGAATAAAAACCACCAAATTACTTCGAAATCTTATCGAACTCAGCAGATACATTTTAATTCTGTTGAAAAGATTCTTTTAAGTTAAATGAAATACATCAGCCTGTATTTTAAGACAGCTTTTGAAGCTTTTGAAGACAGAAATTTTCTTATACTTAAGATCTATAAACATTAATTATATTACGTAAAATACGAGCAGTTCACGAAATTAATGTCATCAAATTTTTCACGTATGATTTCAAAAATAAACAAGGCAATACAAAACATATTTGGCTAAATCAAAAATATTATTAAGCTTAAAGTAAAAATAAAAAAGTTAAGCTTCATTCTTAATTTACTTATTGCTGTTGTCTTGAAACCATCTTTCTTTGCTATCTTCGTTATCTTTGTGTCATTCCTAATATTTACTAGAAAGCAATGTTTTTTAAGGGAATTTTATAAATTAAAACATTTTTCATTATAATCAATATTTCCTATCAATCCTATCAATATTTCCTGTCATTGTAAATACATCTCTATTTGTAAATAAAAATTAAAATTTTATTTCCTTCAATACTAAATTAATTAATATATACTTCATAGGCTAAATTTTCACTCGATTGTCAGAGTACAACTTTTTTAATCCATCGCCGACACGGTCTGAGATCTCTGTCCTAATGTGCCTTGCAACGCAAAAAAATTCATAAGCAGAACAATCACCTTGTCTCGAACGAAATTGTTACTGTAGGGAGGAGCATATCTTAAGATGATCACCATCCTTGTCCATCCAATGCACAAATACTGTCTCCTGCCAGACCAATCCAACACAGATGCTACTTTCAATAGTCATGTATCGTTACCATCCATAAATACAGAACAGGACGAATTATCCAGGAGCGATGTCTCCAGCCTTTGCCTTCAGGAATAATGATCAGAATAACATTTTTAAAAACAATATAAGTTATTCTTCAAACACTTTCAAAAGTCATTTGAATGAATGGATGTTCCATTTTGTCAATCGATAATCTGCAATTATTCATTCACTACAATACAATAAAAATGCCAATGGGTTCCATTGATACACCAGCCATTTGACAAAGTCTACGAACAATTCTTTCATCTCCTCTATTGCAAATTCCTGTCAAATCTACAAATGACAGTCTAGCACTTTGTGAATCCACTAAGAAAACAGCGCGTCTACAGCCATTAATATTCCAGAGATCAGATGCTCGGACAACATAAATTTCCCAATCACAATTTGTAGTTTCCAATCACAATTTCCAATAGGAAAGCATCCTTGAAATTCACAACCACATACACAGCTGTTCTCTACTCGAAATCGTCAGAGACATAATATGTCTGTTTAAATAGGAATCCAACTCTTACTTGGATATCTTTACGATTCGTGGCCGAGAAAGACTGCTTTAAAACTTCAAAATAAAAGTATAAAACCATACTTGAATAACAACAACAATACGTTACAAACAAGTAGAGGAAAACGATACATATATGAGACATTCATGAAATTGTATTGTTACAACAAAACTTACAAATACTATTCTCCTAATTCTTTAATTTTCACCTTATTTTTACAATTTGAAATACATATATTGTTAAACTCTTTGGCCATTTCCACAATAAATTTGTTTACATTAACACCTTCATTTCTATTAATATTTATCTTTTTGGTATTTCTAATTAGTAGACTTTCCATGGTTTTTCGCGTTTTACAATCTTTTTCAATACATACATTTTCTTTTCGAAAATTAAGAAATATTTATTTCAAGTTATTCGGCTTTGAAAAAGAAAAGAAGTCATGTCTTTTCGAAAATTAAGAAATATTTATTTCAATAAATGTATGGTTTTATACTTTTATTTTGAAGTTTTGAAGACTTTTCAATAGATAGAATGTCTAGAAGAGGGAGAATTAAGAAGACTTATGGTAAAGACTGCTTTAGTTTCTTTTTCTTCGCTTTTGTTTATTTATTTATTTTTTCTAATAAATATATTTTATTAAAATCACGTATCTGAATATAACCATAACAAAGAAAAAAATAAACAACTAAATAAATCAGTTACCCCCAAAGAATTAAAACTAACCATTTTCAGATGTCCACTAAGACATCCTGACAATTGAGCCAAAGTTCCTTACTTAAAATCAATGTTCAAATCAGCTATTTCAATATAAGTTGAGAAAATAAAAATAAAAAAATTACAAACATTTCTTACAATGGAATCAAACTCAAAACTAAGACATATCAAGATAAACAGTCTCACTTCTCAGCAACACATTCTCTCGTATGTGTCAATGTTTCAATTATTATCACAACCTTACTTTTAGGAAGAAAAAAAAAAAAAAAAGCAACATTCGGCTACAAATCGATTCCAACCCAAACCCTTTTTAAGCTCAACTCATGCGAACTGAACACTTTGTCTCTGCTCTTCATTGGCATGACAAAACTTAATTAGCCTAAATCTCACAATCCGAAAAAAAAAAAAAATATGTTCTTTACAATGGATTACAACACGCAACCTTTACGTATCTCCTGACTCGTCCTGATCACGAGGCCAACCTTCTTCACTTACATCTCACACACTTTTAAAACTCGAAACTCTAATCAGTGAGAAACAAAAAAAAGGAGATAAGGGGTCGTCCATATATTATGTCATCAATTTTGCCGATTTTTTATCCCCCCCCCCCCCCTACTCCCCCCCCCCCCACACCCCAATACCCCCCCCCCCCCCGCAAAATGACGTCATTTTCTAAAAGCTGTAAATGTGATGGATAATTAAAATTACTTCGACAATTAAAATCCAGTAAGATTGTTAAGGTAATTGTTTATTTAATACTATATTTTCCCATTGGGACTTCACCCATTCCTCCAAACTGAATCACAAGAATGGGATTCGCTACTTCGGCTGATCCACATCCACCTCAGCCCACTCGACATCAAGTGCCTGCCCCGTGAGGCTGTCCCCAGTAGCAGAATTATCTGTATCAATCTGCAGCACCAGTTTCAGAAGCCAAAATTCCATGCAACTCCGAACGATGCACAGCCAAGCTTACTATCATAATAAATTACTGTCATTTTAAAGCAAAATTTGCATTTTAAAATATATGACCAATAGTACATGCAGACAATAAATAAATATTTATACGGTTTAAAATTGAAATTGCAGTTAATGCAAGCTAAGAGAAAAGTAATACCTGAAAGTAAGTAATACCTCAGGCTGAAAGTAAAGAAAAGTAACTTAAACACAGTTTAATCTTTCAAAATTATTTATTATATAACTTAGTGAAAACATGGTAAGCATTTATCTGTATCATTAATAACTCTACTAACTACTTTCGAAGTAACAGCATGTTTAAAAGCAACATTTGTAGACACATGCTTAAAATGTTGAAAGTACGACATCCCATATTTTTCAACTAATGCAGCTTTCAAAAATTTGCGTATATGCTTACATCCACTTTCAGGACCATTAAGCATAATAAATACATGCATATCTGATGTGCCAATATCTTCCAATGAGCCACCATTACTTCTTGGTCTTTTTACCATCACATTGCTTATTACTGACCCCAAACTCCCATACATTGCCTCTGACACAGGGATTGACATACGAGAAAAATTTTGGAATAAGGGGGAATTTATGCTTCAACCGTACCATAGATAACTTAAAAAGCTTTCGTAAATAACAAAGTGACCCTTCATCTCTGTTTTAGATATTTTATGCTGCATCAAAGAACATAGCTCTTTATATTCAAAGAAAAAAGTGTTCTTATCAATATTTGTAAGGCTAAAAGGAAAGTCGCTGATATACTCTGAGAATGTCTCAGAAGTGAACGTAGATGCCAAATGTTCTCCAGAAACATCCGATCGTGGATACATCAAAAGATCAAAGTTTAAAAGACATCCAGCCTTTTGTATCACATTATCAATACCTTCATTTTTTCCCTTGGTATAATGATCAAATTTTTCCAAAATGTTTGTGATGAATTTGATTAAATCCTTTAAAATCACTCTTAAAATTTGAACTCAGCTGATTTTTCTCCTCTTCAGGTAATTAGCTGAAGCAGTTGATCTTAATACTTTCGAGCTTACAGGTTCATCAGGTAGTGGCACACCTTGGTAAGTGCAAAATTTGAATAACTCTGTAGCTGTTTTTGAATATTTCAAAAATGAATCTGGAATTTTTTCCAAGAATTGACACAAATCATCAACTGTTTTAAGTCGGATATTGCATCAATGTAATTCATAAATATTTTTTAAATGTGAGTGAAAATTATTAATTGATCTTGCATAATCTCAAGGAAGAATTTCAACTGACTGAACACATTTAGAAGTTTCAGCTAAAATGCCATATAAATCTGCTAACAAAAGTATATCGAATATAGTGGATTTGTTTAACAAATTATCACGTAATCCAAATTGATCTATATCTTTTTTACAAGCTCATACAAAAAATTTATAATTATATATAAAAGTATTAAATACTTCCATTGAATAAGCAGTAAACTTCATTGATTTGAAAAGTTTTGGTTGATACAAAACTTCCTCAAAATCTTGATATTCGAAATATTAAGTAATGAAGTCTTGAAGTAATGAAGTTTTTCAAAAGGATTGGTTGATGGATTTATTTATTCCTCAAAATCTATTGAACTATTAACAAGCTTTTCATATTTTAACCAATGCATGAATTCCATCGTACATTCAAGTTTGAGAGTATGTGCCTTGTTAATAATAGTTGGCATTTCAGCATTTTTCTCCATTAATTCAGTGCGGTGCATCATGTGCATCATGTCTAGCACCAGGATGCTAGAACAGTTTTCAAATCTAGCTCATCTTTTATAGTTGGCAATACCTAACTTTATGTACTGCCCATCTACAGCTATGCCAGCTGCTCTCTCACATATTGAAGAAGAGTTTTAAGGATGCTAGTTGATAGGCCTTTACCAGAAAAATCATTTACAAAATTATGTTCCAGATAAATAGAATGAAAAAGATTGTTTGTGTTAATATCAAAATTGGAATTCTCAATCCTATAATATGCCTGCTACGATGGTTTACCGTTATCTTATCAGCAACTATTCCCACAGGCAGATCAGCACTTGTAATAAAAGTTGCGATTTCTTTCAGTAATACAGAATGTGCACATGGCAAGTACAAGCGAGGAAATTCCTTTGAATGATTTTTGGTTCCAATATCACAGCCACTGTTATGCATGATACAAACAAATCTTCATATGATTAAAACGACAATTGTTTTTTTATATACAGTATGAAGTAGGCAGTATTTTCACAGTTGAGTGCATTTAATTTCCCTGCCTTTTCCATTTCTTCTGATTCTTTTTTATCACGGAAATAGGATTGAGAATTGTTGATGTGTTTGTTGACTGCATATGTCTTTTAATATCAATCTTTAAATTTCCAAAAGGCCTTGGCATTACATTTTCTGCGAAAGTTTCACCATTTTGGAAATAATTATTAAGTAAGCTGCTTCCACAATATGAGCATTGAAGCCCATCATCTATTCTTATAAAACATCTTCCCATTTAAGAAGCCTGTCGGCGATTTGTGAGCTAACTGAGCTAATATTAAAACTTATTTTAGGGTCATTCAGATTAGCAAATGATGACGTCATTTTTGGCAAGACCCCCCCCCCCTTCCCCATGCGTCATGTTAACGTCATCCAACGACCAGACCCCTCCTCCCTAATTTAAAATGACGTAATATATGGACGGCCCCTAATGTACATTTATTGTAATGGATTCGAACCCACAACCTTCTCATATGCTATATCTTGTCTAAACCACGAGACCTCTTTATATTAATATTATCTATGATTTCAGTGAGGTTTATATTTTGACAGTCTCTTGATGTTCTGAAACATTTTCAAAGATAACTTCATAAACATGGTCAAATATTCTGTTTTTCTTTCGTTTGTCATTTCCAGGAATCATAAGTTCCTAACAGTATATGTTTGACTTTTTAGTAGGAACCTAACAGACAGAAAATATGAATTTCCTGAGAATATGAAGAATAGAAATAATTAAAAAAAGTTTGAAAGAAAATGATTCTAGGCCTACATACGTCGTTGATGCGTCGTTATGTGTAGTCAAATGCGAAATGTGATAACTCGCTCTTGAAACGAAACGTGACATAGCGTAGATGTGTTTAAGAGATTTACGTTCTCTGAATTGTTCGTGTAATAATGCCTCCGAAAGTGAGTTCTCTTTGAGAAAGCTATATAATTGGACTTTCCGGGGCAAAGTACAGCCACGAGCGCATTAGAGGTCAGAGTTCAAAGGATAGTTTGCAGATTTCCAAGACCGGTATTGGTAAAGCACGGTGCGAAAGGTGTCAATGTCGCTGCAGCATCACCACGAAAACGTCCAAAAAAAACAAGCCGTGACTCAGCTCATTCGTCCAATGCTGGCACGACTGAAGACAATGACAACCAGGGAGAACCATCCGATGCACCGAGCTATGGTGAACAGGCTTGGAATGAACAATCAACCATACAGCATATCCTATTCCAACATTTAAACCTACGGAAGGTCTACAAGGCCCATGGTCACATGCAACGACATAAGGCTGAGAGGAGATGCGACTATCGACGGCTGTACGAAACGTTCCTGGCAGGTGACAAATGGAGGTAGGTCGTAATCCTCGATGAGACATGGATTCAGCTCTCTGATTGCCCCAAAATTCGGGCAATTGCATATCGTTCGATGTCAGTGGATCTGCGAATGTAAAGAGAGTTTCTCCAAAGGCTTCATGGTCGTTGCAGCTACTCGTATAACGGAAAATTGGAAATCTCCAGATTGCATCAAATGCCAAAGTATACTATCAAGATCATTTGTTGGATGACATTTATCGATGCCAAATATTAAAATTGTATGGTAATGATGCACATAAGGTCTGTTTCAACCAAGACAAAGCGTCCAGTCATACCATCCACAATACCTTCAGTATTACGCTCGGATGGAAGCGGAAACAGTGCCATTCCTTTCACCCACATCACCGTTCAATCACCTGATGCAATCCCCATGATTTGCTCAAAAGAAGACTGAGATCCCGTAAAGTCACAACGCTGATGGGTCTTTGCAAAGACGAATGGGAGAAAATTGACTTGATATTTCTGCAGAGGTCTCTTCTACAATGGAAACTTCGTTGTCATGCGATTGTCAGGAGATCATATAGAAAATCATCGCTGGTGGAGGTAAGTATATTAACTTTGACTACATAACGACGCATCAACCCTCCTTATCATTTACATTACATCTTTTGCAGTTGCTCTTTCTCAAATAATTTCAAATGAAGAAATTGATTTACTCACTTCTACACATTGAGATAACAATAAATAAATAAATAAATAAATAAATAAATAAATAAATGATCATTCCTTGTTAGCGACCCAGTTGGGAGCTATTATGATAGCCACCAAAATCGGTAGCTATTGCGTTTGTCCTGTCCGTCCGTCCGTGTTTGTCCACCCCTAACAACTCCCAAACGGAAGGTCGGATCGACAAACGGACTTCACCATCGTGTTCAGAGGCCCAAAAAACCTAGGAATAAGGTATTCTTAGGGGTCAACGCCCCTCACTCCCACTATGTTCGAGATATTTTTAATTGTTTTCATTGGATTTCCGCTATTAGCTTAAATGTTAGAAATGCAACCATCTCATTTCAGTTGTTAGCTTCAGCTTGATGGAAGTTTCGAACTCATACACTGGAGGTTGTCGGTTCGAATCCGTATATTTTTTTTTTCTCTCTCTCAATGTCCGCATGGGTTTTTTCTTCTTATTTTCCTAACTCTTTTTTTTTTTTTTCCTAATGTTAATGGACTTTTTTTTTTTCTTCTTTCTTTCATTGACAACGGTCGACTTTGGACCCCGAGTTACCCCACCTGACAACGTTAGGGTGAGGCTAGGAAATTCCAGAAGGGAGACGAGATTCACATTTCGTCCAGAAATAACCCTGAAATTGTAACGGACCCAGGGAGAAACGGACGAAACACAGAAGAAGAAAGAAACAGCTATGCCCATGCCGGGATTTGAATCCGGGTTCCGACACATCGACCATACGGCAGATCGCCGTCTAGACCGCTCGGCCATGATGGAACGGCTTCCTTTTTTATTATTATTATTATTATTAATATTTTTTTTATTGTTTTGGATCGCCCTTAAATTTACGCTTTAGAACAAAATTATATTCATTTGTTCTGTTTGTTTTCCCATTTTGGCTTTGTAAGGTAAAAAGAAAAACTAATATTTAAAAGAAAATTAAAAACATGGAAATTAAATAATTATTTTTTCTGATTAGATCTATTGAAACTAATACTGTTAATATGGCATTTGATCCATAAAGAATGAACGGGATTTGTATTATGAAGTGCCGTTTAGAAATAAAACTTAAAAAAGAAAAAGCTATTAACATTAAAAAAAAAGGTTCAAAATTTCCATTCATTTTTGCCCCCCCCCCCCTCATTAAATAAAATAAAATAAATGTTTGTGTGAAAAGTTGCTGGATTATAGCGACCTCTATGAAAAAGAGTAGGGACTAATTTCAAGACCACTGATCTCTAGAAGAATTAGATGACCTGAACAGCCTATCCACAATCCAACATGTGCCTTTTAAAGACATTGCGGCTGCCATCTTTTAGTTAGGCAAAAAAACATGTAATCATGTATTATTATCTAAAATGTTATATTTCGATAGAATAATATAAAAAAAGCAGAATTATTATAGAACAGATCACTGCTGAAGATTGTAACAAACTATTTATTGAAACAACAACGATTTTAAGAAACAACGACTTAACAGCAGAAATAGGAAATAACCTTAGAAAATGAAGTATTTTTAAATACAAGAAATTTATTTACTTCTTATAATAATAATAATAATAATGATACTAAAAATAACAATAAAGAACCCTTTTTAATTTACAAATATTATATTTTTACACATATAAATATATCTAATGTACAATTGATATATAAATATATCTAATGTACAATTAAATTTATTAGGAGTCAGACCTTAACTCAAGAATTACTTCAGACTTCGAATCCACACGTCTGCTTATAAATGCTCGAATATATCAATCATAAATATTCATTTAATTATTTTAATACAACAGTAAGAAAAGTTTTCTTTTTATTAGGAATGTACCTAAGTTTTAATAGAGAAATGAGATACATTTTTGTGAGGATAACATTTACTTGCCTTTGGTCAAAGAAAATCATTTCTGCTGAAGGGGGGGGGGGGGGGGGTTCTTTGTTTTTATCATACAAAAAAAAAAAAAAAAAAATAAATATAATTTAAAGCATAAATTTAAGGCGTAATAAAGCATAATAAAAAAATTAAGTAATAATAATAATAATATTAAAGGAAGTATATTAACGTAAGGAAAAATAAAAAAAAAGTTAGAAAAATAAGAAAGAAAAACCCAACAAAACAAAGTTTTCCAAATATTATTATTTTTTAATTGTAACGATCTCTATATTGTAAATTTACAATTACATTTTCGGTGTAAATAATTAAATAATTTCTAATAATAATAGCAACAGCACATTTTAAATAACACCTCAAAATGAAATATTAAGAAATAAAGAGTGAAACCACTAACAGAAGGAAACGGGCTTCTGCCTAACTACAAAATGGCTGCCGTTACGAATTAGATCATCACTCTTGAGGCCTCAGTAGATCATCCAGGTCTGTTAGTGTTCAAAACTCTTCGTTCTGTGATTTGGCGCCATCTCTAGGCAAAGCTTTGTACTGAATAATTTGTACTACCATCTTAACTTAACTTTTGAATAAATGGTAACAGTTTATCAGTCATTCGATAAAATTAAGTGAAGTTTCTTGCTAAATTAACACTAGAATTTTTTTTTTTTAATGCATGAGGAAATCCATTCACTTTACCAGTAGAATAAAAAAAAAATAACGCACAATTTGATGTTTAGTATATTTCATGAGGATTTTTTGGGAGTTTTATCTCTCATTTATCACTTACCTACACATTGCCTTTTGTAATTTTAATTGAAAATACGAAATATCCAATTGAATAACTTTTTTTTTGTCAAACTAAAATTGTTCAAAATCTCGTAGGTGGATATTAAATAAAAGCTAAAATACTATATTTTCAGTGAATTTTCAACGCCCAAGTTTCATAAATTAATATTAGTGACAAAATTTAAATAATATTTTGTTATTGAAATAATCCCCAAAAATCAGATATTCGTAATACAGTACTATAGGTAGCGCCATCTTTACCAAAGGAAGCACAAAGCTCAATTTTGTTTCTCAGTAAGAAGCTTTAAACGTTACGGATATTACCAATGGAATTTTTACTGTTATATCACTTAATAAAATACAATTGCTAAAGAGATTTCTTCGTATTATTGCATGTAATCTATATTACTAAAATCTTTTATTTCTCTGTCTGTCTATCCGCCGCAATTTTCTGTGAGAATGGAAAATAGAAATACTTTTTACAATGAAACATCCGCGACAGGAATCGAACCTGCAACCTTCTGATCCGAAGTCAGACGTCTTATCCATTAGGCCATAGTGACTACAACTCTCTTTATATTGTTTTTTGACTTATATCTCCTTTCCCTTTCCCCATCAATAAGGAATGTATTCAACCTTTTTTTTGAACCTCAAGATTATTTATTTATTTCCCATCCGTCAGTTTATTTGTAATTCGAAACTGACAATTAGAACTATAATTGCCGAAACGTTGCAATATTTTAAATATTTTTACTTAACCAAATTCTATGTGATATTGAAAAATAAGCGCGTGTACACGGCAGATGTTGGAGTAAAGAAAACAGAGTCAAGAAAGAAAGAAGCACTTTTTTTTGAGGTGGAATACCGAAAAAATCACTATTTGTAATTCAAAAACCATCAATATTTGTAATTCAAAAACCATCAATATTTGTAACTCAAACACCACTGAAAAGTGACAATTACAATTAAAATGAGAATCAAAAAAGAAAGAAGCAGTACTTCTATTAGGTAGAATACTGAAAAATCACTGTTTGTAACTCAGAAACCATCAATATTTGGAACACAAAAGCCATTGAAAAGTGACAATTACAATTAAAATGAGAATCAAAAAAGAAAGAAGCAGTATTTCTATTAGGTAGAATATTGAGCACTATTGTAACTCAGAAACCACTGAAAAGTATCAATTGGAAAAAAAAAAAAAAAGAGTCAAGAAATAAAGAAGCAGTATTTTATTAGGTAGGATACAGAAAAATCACTATTTGTAACTCAAAAACACTGAAAAGTATCAATAGGAATAAAAAAGAATAAATAAGAATCAATAGGAGAGTCAAGAAAGAAAGATGCACTATTTCTATTAGGTAGAATACTGCTCAGAAGTTAGATGTCTTAGCCATTAGACCACGAGGCCTAAATTCTAATCTCTATAAAAATAAAAATATATCATAGATATATGATTTACACGCTGGTTCTAAAAGCAGTCGTAGATTGAGAGAATATAGACATCAAAAATTAAATTAAAAAAAAAATTAAAAAAAATTTTAGTTTTAGTTTTCTTGATGTAATTTGTGTGTGTTTTTAATAAAAAATAAAAAAGTTGTTTTCCGTTACATAAGCGAGGCTTCCGGAGCGAAGCGACGGGTAGCCGACTAGTTATTTACAAAGAAATAAAGAAACAGAAAGTAGTGTTGTATTATTATTATTATAGTATTATTATTTGATTATAGTATTAAAGTGCTGAAATAAACTAAGATCACGATGTTAATTATACATTTTATGAAATATTCTGTATCGAATCGACTATCGCTACATTAAAGATCGAAGATAGTTTGTAGTCTGTCGTGGAGTGTTTATTCTTTCGCAATTTGAAATTAAGTTAGGAATATATTAATTGTGTAAAAACACTCATCAATTTATAATTTGTTGAAAAGATTGCGAAGTTTGAAACTCAAAACAATAATGAAGCTGTAATGAATGGGCGTTTGTGCAGCTTCCCCTGAATTGCTTTCGTATCATATTTCAATGTTATTTCACTTTTCTGCAATTGTGTTAGTCAAAATTTATAATACAAACATTGGTCTATGTTTAACTTATCTAAACTGCTTGAAATGAATTTCAATTTTTACTTCAATATAATGAATTTGAAATTAGTAGATAACAATGTAAACGATTCCCAGAGATGCAAAAAAGATAGAATCATCGGATGACAGAGGAAACAATCTATTGTCCATATAATAGCACTTATGGCAGACTGTATTAGACTGAAGCCTTTTTGATAGGATTAGATTAATACCATTTTTAACTTTGAATTTCACGAAATCTAATTGAAATTATGGAAAAATCTGTTTCTTTAATGAGAAAAGCTATATATTGTAAATTTACAAATAGGTTTTCCGTGCGCTTAATTAAATAAATAATACTTTCTAATAATAATAGTAACAGCATATTTTAAATAACATCGCAAAATGAAATATTAAGGAACAAGAGTAAAACGGAATTTCTGCTTAAACATTCTGCAAAACTGAATGCCGCTGTTTGCGGATTTCTTGGTTAATGTCTGGCGTGATGTTCATGGCAAACGTGAAGGAAAGTTCTCTGATTCCCGACCAATCCACCTGTTTGGGAAACGTTCATCAAGGCGCAATCGTACTCATGACGAAATGAGCTGATGCTCCGTCTTGTTGAAACCACACATTGTCAGCTATGCCTTTCAACTGGAGTTCAGACAGCAACCATTCGTTAATCACATGCAGATAAGTCGTCAGATTCACTGAGTCATTGAAGAAATACGATCCAAACAGATGTTCTTCTGTTACCCCTGCCCAAATCATAAACGAGAAGTGAATTTTGTTTGAGTTCTTGAAAGAAATGCGGATTTTCCTTTGACCAAAAATAAATGTTCCGATCTTTGAACTTTGATAGACAGCACATTTACAGAACTCTTCGTTGATCTTCTCTTGTTGGGAAACGTTGGAGAAGCAGATTGTATGCTTTTTCGCGCTGTGTTAAATCCACATCTGATACCTCATTCACTGACTACGGGCGAAAAGGTTTCACTTTCAAATCCTTTCTCATGTGGTCTCTAATGGTTGACCGGAGAATATCCAATTCGGCAGCACGCTTGCGAGTCGACTTCATGGGACATCGCGTTATGGATTCTTACACAGCAACACATGTTTACAAATGTGTTGACAGTGTTCCCTTCCGATGTGAAACCTTCACAGATCCATGCCAATAATATTCTCTTGGATGGTGGCGCCTTCTGAAATAGCAGCTGATAAATTGCAATAATTTGTGAAAGTGTTTGTCCCGTATGCGGTCGTTCGTGAATCCAACTGCAGTCACTAAATGTTCTTCAATCGAGAATCTTAAATCGTCCATACTTAACGTCACTGTTTGCTTCTTTGATTATTGTCATTATTCGATTGCTGGCGTGTTGTCAATGTGCGAGTTTGCGATTGTTTTGTTGTTGCTTCCATTGCTCACTGATTGATTTATTTCCAGAACGTTACATACATGACTGTATCCATAGCGTACATTTATATCCAGAGGTTTGCGGACTTTTTGCCCACTCTGTAGAAGGCATTCGCACGGGACTAGTTACGAAGTTTGTTTTCTGCCCTCTTAATACCAAGTATTAAGATTAGAAGACGAACCAGAGTAGTAGATAAGATGGTGGATTTCAATGTATCAGCAGGTAAGATAATTGGATCCGAAATTACAAAGAGTGACGGGTTCCTAACGTTTAACCACGTACGCATATGATACGTTATGAATTGTAATGAAACTATAAATGTATTTGTGACTTATCCAATCAGATGAATAGCCATTGTGATTAAAACATAACATATACATTGGATAAAGTAGGCCTCGTCAATAACAACAATTCTGTAATTTTAATTCCTCTTTCTTTTGTAACTGCAAACAAAAACAAGTGAATATAATTTTGTGCTAAAGCATAAATTTAAAGACGACCCATAATAATAAAAAAAAAAAATTAAAAATAATAATAAAAAAAAGGAAGTACATTAACGTAAGGAAGCATACAAAAAAAAATTAGGAAAAAAAATTTAAAAAAAGTTGGGAAAATAATAAAAAAAAAAAACAAACACGCCATCATTGGGAAAAAAAATATTAAGAGAAGAAAAAAATTTAAGTAGGTATACGGATTTGAACCGACAACCCTCAGTGTATGACTCCGAGACGTTAAGCTATAGCTGACAACTGAAATCAGATGCTTGCATTTAAGCTAATAGAGGAAATCCAATGTAAACAATGCCAAATATCTCGAACATGGGGGGCGGGAGGGGGGGGGGGCATTGGCCCCTGAAAGTACCCTATTCCTATGTTGTTTGAGGCATCTGAACACGATAGTGAAATCCGTTTGTCGATCCGACCTTCCGTTCGGGAGTTGTTAGAGGTGGACAGACACGGACGGACGGACAGGACAAACGCAATAGCTCCCAAATGGGTCACTAAAAATGTCCAAGCCCACCCGGGTCCCGTACCTTAGTATCAAGACGAATAATAAAGAAAGATTATGAAAATTTATGTAGCATATTCATTAATTGTTTTATAATTACTACAGACAGATGTATTACGTTTATATAATAATTGTAGTTAGTTACTAATGAAAGATGTATTTTGTTTAAAGAAGATTGATAGAGAAATTATTAATTTAAAAGAGTAACGTATTCTGCAAGGAAAGAATCCTATAGAAGAAGATGATCAGCCACTAGAAATATTGCGAAGAGAAGGAAAGAGGAATAGTAATAAATATAGTAATAAACATTGACTGAATATAATTCCTATAAAAGCAAATATACAAACAAACAACATTTTATTATTATTACAAACAAATATTATTGTTATAAAGTAAAACAAAATATTTTTCGGATTTCTTTTCTCTTAATTGGAAGATAATTGATTCTGTTTTGATTAGATTGTTCTTAAGTTTGGTTTTGTTTTTGTTGATGGATTTATTGACTGAAGTTTTTTATGAGAAAAATGTGAAGAATTCTAATTAATGAAAGTTAATTATAACATTAATTAAGTAACCATTCACTCGATGCAAATAACAATAAAAGTCCGGTTCTAAGACATGGCTCGTCTTAAAACTATACTTGATTGTTAATCGTAACTAAACATTATTTCTTTTTATGGAAAAATATTTAATTGATAGACAAAATTTCAGCTCTCTTCGCATAATGAACTCATATGAGGTTAAATGAAAACCGATAAAAAAAAAACTACTATAAATTTAAATCGTTTCAGGATTTAGAAAAACTGAACCAGATACCATTTAACCTAAAATAATAAAAAAAAAAACGGAACATGTTCGTGACCAGATGATCATTTCAGTCTTACAGAATAACACATCAACTGCCATAGAACATATGGAATGACCAAAACACATCTCTAAAAAATATCAAAACCATTTGAAGAGAAATGATTATCAGTGCGAAGAAAAAGGGAACTGAATATATCAGCAATTGCAGGCATTGTTTAGTTCTAACCATTACTGGATAATAGTGGAAGTGAACGACGGTTGCCACGTACTGTCCATGAGTCACGATCTATCAATTAACATTGTATGCAATCCTAGCCCATAATGGGGATTACACATTCACAAAATAAATCTAATAAGTAAAAGCTATAAAATTCGTTCGTATCCATTTGTTGAATCAAAAACACTTTCTCACGATTTACTTTTCCTTAGCAAGCAGGTGATTTCCTTTTCCTCAGGTGATTTTTTTTCAGTCAGCGAAAAATAAAAACTTTGGGCATTAATGAGCAGCTTCTCTTGGTGCTAATATCAAAGTTTTTCAATGTCATTTTCTTTTATTCTATTAAGAAACAAAACCTGAAAGTAACAATGGGAACCAACTGGTGTCTTATCATTCTCCTCTTTCCTTCGATGTCTATAATTTCTTTCCGTTGACCTGGTTGAACACGACTGACTCCCAGGGATTTTAACTCCAGTCATCTATTGTTTCCAGTGTGAAAAACAGTGTCACTGGCTTTTCATTAGATGTAAGCAACGACGAGGTGGTAGAAATTCCGATTTATTTGAATTGAAGCATTTCTGTATTTCTAATTTTAATGAAGAAAACGAAAGTCCAAAGGAGAATTCTACATTGAAACAATTCTATAACTGCCAGTGTTTGATGCAATACTAAAAATAGATGAGAAAATTCGTTTGAAAATTGCGAGTTATTAAGACATAGACGAGAACCTGATTGACATGAAAATCTTAGTTGGTTGCAAACTTACAGATAACCGCTTGGAAACAGTTGCTTGTGTAGCTTAAACTACTATAGATCTGATTTGCTCCAAAATTAAATGAGAAGACAGTGAATAGCCTAATATTAGACTTTTTTAATCCTGAAATTAAACTTTCAGGATTATTATTTTTTTAACGACTCCTGCAAGACGCTTTTTATGACCTCGTAATTGTAGAATAATGTAAGAGGGAAAAAAAAATTAAACATTCAAGTATTCTTTTTTTTCCCTTTTTAACTCTGTTCTATCTGTTCTTTTTTTACATGTAATTACAAATACGAGGTGCACAGGAGTCTCCCAAGTAACTCAAATAACGTTTGAACGAAGATAGCTAGAAGTTTGGGAATTTAGATATTTGCAATGCTTTTTTTAGAATAAAGTTCACCCGTACTCCATCGCCTCATCCCATTATTTAGGTGTCTATGGTAATTTTAAACGCTATGACCTGGACTCTAGCAGTGGCGGTAATCCTAGTTTTCACTTGCTTTTAACGTTTATTATTTTAAGATTTTTAAAGTCCTAAACGGACAATCTCAATATGTTACTTATGTGTTATCCGTTATGATACTTTAAATTCATGAACTATTCTGTAAAGCAATTTTGCTGGTCTAAAATAAATAAATAAAGTTTACCGGTACGTGTACCGGACCGTACCGGCAGAAAAAACAGCACTTGATATTGATATAGGAAAGCGACCATGAGTAATCAGAGACTGATGGCAGCGCCCCTAGCGGCAAAATCTGGAATTTAGTAATCCTATCTGGGAAACTATGAGAGATACAGAAAAAAAACAAGTTAAAGTATTCCACTACAGGCCTTTGTGGTCCTTGGGGTCTTATAGGGAGGCAAGGCTCCTCGCTTTCCGCGACCAAAGGGACAAACAAGTTGAGGTCTGGTGATCCACCTTCCCCCCCCCCCCCCCCCCCGCCTTTAAATCCCAGGAAAAGAAATCCGATATCTATTCTTTAGAAGCCTATAGGACTCGACTTGTAGGAGAATTCATCGTGGAGAAATCTTTAATCTCCGATGAACCTGGCTCCTTCAGCCCACAGTCTAGCACTTTACTACTTGGCTACCAGAGATGTATTCAAATATCAACACGTAGTAATATTTTAAGTAAAAGCTTATCTTTCAATTGCTATTACTGTATTATTTTCATGTATTCTCTTAATATTTCATCTGTCATCAAATTTTTTTTTCCACACTTTTAATTTTTTTAGAAATAATTTTTAACTTTAAATGTGTCTACTTTTAGTCATTTCTAAAGTTTTTAGAAATTGTATTTCTAACATCAAGTGCTGTTGAACTGCTTTTGAACTGCACAGTGACTAAATGGCGCCATAACAGGTCAAAGAAGAAACGATTTCTCATTTGTGACTATTGAGGCGATAAAAATAAATGTACTAATCTTTTGTTTTCAAATTCAGAGATGTAATAATTGGAAAGCAAAACTTTTAACTCTCCCCTAAACACAAATACTCCATTTCAACTTTTAGCAAAACAAAATAATTTTGAAAGAAAAAAAAAAAAAAGACAAAAAATACTTTGAATTACACAGAATAAATACCAAATAAAATAATATCTGCATAAAACATTGATTAACAGAAAATTAAGTCTTTTGTTCATAAAAAATGAAAGTGTTTTGTTATTATTCTTCCTCCATTTAATAAATTTTCATTACTAATAAAAGTTAATGACTAATTATTATTTAATTCATTAGCATTTATCAATTTTCTTTCTAACCAAAAGTTTCACTTTCGTTGTTCATTTTTTGCTGAATCCTTCTAATGATTGCATTTCCGTTTCCCCCCCCCCCTCAATTCTTTGTCACGTGACACTGACTACGGACAGTTTAATATTCTCCTCTGAATGGGAAGTTTCCTTTCGTAGGGCACCTGTCACTCTTAATTCCCTTCTAATTGCAGACAGAACTCTTATGGAAATAAGTAATAGCGCTTGGCGTGTCCCATTAGTCCAATTCCAAAATTTATAGCATAGGAAGTTAATTTCATTTCCTACTTTTTTATTTCCCTCAGATGCAACAACCACTCAGTTTACTTCATCCAACCTCAGAAGATCCTGTTTTATTCAGACAAAGGAAGTTTAGGACAGTAGATGAAAGTGAATTCACCACAGAATTCTAATGGAAGACAAATGCCTGTGTTGAGGAAGATCTGTCTGGAAAGTTATTCCCTATAAACTTTTCCTATAAAGAACATTCTCAAGTGACGTGTTTAGGAACCACCCTTCGTAGCTTTTCAGAATATCAAGTAATTGAGGACGACATGAATTCCACTAATAAGTTAAACAGATCACGATAACTACACAGAGCAACAAACCAATTGGTTGACTCCATGGGACTGACTTATGTAAAAATAAGAGCCAAACAGACGAATGGGAACTGAACTAAAAAAAAGCATTTACATTTACGAGTCGTTCTAATCGAAGATCCGAGGAATCTCATTTATTTTCTCTTCATATAACGAACGTTCAGGAATGTTTAAGCAACTAAATTCAAATTTTTGTTTAAACAAACCAACTTTGTAGCATTTAGCTGTTATAACATCAACAACTTCCTAATAGCCTCCTTTATTAAAAACATTGGGGTTTTTTTTTTCTTTTTATTTTCTCATTTAGAAAACAATGCATGTCAGTCTCAGTATTTATAATTTATAAGCCTACTGTAATTTCTATGTTCTTTATATTTTAATCTACATTTTAATCTACAGAAAGAAAGAAATGTATTTATATGAATTACAACAAAACCAATTGACATTCGAATTTTGCATTTGATCAATGGGAGTCAGGTAAGCAATGGTAACACTGAGATTACATAAATTTCAGTAAATTATTTAGCCAATTTAATTTTTGGTTTTAACAGAAAAAAAAACTGAAAAAAAAAATTTTTTTTTTGAAATAATACGCAAAAAAAAGAAAAAAAGAAATCGAAACAGATTTTATTAAATTTAATTTGACAACAAATCAAAAACAAAAATTAAATTAATAAAAAAAAAATCGCTAATGAAATAATTTTTTTCTGTCAATAAGAATATAACTTTATTTCTAAATTTGCAATTTCATCTGTCTCTTTAACGATTAAATATTACCAAAATTATTAACAAAATAACGAATAAAAAATGACTAAAGTTTTCTGATCTTATATCCAAACACACAAGACTAAGAAATGAGAGACGGGATCCAATTAGTCACTCAACCTTACATTTATAATAAACAAAAACAAAAAAAAACTAACACTTTCTATATGTAAATCTATCAATTTGAATATGTTCACTGTGCTTTTGACAATACTAACATTTTAACAGAAAATCTTTTATCGTGACGGTAGCTGGTGTGATAATCACGGGTGCCCACGCGGGGGAGTCACGGCGCAGACTGCGCCATTGAAATTTGGGGGGGGGGGCTGGTTTGGATAATCCTTTTTTTTTTTTTTTTTTGGTTGTTGACTTGGAGAATCCTTTTTTTTTTTTTTTTTGGCTGTTGATTTGGATAATCCAAATAAATTTTGGGCCCTATTGAAATGTGGGTCAAGCCCCCGCCCCCTCCGTCAGATCTTTGAGGAGGGGGTGAGCCATAAGGTCTAGGGGGGTGGGCACCTCTGTGATAATGATTCAGGCTTTTATTTATGGTTGGATGTCTTGTAAATGGGATCGACACATTCCAAGTATTTTGTAGCCATATAGAAACTTTGCGTAGTAAACGAAATAATGGATGTGAATAGTTCAATTGAAATGCTTTTAAACCTAAGTTTGTCATTTAAAATTCATAGGTACTAACAGGTACAATTGAGAATTGGATTTGCTCGCCAACCCCTCAACCTACTGCCGCTCGATTATTAAAAGTTTTTGAAAATAAAGATTGTCATAAATTATGAGGAGTGAATTCAGATCAGATTATCTCATGATTAATATAGAGATTACCATGGAAGAACTCTCAGATGTTGATTAGATAATTAATCATTGTACAAAACATGTGTTTAGAGAAATACTGATACTTTCTTCCAAGCTATTCAAAAAGAACATTTATTTTCATTTCTTTCAACAAAGAGGTCTAAATGATCAAATTCAAGGCCTAATCTTCAATCAATGTGTAACTTTTTAATAGAATTTCTTGAGGCTAAAAAACAGTATAACCATTAATTGCATTTAGTAGTTAATATTGATGGTATTAAAAAATTTTTCAGGACAAACTGCTGAGTTGAAACAGTCCTTTGTTTGTTAAGTACCGGTGTCTTTTAAAATTTTATTTTATCTTTTTTTTTAAAAAAGAATTGATACGATTTAAATTTTTATTATGCATGAAAAGGTTTTTTTAATGCTATCAATATTAACAATGAAATTTCAACATTAAAAATAGCTTTAGGTATAAATTTTACAAGCTTTCAATATAGGCTGATGTTTTTGAAATAAATTCTTAACTTATCGCTTGCTACTTCTTTAAACTGTCCAGTTCGGTTTTCATGGAATTGTGTTGCTTTTTTATTTATGTCATAAATGTTGATTATAAAGATTCAATTGATGTATTCGTTACTTAGGAAGAAGAAGTCGCATTTGACGCTCGACCATTAGAATGTTTTTAATAGGGATTTACGTTTCGGTATTTTAGTTCGCATTGACTATAATTTTTTTTATAACTTTTACAATTACAAATAGCTATTTAGTACATCACATTCTGTCTCCTTATTTTTTTGGTGCTTTCTCATAATGTTAAATATACGTTCTGGAAATTTATCAGTTAATTGAACAAATATATAAACATGGATAATAAACACTTAATAACTACTTCACTTTGGCTTCACATCGGCAATATTTTAAGAAGAATTAATATAAACATGGATTTTACAAAATGCTGCAAAGTTTGAAAGAATTTATTAAAATTAGTATAAAACTGAGTGTTCTAATGTTAATTATCTATTTCGCTAATAAAATAATTTACAAGAAATGTAAAAAATGTTAACAATGTAGCTGTTTTTTTTTTGTTTTTTTTTTCATTCTCAGTCGTTATTTGACCAATTTATTATAGATCTTTGTTGTTATTCTGAATTTCCAAAATAATTTATTATTTATTTTATTTTTCATAATAATTAAAAATTACAAAAAATGAAAGAAAACCCGAATTTAAGTCTGATGTTTTATATATGATTTAAATTAATTTATATTTTGTCTTTTCTAAATTAATATTATTTTCTCTCTCCCTTTCTTTTTTTACTGAAATCATTTTTCAAAAAACAAAAAAAAAACCGAAAAACTAGAAAAAAGAGGAAATTATTGATAATAAATAACTTCTCTTCATTTAGAAAAACATTGTTTTAAATACAGTAGAGCCCCTCTAATCCGTCACCTTTGGGACTGGGGATATGGTCGGAACGCAAAAAAGGTCGGATTATCAGAAAATACAGAAAAATACGGATTTACTGCGTTGTCAAGCAATTCAAGTTTAGGCTTTTTCAATGTTTTGCGATTCTTAAGAGCGTTTTCACCATCTACCGTCACTGTATATGCAAGTAAACAACACAATGGCGCGACGGGTGGTGAGTCACCGTTCGGCCGACTCGAGCACGGTCGGATCAACCGGAGTGGCGGACCAGGCGAGGGCGGACGAGAGGGGTTCTACTGTAACAAAAAACTTGTAGTTAATGTTTAGAAGCACATTTATGGTTAAAATAGTTCTCATAAAGAAAGATTAATAACAGATTTTTTTTTTTTTTTTTTCATATATAAGATCCAGTTATTCAATGTCACTTGAAATAAAGAACAAATGGGGAGGGGGATGTATATTTTGTTTCTATTCTTCTAAATTTTATTCTATTTAAAAGTTATTTTCTAAA
>JAFIDM010006943.1:6541655-6557501 GCA_023159025.1 Thereuonema tuberculata
TAGTGATTTACTATTTTTATAATATTTACTTAAGATTAAGAAAATACAAGACCTATAATTAAATTATTTTTAAAATTAATTTAATTAATTAAAAAAAAGGTTTTCAAGAAAGTTTCCGTTGCCAATTGCAGGGGAAATCCAGGCATATCTCCAACTCCTGTACCATTAAGTTTCTTCATCTCAAATGAATTCAATAGGGATTTTTATATTTCGAATGAATCAACTGAAAATCAAAAACAGGTTTCTAAAATAAAACATAAAGTCTGATCTGTTTTCCTTTGTTTTTTAAAAAAAAAGTTGGAAAAACATCATAAACGAAAAGTCTCAAAAGTAAATCTTAATATCTCTTCAAAATTATAAATTATTAATTTTATATCTCCTCAGCATAAAAACTACAATTTTTTAAGTTTTTTAAAAATTAAAAATAAAATCCGTATTACTCCATAAATTACTCACATGCAATTAATTGTAATCATTAAAAAGCACCTATAATAAATAAGTGGATTAACAAATGGATTAATCTTAGAAATTCAATAGATAGAAATTCAAAGTAGATTTCTGTGGTAATTTCTGTTCATTTTCAATTTTGTCGACGAGGATCCACAAGGACTTTTCAAAAAATTAAGTTACATCGTCTTTTGCTTGTAATGTGCACACCAAGGTTCAGGAAGATCTGGTCAACTGATTACATCCATTGGGATGTATTCCATTTTTGATTGAGGGTATGTAGTAAAGATTATATAAGAAATAATGCTTATTTCAAATTATTCCATTTCACTTAATGGCAGCCATCGAAAGGAAAAAAAAAAAACTAAGAAAGGAAAAGAAATTAAGCAAAACCATCCTAACACTCCCTCCCTCGTGTTCCTCATTCCATTACAACCCAAGAGAAAAACCCGTTTGTAAGAGTAGTAGCTTCTACCTGAGATGAATTTCATCGACTCTTCCTTCACCAATAATGAACACGTTTAATTCAGATTTTTAAGACCAGTTTATAATAATGTCTTAATATTATTTAATATCTTTTCGAATTCTAAGAAAGAATTATTTATAGAAAGTCAATAACTAAGGTATTTGTTCAGTGATTAACTCAAAATGGAACTCGGGGATATCAATATTAGAAGTGAGTTGTGAAACAAACGAGTATTAAGGTTAATTTCTGCCCATTAAGTAATCATCGTTTTAATCTGACTAATGAAAGTCGAATCGAAAGTTGAGTGAAAACGAAGTGTGTTTGTCATTGACCTCCACTACAGTAGCTACCCATAAATAAAACACCTGTTGGACCAGGTAACTGCTGCACGAAGACGCTATTAGCAGCCGTTCGATTAAGTGTTTGTCCCCCTTTTAGCAACTGAAATTAGAACAACCAAATCACGACATTCTTACGGTGATTTACAGTTAGTCATTAAAGAAAAATAATAGTATTTAATTTTTTTATTTTTACTTATTTATTTAATCTTTTTTTTTTTTTTTTTCTTCAAAAAAACATTTTACGAGTTATTTTGTAGCCGGCGTAGGCCTATGAGACAGATAGTTCTTTGTAAGCAACTATATAAACGCTTGTTGAGCGTCTGTGGCTATATCGTCACTATGAATTAACTCGTCATTGGCAGTCAACATGTTTGTAAAATAATATTAAAATTCACCAAAAAAAAAAAAAAAAATTACAATAATTTATGGCCTTAGTTTGATGCTTTGTGGTGATAAATCTGAAATAAACACTTTATTTACTTATTCAGTTTTTATCAGCTCAAACTACCCAATGTATTTATTTATTTATTTATTTATTTATTTTAATTGCAGCTTTAAAAGCTGCGTTACGTATCAATGACGAAAATCGAGGTTTAAACAATTCAATTTGCTGAAGAGTCCTCGTCACTCATCCATTGTTCTTCAATTACAAACCAATGTTTAAATCAGTTAATTCAATGTAACTTATGAAAAGCTTTGCTATCATTGGATTCGAACCCACAGTCTTTCACCAACAGAGTCACACGTAACCGAGTCACCACTTTCAATAAAAATTTGCTAATTGAGGTTGTTTTTTTTTTAATATGCTGCTAATAAAATTACTTAAAATGTAAAGTTTTAATATTATTATTAATAAAGGCATGCCCAAGAATTTGGAGTGAATTACAATGGTATTAGCTGATAAACCAAAAAATAAAACAAAACAAACAAATTAACAATCAAAATTCAAAAACAATTTTAAAAAATAATTTTTTAAATTTAATCTTTTTTTTTTTTTTTTGAGAATTTTACCATTTATTTTTAAGCTGTAATTTTTTAACATGTAAGAATACATAAAATTTTATTCTAGCAATAAAGAGTAAAATTGATTTCATAGTTTTTCTTTTCGGCTTTTCAACTATCAAGTTCAAGAATAAAATCAAGGAGTGTGAAATAGGACATCATTCGAATCCTATGTAGGCGTTCGCTGCACAGTTTGGACACAACTCAAGCATAAATTCAATAATATTTAAAAAAAAAGTCAATATCAAGGTAACTCCCATTCAATAGTTATTGTAAAAGTTCAAAGAATCATGGTTAAGTAATATCTAACAGACTGAACTAAGGTGTTTGAATACTTATTTAGATAATCTGCGTTGCTTAGGGATGAATTTACTATCAACATCCAAGAAATGTCCGCGAAAATTAAGAATAGCGACAATTATTCATTTAACATAAGATAAAACAATCAGGCAGTAATAGAAAGTAAATGCAAGTACAGTTTGATCCAAGACTGTCGATATCTTTAGTAGGAGTTACAAAATTATTGTTGAAGATTTTAATTAGAAATTAATGTAAGGTGAAGGAACAATTACCCTATCCCATTAGAATTTCCGAATTTTAATATAATTCATATTGTAATAGTTTGCATGTAAATTTTTTAGAAATCATTTATTTGTATTTTTGTAGAAATTATTTATCTATTTTATTCATTTTAATCGTTAACCGTTATTTATTTTAAAACATTCCTTTTCTATTTCCTAATTATTGATGTTCTGTTTATTTTTAAATTCTTTTTCGTTGCAGCCGTTGAATCAGTTCATTAATTTAAGTTCATTATGTTTTAATCCAATCATTCTGTATATTTTTAATTAATCTTCTAAATCAACTTCTTCAATGTAAATGCTATAGAACCAATATCTTTCATTTAATAAATTCAATTCAATTCAGTTCCAGAATTTGTCTCGTTGTTTCTCCATCTCAACGACTCTCCCACAAGCATCATTACAATATGATGTTTTTTAAAGAAAAAAAGACAACCTAAATTTTATTTATTTTATACTTTATTTTGTGTAATAGTTTTCTAATAATATTTTTTATGAAATTCATTCTCATCCCTCAGGTCGCATCAGATAAATCAGATACAAAAACAAAACGAGCTACACTCAATAAATTTTTGGACGTGAATGAAAGGAGAAAAATAATTTAAAAAAATAAAAAGAAAAGATTTCTTGAAATAGATAAAGACCGAATTGGAACACATTATTCCATCCCCTCCCACAACCACCAAAAGGGAAAAAAAGCTAACATTCTCTTTCTTAGATGCAATGCAATGTTACAGGATTAAAGTTCTTTATATTTTTACACAAGATTTAATTAAAAATCAAATAATAAAAATACTTCCGTCTAAATATTAAGTAAAGCAACTAAGGCCGTTTTCCCAAACACATGAAATGCTATTTCTTTTCTTTTGATCTCCTCCAATCCTTATAAACTTCCTCAGTTAACTTTCTTAGCTATTTCTCTATTCTTTCCCTTAAAACCAAATGAGTTAAAACTCACGCCTCTAATAAATGAAAAACATTTTTCCTTAAAATGACAAAAATTCTAAAAGAAATTATCTTCGATATTAAGCGAAAACATGTTCATTAAACATTAAAAAAAAAAAATTAAAAAAAAATAAAACAGTCTTTGATTGAAAAAAAACAAACAACAAATGCTGTACATTTTCATTTCTTTTCTTACAAAACTGCCCAAAATATTCCTGGCAAACAAATATAAAATCCTGATATTGATTAAAAATTGTGGAATGTGGGTGGTAATTTCACAAACAGTAATTTTACATCAATTCTTAATTGATTTTGTTTTCCTTTCCTTCATCTCTGATCGTTTTCTTTTTTCATTCTTTGGTAAGGATACCAATGTTAAAAACACTCATTGAGTGAAGTGAATATTTTTATCATCTGAGAGGCAACAGGGGATGGCAACGCATTGATCCAACATTCAGATGATTCGTGATTCTCATTGTTATTTCAATTCAAATAAAGAACCAAAACATTTTCAAAGAAGATATATTTACTGATTCTAAATTGAAACGTTTTTATTATCAAAAGTTATTCTCAAAATCTTTTTATTTTATTAAAAGGCTTATTGTAGTGAAACACTTAGCCATTAGATTAATATATAGTAAGGAAATGGCAGCTCTTTTATTTCCATCCTATTTAATTCATTGGTTAAGAACTTTACTATTGGTAATTAACAATCATCTCTAAATGGTTTTATTTACTAAACTAAAAAAAAAATTACAAGAAAGTATAAACTACCGTTGATTTTTAAAATAGAAATTACTTTATTTACAAACTATAAAAATAGAAATCGTTTAATATATTTATTCTTTTATAACAAGAAAAGAGCTAATCTATAAAGGAATAAGATTAAAATGAGATGGGAATTCCTGAAAACTTAAAAACTAAGATACGAATTAAGAAACAATTTCTCCATCAAATTAATTCAATGGTTCTCAAATCTATATCCGCAAAGGGTGTAGCTGCAATTGAAAAGGAAATTAAATTACTTTTTGGTAATTACTCAAAAATAATTTGCCTTTATTTTTTTCTAACCAGTTTGAAGAATGGGCAAGAAGAGGGTTGGGTCTTTGAATACCCCACCCAATTAATGATTCATACATCAATGAAAATTATTCTCGTGATAACATCATAGAAAATCATACATCAACAAAGAACAAAATGTCTTTTCTTTTTCTTATACATGAGATCAAAGAGATTTTTCTCTTAGCACAATTTTTCCACCAGTAAGGGACAAGGAATCTTAAAATTAAACGTGATTCTAGATTATTTATTACTTTCACCTAATTATTACACCTCAGCTTTGCACTCAAAGAAATTAAGAAATAAGAACATCAAACAAAGAAGAATGACAAAGTGTAGCAATTGATTTTTTTTTTTAAATTTGATATTTCTTTTATTAGATTATTATTTACAAAACTACGAAAAGAGAGAAGATAGTGATGGAAGCAAAGATTTCTATTTGTCTATTGTATGAAATGTAAATGAATTAGGAAAGCCTCGAATAACAAACATTTGTAGGCTTTTTTTTGTATTGAGATGTGTTTTTGTTGTCTTCACATGAAGAAACATGAAGACAAGATTCCACAGATTCTAAATCCAATGAATCAATAATTGTATAAGAAGGTAACAGGATAAAAACTATTCCAAATCATTACTGATACAAACGGAGAAATTCCATATATCCTAGAGTACGCATTCCAGTTCTTATAATATGCATTGGAAATAAGACACTGGAGAACGTATAAATTTACAAGTGCTACGCTAAATACATGGAGTATATTAGAGAAATATTTCGTTATCACAGCTGAAAATAACGAAAAAAGCTGTTAATCAAGCGATTTAGAGTTTGTAGGATATAACAGTTTATCTCTTTTGGTTCTAAATGTTTTTGTAAACACTCACAAAGTCATGGTAATAATAATACTATTTCTCTAATATTTCGTTATTTCATGACAATGTGAGCAACAATTACAGACAATTTAACTTCTAAATTTTATTAATAAAAAGTAATATATTTCAGCCACTTACACTTCACTATATCCATGGCTCAAGAAACAATCATCAAAAATTAACCAGAAATTTATTTATTTATTTATTTTCTGCTTTGGGTGTTGTCTGTATTGTGATTCTGTGGAAAAGATATTCCAATATTTCGTTTCAAATTTTATCTCGAAGATACCGATAATGCAGCAGAATGGAAGCTGAATAGTGGAAGGAAAATATTTCTTTTTCCTCAGTCACTTGTTTAACTGAACTATCTTCCTTGAATCAATATCATCTCCTTCATCAGAAGAAGGCAATAAGAAATTCAAAACATTTGCTTTATTTGCGTACATGTAAAGAAAAAATTAAGCCATTCAAAATTAACAATTTTATTAATGATTTTAACCATTTTGAATGGAATTTAGTTTTTCTTCTTTGAGTGAAAGTGTTACATTTTCCTGAGGTGGGCCATTTCCGGTGCTCTAATTAAACCCTTGTAGGCGTAGCCACCCTCACGCAACTATTACACATTTACCAATCAGTCACACAATATTACTAATTACCAAGCGTTCGACATTTATTAGCTACGTTTTTGTTTCCAAAGATAAATACTTGTTTCCCAGAATTTGTAATTTCATGAGTCCATTACTTTCTTTTTACAAAAGAAGGGAAAGAGAACAAATGAAGCTGTTTTCATTAATAAAAACTAAAAATTTAGAGAATAAAATAACCCTCTCCGAAACTTCTTATAATTCTGGTCAAATGTTTATAAATTCTCTTGATGTGTTTGTTTCTTCCACATGAGATTTAGAAGCAAAGACTTAATCATCTCTATCAATCTCTCCTACATTACTGATAAAATCGCCCACTGTATGTCCTAGAAAGCTCAAATTTCAATGACAGGTTTAGGCCTTCAATAAGGATTCTGATTTCAGCTCAAATACATGTGTAAGAAATCTCTTGATTAGCAATAACCATAGAGATTTTTTTGATTTATTATTATTATTATTATTTTGAAAGTTATTGTTATAACACCTTTCTTTTCCTTCCCATCTGATTATTCATATCCTGCAATTCTTCGTCTGAATCCTTTACTAAATTCCTATTAATACTTCTCCAATTAACTTATAATAGTGAGTAATATTGAATTAAGGACTTTTTTTCCTGAACTTCTATAAACCAATCATTTTATTTATTTATTTAGGCTTCGAATTCTTCCCTAATAGGAGCTAAATCAGTGAAACAGTTGCTGTTTGACTTATTTTAAAGATTTATCCACAGAACTTAGAGGACACACAATTAATGATCCACATTCTCTTGCTATTTCAATCATTTTGATTGGCTTCGTTTAAATGTTCATTTCTTTTTACTCTTCTATTGATGTAGATACAATAATTGTACATTTTTTTAAATTAAATTTTAAATCCTTGAAATATTAATACATTATAAAAAAATCCTAGTTGCAAAATAGAATACTTAGTCAAGATTTTTTTTTATATTATTTTTTAAATTCGAATTCCTTAATCTGACCCTTCTTTAATGTTGAAGGAATTTCTTTTGGTGCTGCAATGGAAAGTGGTCTATTGAGGTCACTCACCTTCTATATGCATTTGGGCCTCTGTTTTCAAGGGGCGAGGTCCCCTCACCTCATTCGATATCAAATGGAACCCACCCTTAACTAAATTCAATTCCATTTTCTTCCTTTGGAGAAACTGAGTCACATTCATTTCTAATCAATTTGGACAAAAAAAAAATTAAATAAAAATAAGAGGTACAATTTAAACTATTAGATTTTCTTAACCTATACAAACTAATCCATATTTTGTTAATTACTCTGCCTAATAAAATGAGGAAAGCAAATCCGATGATCTCTTATGGATTCCATCGGTCAATTACTGATTAATAACAGAAGAGAACAATTCAATAAAGATACTCTATTAGGCCTATGGTGAAAATGCAACATAAAAAGTACTTGATAATGTCAGCAATTCCTTTTCTGTCAGCTGTTGGTTTCTTAGGGTCACTTTCCGTGTCAATGATTATGTAAAGAAAAGATATATATACAGGTAGAACATTTTTAAAAACTAAGTTCTTTTCATTGTTGTTTATTTCAGTTTTGATTGCAATATAATTATACACGTGCAAATATTTTTTCAAAAGTCAAAAACTGGTGAGCGGTAGCTAAATTATTTTAGCAGGAATAGATTGCAGTTTGCGTTTCAGCGAGAAAAAAAATAATTCTTAATTAGATTACTGATTTTAAATAAATATTATTGAAGACATGATAACTTCGTTTGATAACTGGATATAAAAGTAATATTCCAAATATCATAAATCGGAATTAATATCAGATGTGATTCAAAAAAGGCAATTTAACCATCCAATAAAATGGTGACTTTTCAACCAATGAAAGCCAGTTGTCTTGAATACTTTACTGTTAACTAATAATCCTTACAGATCTATTCACTCCATCAGAAATAATGACCGTTTCTAAGGAAATAAGGTTTTATACAATTTTTAAGCTTAGAAAAGGGGCCATCATTCATTTCTAGACGTTAAACGATACGAAGTTTATTTTTGACTTTTGGTAAAATAAACTAATAGTTAATAAATTCACAAGTAAATTAATTTATATTTCTGTTTAGGCCTATAATTGTAATTCAGATTAGACTAATAGTCATCAGCAAAAAGAAATAAAACACCAAATTTAAACAAGGGAAAGCGACCTAAAATTCGAAGGGATTTTCTAGCATATATTGTTTAAATTACAGATAAGAAATAAATTAATCAAAATGAAGCAATCTAAGATTTCAATTTTTAAGTATTTTCCTTACTGATAGGTTATTAAATATATATATATTGTTTAATTCTGTGTAGGGCCAATGAATTCACCCCACTAGTACCGTGGCATTTTTCAGATCTATTCTACAAACCCTAGAACCAAATGTAAGACGCCATAGATGGCAGAAGGAGAAAAAGAGAACGAAGAGCAGTCAATCACAGGAAAGAACATCCATATTGGTCCGGGATTTTAATCAGACAAATCAGTCTAATGGCAGGCCGCCGCCTTGACCACAAGGTTGTAGCTGATCATTAAATATAGTTTTTGTAATTTCTTTTTAATTTTATTTTTGTATATTTTACTATTTGTTTATTTTATTTCAATTTTTTTTTACCTTTAGTAAAGTTGTAACGATTTTTTTTTTTTTTTTTTTTTTGATTCAAAAATCTGCATATTTTAGATTTTGCTGTCGTTTTATCAAAACAATAAATTATAGAAATCATTTCGATGTCAATCGAACGCTGAGTGAAATTTTCTTATCTGGAATCAAAATCGACAAAATAATGAAATATATTTAATCCCAGAATACTATTTTCTATTTCCAATCAATAACTAGAAGCAAAATGAATTTTCAAAAGAGAAATTATTCTCTCTGTAAACAGAAATAAATAAATATGGAAAAAAAGATTTTAACCGAAGAAAACAAAAACATAAAAGATAGAAAATTTATTCGGGAGGTAATGGCTACACATAAAGGGTCTTATAAGCAAAACAAATGAGAAAACAAACAAAAAATTAAGAAACATGCTTTTTACACGAGATAATTCAATAGCATTTACGTAATTCAATAATCGAAAGGAACAGAAAAAAAAAAAAAAGATACTTTGCTGGTTCTCTTCGTATTTAGATCTCCCAGATTAAAATAACTTCTTCTGTTTTGTTTTTGTTTAATTTAGTTCATTCTGTTTAAAACACCCCTCCGTAGATATACGCACGGATATTATTTACCATTCGTATTTTAAGGTAGATTAGAAAAGCAGTTTACGCTTACAAAAAAAAAGCAAACGAAATTAGAGCAGCATTGAGATGAATTAGAGCGGGAATTACAGCGAGGGATTGTTAATCCGACTGCAAGGATTTACTATTAGCATATAAGAACTAAACAACAGGATTACAATTCATAACTAATTAATACTAACAGCAGCAGTGATTATCATGTAATTGCTAACCTTAAGTAAAGTACCTTCACAAGGAACTTCAATCAATATTTGTTTTTAATCAATGTCATTTTACAAAACCTATTGCCAACAATTTGAACTAAAAATGAAAGTTATTTTACGTGGACTGTTCATATTTAGTATCAAAAATTAAGCCAGAACACCTGAATAATAAATATATTATTACCATTATATTATTCAAGTGTATCGGCTTAATTTTTGATACTGAATTTTAATTAACTTGATTCGTTTTTCAATTCTCTCCATCTCTTGCAAATATTTATACATAAAATTATTAAAACAATCCACTTATTATTATTATGTAAAAGTTTCAAACCATGGGATTCCCGAGCTAAGACAACATGGCGGGTCAAGGACCAAAGCACATATTGCCAAGTGTGAAAAAATGTGCAAAGATTATTATTATTATTATTTCATTTATTGTGTGATATTTAATCATATTATCTTCTCGGAGTTTCCATTAATACTAATTAACTTATTATTGTCATTGAGCCACAAACCTTGTCTTCTAATTATCTTACAAAGATTATGAAGAAATTTCATTGTAATTAATTCATAAAAAATTAAAGGGAAGCAATATCTTAGGCGGACATGGATCTCTTACTGTTTTCTATAATTATAATTTGAAAATACAAATGAAATGGAGACAAAAATGCCAATTTCGATCGAACTATTAAAACTACTTTACCACAAAGTTATTATTATTATTATTATTTATTCCTTGAACTACTATCTCATCTAAGAAGCCTTTGGATTAGGATTTCAAGAAAATCAAAACAAACGGATCATAAAACACATTTGGTACAACAATGACATTTCATTACTAAAGAAAAAACCCAAAACAAGTTGTATATTGTTTGAAGAGTTGGATTTTTCAAAAACTGTCTAAAAATGAAATTATCATAAAATTAAACAAAATACTAAGCTTGATTTTAAAAAATCCTAAAATTAAGAAAAATAATAGAAAATGCCATCCGATGCTTTACTGAACAAGATATTTGGTCCCTAGTAATTTGTAAGTATAAGATCATTAAACTAATTTTAGCTTCAGAAGAATGTTTTTATGTGACTAACTGATTTATTACTTTCTTTTTATAATAGAGGTAGATAGGAGGAAAGAAACTCATTTCCATTTTACAAAGGGCTGGGTCAACCCTGTGGCTCCGTCCGGAAAAGAAACAATTACTAGAAACTCATACTGGGTGTTGCATTGGGTAACTCGTTCTAGGTGTTGCATTGGGTAACTCACATTAGGTGTTGCATTGGTAACTCATACTAAATGTTGCATTGGTAACTCATTCTAGGTGTTGCATTGGTAACTCGTTCTAGGTGTTGCATTGGTAACTCATTCTAGGTGTTGCATTGGTAACTCGTTCTAGGTGTTGCATTGGTAACTCATACTAATCTAGGAAGAAGTCTGTGACGTCCGCCACTGATTGAACACTCAGCCCCAACCCACTATTTATAAAAGAAAAATTTCGATATGTGGACATTTCTTCTTGAATCAATTTTCAATCCACCAAAAGCCAGAGATACAAAATACTTGGGAAAAAAACTGCTTGTGACAGTTAAAAAGAAAGTTCAAATACAAATAAAGGAACACTGAAATCAAGGAACACTTTGTTATATTTATTTCTGATTTTGTTGTACTTTTATATTTTCAATGGTGCTGTTATACAAGGGTACAAACTTCAAACACTTAGTTTATACAGCATAAAAAAAAAATAACATCGGTTCCTTATACATAGGCTATTTCAGTGCCCTATTATAGAAATACTATATATAAGATTTAATATTATGATAAATATTATGGAGTACAGTGGACTATAGTATATAGCAGTATTAATTTATTGAAATAAAAATTTCCCTATTAAAATAAAAAAAAAATGGACACAACATTTATTTGAATGAAATTTCAGTTTTTCTTTATTCTGTAAACAGCTTGATTTTCTTTTTTTTTTTTATGTAAAATGCATTTCTGATGACAATAACATTCGAATTCAATACAATGTAGAAGCACTGCGAATTAATCAAGTCCCAAATAAAAAATTACACAAATAAAAAGAGATGACCGGTCATATTAAGTATTAAAGTGCCGTAACTGGCCCAAGCATTAAAGAAAAAAATAATATTTATTAAATAAATAAAGGAAAAAGTTTGCTTTTATCCTTCCTGAATTTCTAGTTTGAGTTGTACTTCCCTTAAGTAAAACTTATTTGAACTTTTACTAACTCTTTCTTCTTCCCTCTCATTGCAATCTTAGTGAGTGAACCAATATCATTGTGTAAGATCACGTTTCTACAAAACTCCTCTGTCCCAAAGAAGTCTCATGTAGGTCTGTACTCGGAGTAAAGTCCAATTGATGAATAAATAGTCATTTGTGCAAATGTGGGATAGAAAAACTGCCATTGTTGAAGTAGGTCTTTCTAAATTAATTCCTGTGGTTGAGTAACGTCCTCTTAAGAATTTAAGATTAAGAAGGGTTTCTTCTTAACTATATATTATCCTGTTATTAGCATCATAGAAAGTTATAAGGCTTACTAAAATAATAAAATCTTGCTAAACAATAATAACCCTTCACTATTCAGGTTAGACAAAAAAAAAACTAACCTGCTTATGTTTGCGAAAGAACTAAATGATGTAATTCTTCTCTCAACTCCATTTGTTTGAAAACCATCTTCTAAGAATTTCATGTTCTCTTAACATGAGAAGATAAATGTTCTATTCAAGAGAAGATAAATTGATGTTAAGAGAACCAGAAATTGTGTTTGTCTGTTCTGAATTTTTTCAAAATGGTTAGTTATTGTATTGATTGAAATTATAGTAATCCAGGTTGTATATTAATTAGGAAGATATTACATATTCCAAATAAATATTAAATATTGATATCCTTTCTTAAAAATTAGCCACAAAAAATTACACGAAAAATATTATCTCTTAATCGGATTAAATAAACAATTTTTAAAATCATAAGTAAATAACAAAGAAAAAACTGGAAAAAAATTAAATCAGAATATTAAAAGTATTCATAAATATTTGTACTAGTTAACGATGTATTTCGCATAGTAATAGATATAGATATGAAATAGATAATTTCATAAATTTTCGATGTAATCTTTTCCATAAGTTAAGCAGCCATGACTTTTTTTTTTTCACATCAGAGACCCTCAAGTTACTTTTATGAAAAGAAAATTCATTTTATGATGTTTTCATAATGTTTCAAAAGATGATTGAACGAATAGACAGACACAAGGCACAACGGAAATTGTTCAGTTGGTATCTCGATAAAATGAAGAGCACTGACGTATCAAGAAGGTAGGTAGGGCGTTAGTAGGAGCTGTTAAAGCCCTTCCTTTCTTTTCATCCAAAAATGGAAGAAATGTAGCATCTTAGTGTTTTGTTTGGAAAAAAAGGGTGGGTGGGGAAAAGGAGATAAAAAAGTTAGGCCATCGTAATCCTATCATTCCTAATTCCTGGGCATCGGAGGGTTACTCCATTGTACTTTGACAGATAATTAAAATTGCATTCAATGATTATTTTATTAGTGGCCTTCAATATTTTATATTTATACATAATATATATAATCTCCGATCTCTAGTCAGATCCAAGAACTAATAAAAATCCTGAAACTTCAGTCAAAAGAAACAAACACTGAAATCATCAAATCAATAATTTCCCATTTCTTTCCAATAGCCTGATTTAATTCATTCGTTTGTGTCACTATTTATTCAAGCGAAGCAAATGGGTTCTATCTTCTCTGATAAGAAATAGGCTGAGAAATCGCTAATGCACTGATTGAATTGGGTCGATTTTTGCGTCCGTTGGTTTAATCCACGCAGGATTAAGGAAGATTAGCATCAAGCTCAGGAAGGAAACGATCGAGGTTTTTCCGAATCCTGTAGGAAGTCAATGACTAAATATGATAGATAAATATAGAGTGTATCCTTTTATTTCCTCTTCTTAATTTATTTGTTTCTTCTCAGTTTGTTAATCCACCAGACGATTAATATTAACACTCGGAAACAAACTAAATGGAAAAGATTAACTGATTCCTTTACTAATCTCTCTCTGTTTTAATTTCCATGTAATTGAATCAACTTAAAACCTCTTTGAATGGAATGTCTTCGCTGATTATGTTTGAATTAAAGCCTATTTGAGGAATTATAAAAAACAAATCAAAATAAGGAATCCATCGACTTTGATCAAAGAAAAGAAAACATCATTCCATCTTTCTTTCATATCATACACGACATTAAAAGAAATTGAAACCATTTTTTTCCTCCTTTCTTTCTTAAAAAAAAAAATCTTAAATTGTAAGATTCCGATCTTAGATGCAATTTACCTTCCTGTTTCCATTTGTTGAAAATTGATTAAATTTAAATAAAAAGTCTAAAAAGAACAAAATAAATCAAATTTAAATAAGATTAGGATTTATTTCAGATATCGAAAGAAATTAATTGTTTGTCATCAGGGAGAGTTCTTAGTTTCACTATAAATACTGTTCTATACAAACAAAAAAAAAGAAGCTTATTTCCACGGAAAAATTTCTCTACAGAGATAAAATTTAGATTGAAATTGTACATAAATAAGCATCCGAAGTTTCAAGAAGTCCAATCACTGTTTTAGAAGATCATATACATTCTGAGCCTAACTTTCATTAGAAGCCACTAAAAAAAAATTCATGAAACAATAGGAAATGAATAATTTTACAACTAATTTTTGATTCTTTCCTCAAATTATTATCTTCAGTTTTTTTTTTTTAGTTTCTCTGATGAGTCCAAATAATTGCAATTGACATCGATTCTTTCAACCGTTTTGAGATCCTTCTTTTAAAAGTACGATTCGTTGAATAAGAACTTCATAAGCTGTTATATACAGTATATATTATTAATAGACAGTTTCATCTACAATAATTAGTTTGATATTACCATGGACACTGAATAATAATCAAATCATATAAGATTCTTGAGTGCATTATACTGAAATTAAAATATTTATAGATGTAATCTATAACATTGTTATATTAGGTGATTGCAAAACCAATATATCAAATCTTTTCTTTTGTAGTGAATATATTTTGTATCCAGTGTCGTATTTACGGCTTTGTTTTTGAAGAAGAGGTTTTAGTTAATTTTTCCCTTATTAATATTAATTTTTCGAATTTAATCCATCTCTAATTTCTGATGTTACTTTAACACCTTTTGCAATTAACAAGACGAAATCTCAAGGCTATTACATTCTATGCCACTACTTCTCATTTATTTATATATTTATATCATAATTTCTAGTTAGTTTCTATTCGATAACTTTCCCACTTTATCATAATTCTGCTTTTATCATTTTATCGATAGGTTGATGAATGGGTTCAAATTTTAATCAACGATGAACCCTTGTGGTTTTACTTTTTTTGTTATCTTTCCAATACACTATTACACAATATGGTTTAGTCGATATTTACAGAATATTACGCAAATAAATTCTAATGTTTTACTAGGAGTCAATTTTATTTAGTTTTTTCTGATTTAAGATTTAAGTGATTTCAATGCAAACTTCGCCTGAGAATAAAAAGCGAATATAATTTTCTATATTTTAGATATTATTACATGACTAACCTTCTAACTTATGTATTTACATCCACTATACTTAATTTATTACATTTAATATATTTTATTTTGACAACTGATTATTCATTAAAGATCTAATTTTTTATTTTGATAAACTTTGAACTTCACTTTTAATTCTGTTGTAATAGGGATTTAAATAAAAATATTTAATCTAATAATACGTATAAATAAATCGACATCTTACCAGAATCTTACAAAAACAAGTTAATAACAACGTGATGATCTCCACGTGACGTCATCACTTGATTTGCATCTTAAATGATTTAATCCTTTAATTCAGGGGTCGGCAACCCGCGGCCCATGGGCCGCATGCGGCCCGCGAAGCGTTTTGGAGCGGCCCGCGGGGCGTCTTAAGATTTTCCTTTTTTTATTTTGGTTGTTAAAATAAGATTTTCCTT
>JAFIDM010006943.1:6564103-6586800 GCA_023159025.1 Thereuonema tuberculata
AGTAATTTAATCAAAGGATAAGAATAACAGAGATCTATCAAGAGTAAAGGATTACTAAAAACTTCAGTATTGTTTACCTACAGGTTTTCAGTCTCCCTAGGCTTAATGTTATAGATAAAGTAAAGAAACAAGAAGAAAACTCAGAAAAAAGTGAACAACTATTCTCAAAGTTCGGACAGCATTTAAGACGTGACGTTATTATCTTATCGTATTCTTTGAATTCTGTTTTGACGATTCACAGAAATCCCAACCCTCCCCTTCTAAAACTCATGATTAATTATTTGTTTAAAAATGTTTAACTTTTTTTTCTATTTTATTGTAAGTTATTTTAACGAATTACATTTCCAATTTAAAGAAAAATACATTTAAATTAACAGAGTTGGAGGAAGGATTTTTGTTTATGCGTTGTGTCTGAACACTTTATCCTTCCAATATATTGTACTTAATATAGCCTATGTTTCTTAGCTTTTGTACAGTGTTCGTTCAAGTCAATCGTTCTTTCAGCCTTTTGAGAATTCCAATTAAGATTTCGTGAAAGATCTCAACGTTCGATTTCTAATTTGTCAAAAAAAGAAAGAACATTTCTAATTGGTCATTCCTATTCAGTGACATTTTAACTATCCTTCTATTTTTTAGCTATTTCTTTTTTTTTTAAGAAGTACTTTGCGATTTATTTCAGCGAAAACTTTTGAAACTTCTATCCTGTTCTTTTTTTTTTTAATTCCATTAAAAATAAATTTATAAAAGAAAAAAAATAGTAATGTGGATTTTGACTGGTCAAGTTCTCTTCTACAACTGACGGAACCATTTAAAAACTTTAAAGAAGTGTTGGTGTATTAAGTCAACATCTGCTCAAAAATTACGGTAATAACCTAACTCTTGTCAATTTCTTACTTTTTCTTAAAGACAATATTTTCTATGTCTTAGAATATTTTTTTTACAAGCTTTTTTTATGCATTTAATCATTAGCAGTTTAATTCATTTCTTTTATTCGTTTGTTGTCATTTTTGTCGATAAGGGATTCAGTTCTCTATAAACAATGTGCTATCTCCAACTTCGCTATCTGCATCAGATGAGATCTAAGCAGAATGATAAGGGGACAACATAGTAAATAAGAAAAGTCCTTTGAAGAAATAGAAGTCTCTCTCTAGTTACACTATAAGGAGAAGACAAAGTAAAGATAGACTTGAATAAATTTCTTAGGTAAGTGTACTGTAATTTTAAAGATTTTATTTTTGAAATTGTTGTGACATTTTTTGTCTTGGATTTAATTATGCTTTAATGTTTGTTGTCATTTTCACTTAGTTATTTTAATGTATTCAAATAAGAATGTCTTTTGAGCTGAGACTCTGGGACGGCTGTTTCGAGCTTGTTGGGCTCTCCTCAGCCAGAGCTACTCAGCCAGTGCAAGACTCAAAAGGAGTACGAGGGGAAGAACTGGGAATTCACGATGTAAACAGTGATCTCTAAATGACTAAAAACAAGAACAAAATGTGGAATACAATTCCTTGGGCAGCACTCCGGCTGCCACAAAACATATTTGAAAAGGAAAAGAAAAGAAAAAAAATATATAACAAACGTTCTAAAGGGTAAAAGGAAAGCAATCAATTCAAATAAGTATTTCACATTTTGTTCTTTTTTTATTTTCTTGTTTTTAGTCATTGAAGGGTCACTGTTTGCATCGGGAATTATTTTAATGTATTTTAACTTATTTTTATTAGCATTTCCAATTTACAATTGGGACGAAACACACTTAAAAAGAAACATATTTTAAAAAACTGCACTACTCGTCAGGTGACAAAGGGGTTGTTTTTATAAATATTAATTATTCTAAATGTTAATTATTTAGTTTATAACAAAAATTAAACCTGATGAATGGGGAAACTGAGTAAAAAAAAGGTACACTAACTCTCTCCCATTACTTGCAATTTCTTCCAGTGTAGTCCAAGATGTGACATTAATAACATCTCTGAAATTGCCGTCCGTGTTGTTACAATAAGAATTGCAGGAGACAAAGGGATTTGTTTTTTTCGCAATCTCAATTCGTGGACATAAATAAACAAACAAAAAGAAAACCTCGGAAAAAAAATGAGACTGCCAAGACGTATAAAGGAGTCCAAATCAGGTCAGGTGGTTTATTTGAAATAGATCAACCAACTCACGACAGTAACAGACACTTAATGCCTGGGAAAAAGAAAGAATAACTGTAATAACTACTTAATATCTGCCGACACTAGTTTACAACATTCATTATTAAGACATTACATTACCAAGAAACATTGTCCTAATACTCAAACTCAATTTAGAATTCAAATTTTCAATCAAATCTTTCTAAACAGAATATTTTAATTCTATGCCTTTTATTACTGTTGCTGTGCTAATTAGCAATGTTATTGTTTTTTCCCCAATATTTTTTACAACTGAATAAGTTATTTTAAAACTTCCAAAGATGAAAATGTCAATTCAACACTTAAGAAATATGAAAGATTAAAAAAAGACACAATAAATGAATCGTGTTCATTTTAAAATTCCCTCTCTTCCCTCACTTAGTTTTGGTTAAACTTCAATGCTAAGAAATCTTTTGTCGAAGAAGATCTTAGAACGGAAACCTATTTAAACACCGCTATAAAGTCTAGCAGAAAGAAAGAAAGAAAAAACAAGAAATGTATAGAACGCAGGAGGTTCACTATTGAACCCAAAAAAATTTGAGATAAATTTATCTCAAATATGATTTTGAGATAAATTTAAATGTCTGTACAATACAAAAAGCATTGTCAGTTAATCATTAGAAATGGATGAAATTATTAATAGATTCTAGTCGAAAGTTAAGTTCATGTTGAAGAGGGCCTGAATTTAAAATAGGCTATACGATAATCCAAACAATAGGAATTAATTGTTAACTGAAGATAAATGGTTAAAAAAGATAAAGACTTTTCCCAAGAATAAAATACATTGGGCAACAGAAAGTGAACCAAAATTTACCATATCCATTTCTTAAACTGAAATAAAAAGGACAAAAAGAGAAACAAAGAAAAGAAAATTTAGCAAAACAATATAAGAGATAAGTTCTTTGATATTTACTACATAAATGAAAAGGTAAGTAATTATTACAATGCATAAATTAAGTTGTATTTAACTATTTAGAAAAACATTATAATTAGGTCGAATATAAGTTTCTGGGGAAACAAAAAAATAATGAATAAAGTTCCTAATTAAGATTCTCATTACTTTTTTTTTTTTTTTTTCACTAGAAAGTTCTGTAAACTTCTCTTCCGCTTTCTTTAAGCAAACGAATTATTGAAATGACGTCACATATTTCCATAACTTTTAACTGTAGTAAAATTTCCTGTCTTATGATTAACAGAAAACAAATTCAAAAGTCCCTTGTGTAATTAAAAATAAACAAAATAAACTGGCATTCAGCGATGATTAAAACGCAGACAAAACATTGAAAATCCATGGCTAACAACTTTTGAAGTTTTGAAAGATATAATTTCATCTGAGGAATTTCATAAAGTAGAAAGTCTACCAAGGAATGGATTTTTGATAAGTTTTCAATTATTTTTCTTTTAAATTAAAATGTTGTCTACCTCGAAAAAACTGAGAAATCCTGCTTCCATTAACAGTATTTTGATGATCTATTTTAAAATATATAATAAGCGTTCAAAAATTGTCGTACAATTATCATCCACGGCTGCGAAATATGGAATGCGATTCAGTGTCTTTAATAATAATTTATTTAAAAGGAATTTGTTTGAGAATCATTTATAATAATGAATAATTTTTTCCCCTAATTACCAAGTCTTTGTTTTTACATTAAATGTGTTCTGGATAAACTTCCTTCCAGTAGCCTTCCTTTCCAAAGAGAGCTCAAATGAATCCAAGTGGATAATTTGAAAACATGGACACATGGCGAGATGTACAGTACTTCAGAAGTTTCTAGAGCAAAGCCCAAACTAAAAACAAATCCTTATTTAGTGTCGAAGTTATTTCTTTTAGCTTAATAAGTGATTTTATTTAAAAAATAAACTAACGAACTGTTGCAATTGCAAGAAACGTCTCTCTAAGTGCAAGGCTATTGTTGATGGAAGACTCTTCAACACGTGCAGGAAGGTGTCTATTGAGTAACGAAGGAGATTATTTGGACGGGGATTGAATTGGCAGCGAGTCTTAAAGAGTAACTAGTTGCGATCTTTCAGCTTCTTTTGATACTGTCTGAAATGGAAGGCACTTTCGAAAGGAGTGTGGGTGCGGTTGGTCGTGATATTCAGTCCATCGATTGTTTTTCTTGTTCTCGTTTTGGTTGGGTTTAATTTACTGGACTTCGACACGAAAAACAAATACAGGCCTTCAATAATCACCCTCGATATCAATTACGAAATCAAAGCCTCGTTTCCAATTAGGGAAAAAAAAAAACACCACGTGCGTCTGCGGATGGATGAATCAATAGAGTTACTACTTTTCCACACTTTGGATCAATCATCTTTTTAGACCTCATTTACTCTTTCAATTTCATTGTAGACTTTATTTCCAACAAGTCATGCACTTAAACTGAAAGTATTTTTTCTTTCATTTTTTGGCTTCTGAATTCAGTAGAAGAGGCTAGAAAAATATCATTTACTGAAAAGAAAGAAAGAAGCTAACTGTTATTTTAGAAAAAGCTTGAATTTCAATATAAAAAAATGTAATCATTGCTTTTTTTTAATTGTGAATTTGACTCTAGGACAGCTGTATCGAGTTTAATTAAATCAATTCTTTGTCGTCAAATGTGAATTTTCAACGCAAAGAAAAAGAGAATAAGGAAGGAGTGAACGAATGATAGAATAGTAATCATACAATTAATGCAAAGTCACGTGTCAGATTCGCGCCAACTTTCGCCAGAAGAAATTTACTTAGAACAAGATTTATTGAAAAAGAATTGATGTGTACGAAAGCACATACAAACTCAAAAACTTATCTTAGGAAACTGATATTTATGATAGATGAATGTTAATAAGTTTCCTTTTAATTTTGGTAGAAACAGGGGCCTTAGTTGAGAATCTTAAGCCCAAAAACCACTGACTATGTAGGGTCCTTAAATTTTATTATGATAAATGACAACTAATTACAGGAAATCTCAAAGTTATTATTGCAAGTTTAGATAATTCAGTTTAAAATAACTATTTTTCGGATTTGAGTAGGGGGGGGGGGTTAATCAAAATTACAGATAAGCTAAAGACTTCAAAAACTAAATATATCACAGTATTAGAATTTATTTATTGTTTCCTAAAAAAAAAAAATAAGTAATACTGTTGGAATAGTAATCAGTTGGCTTCTGTTATTTACAGAAATATATCAGATTACTATTATTTGGCCAACAAATAGATACACGACACTTTCCTTTCGTAATCTAGGGTTTGCGAGGCAAGTATTCTTTGCGAGGACATTTTTAGAGTTACGATTATAAATTTCCCGAGTTTTTCCTTTAAAGTCTTTGTTACTTTGATAAAAATCTTGAGTGTTTTTACACTTTTCTACAAGTTTTTCTGTTTTTGTTAATTTTTATTTATTTTTATGCAGCGCGAGGTCCTAAAGATCCGAAACCCGAGCAATGGTTCTTCTCACTCGGCCCCTTAGGGTAACCCTGAATAGAAAATAAAATTCATCTATTACTCAATGAAGTAAAAGAAAAGCTAATAGGAAGATTAAACCATCTAACATCTCTCAAGATCTTCAAGCAACCCTCAAGTCACTAAAAACCTACCTGAATTTTTGGAAGTTAGTGTGTGGGTGTTATTTTTTAGATAAAAGAACTACTAATTTATTTCTCGAAATATAAAATAAATGTATCAATTGAAACTAAGAATAACAGTTTTAGAAAACTTATTATTAATCTTAAATGGAACAATAACATTTTATTTTTCATTTATTATTATAATTATTTAAAATTGAAATTATTTAAAATTACATAGACTAACATTAAATTCATACATAAATAAATAAATAAATAAAGTTAAAATATTTATAATCTTTTTTTTCTTTTCTTTGAGAATCTAACACCTTTTTAAAATATTCTTACAGATACATAGAATAGGTAGGGGAGTCATTAAAGAAATTAGAAATGGGAAATTTATATTAATCTCTCAATAACATTACAACACTATGAAATCTAAGAATTCCTTCTGCTAATTGCTTTCCTGGATCATTTCTTTTTCCTGATAGAGATTCAAATAGAATTAATTTAACTGAGGAAAAAAAAATACAATACGATTGTAATAATTTCGTTAAAGTTAAATTAATTGAAGTTTTCAATTGACTTCATTAATTAATTTACACCTGTCTAGCGATGTCTGTCCATTCTCTTATAATAAAAATGAAGATTATAAAATAATAAGATGTTTTCATATACGAATAGAAATCTCAATAAATATCGATTTAAATAATGTATTTCAGTGAAATGAATTTAAATATTAAGTATTTTATATCTACGAATAGAGCGAAATTTTATTTATAAGAATTCTTTACTTAAAAATTGTTATTTCAAAAAAATTAATAATCTGTAATTGTAAATATTTGTGCATCATCTTTCAAAAAACATATTAGTAAATTCCAAGCCTGTTTAATTTTAAAAATAAAACATTACTTTTTGAAACATAATTCTATAAAGAAAAATCTTTTTCTTATTTTCATTTTTTTTTAATTCAACTACACCATTATTTTATTTATTTGTTATTTATTTTTTTGTTTCTCAACTAAAACAATTTCGTATTATAATAGTTTTAGATGGATTAAGTTAAATATAAAAAATGTAATTCAAACATGACAGCATTAAAATGTTTTAATTTAGTTTTGAAAGTTCACAGACAATGTTAGAAAATGTCTGCTGTGAATACAAAAAATATAATGTAAAACAATCTTAGTAAAAATGTAACGTTTTTGTAATACAAACACCACTTGAAGATATCGTCCTTTTGCTCCCCTTGGAAAAATGTTGATTTTATTTATTGTTATTTAAAAGACTTTAACAATAAATCTGCTGCAAAGGACGAGGAGCAATAAAGCCAAATCCTTAGTTTTCAAAAAAAAAAAAAAAAAAAGTAGACAATGACATTCTGGCTTGATAGTATTTGTCTGATGATGTTGTCGCTCAATTAAGTTGTTTTTTTTTTCTATCAAAATTTTCAATGATATTAAAATTACAGCCACTCCCCCATTCCTTTTTTTTTTTTTTGGTCTGACGTCTGTCTATTTCCATCCGTATCTCAATCCTTTATTTATGACTCTTTAAAGATACGCTAATATCCAGGTGTCTGATTTTTACTAATTTATAGTCGGAAGGGAAAGTATATCCCAAATAATTGATCCAATTCCCAAATAATTAAAAATGTCTCCGGATAAAAAACAGGATCGCTATGTCAGCAGGAAGAAAACAATGAAAAAACTGTCTATTGTACACAGGAAAAGATGTCTACAAGATTATGAAAAAAAATAAAACCTCCGTAATTGTGGACTACACTTATCTCCTCAATGCTTTTGTTGGCCTAGCTTTTTTTTTTCTTTCCTCGCTAAGCGAAAACTGCTGATGGTAATCAAATCGTAATGATACTTCATTGTTTGGATAATTATTTCCCTGGTTTCTCAGGACCAATCAGAGTGTCCATTCAGATCACGTGCTCTCTAATTGCTTGCTACAATTAAAACTAATAAAAATATTATTCAGTTTATTTGTTTTATTTCTTTATTATTCAACAAAATGCTTTTTTCCTATAAAAAAAAACCCAAATAAATTCCATTGTAAACGACAAAGAAATCAAACATAATAATCAATTTTAATAAATAACTAGGCCATCTCCCGTGTACAGATTGTTCGTTATAGATATTTGAAGAAGAGATTTATTTAGATGGACGTTGGTTGATATAGATGTTAAATGAAGATCATAGCTTATATACGATACTCCTGGCGACGAATTGATTGTGACTAATCTTTCGAGTGAAGATAACCAAATTCTGATGACTTGTGAATCTAGACAAATTTTCCTCTTTGGCGGAGACTTCAGACAAATTTTACCTGTAGTCAAGAATGGCCGAGATTACGATATTATTAACAGTTCTTTGAAAAGATCTCATCCTTTCTCTCGTTGTCCATTTCCATACTACTTGATTGTCGATGATAAAACGATAGGTTAATATGAGATAACCCAAGAATAATCGATTCCAATGAAAGGGGTTAAAGCAACATTTTGAAGTTTTGAAGACTCTTTTCAAGCTATCTCTTTTTCAAGCATAATAAAATTGGAATAAGTACAACAAAACAAAATAGTTGGAAGCTTAAACAAATTTCAAAAACACGTGAATCAATAAGTTTAGTTGTTTTTACAAAAATATATTAATAAGGTTCAGTTCAATTATTAAAAGTAATAAGAAGAAGAAAATAAAATTTAAGATAATCTAACAAAACTCAATTCCAAAGAAAGCAGTTAACGCATTATTTTGAAGTTCAATAATGCTCATTTTGAATTTGTCGACTTCCTCGTGACAATAAAAAATTAAAAACCGTTTTCCATTGTTGCACTAACATTGGGGCACACAACAACACAACAATTGCGGAGATATAAGTAAAAAAACAATATGAAAAGAGTTGTAGTCCCTATGGCCTAATGGATAACACATCCGACTTCGGATCAGAAGGTTGCAGGTTCAATTCCCGTCGCGGAAATTTCATTGTAAAAATTATTTCTATTTTTCATTCGCACAGAAAATTGCGCCGGACAGACAGACACACAGACAGACAGAGAAATAAAAGATTTTAGTAATATAGATCCGGAAATATTACAAATTTGATTCTTTCATAAATTAGCAATTTAATACACTTTATTTTCTTTTAATATTAGATCTACATGTTAAAGAAATTCGAATTTCAATATTTTATGTAATTGTAAATCGTAAAAGCTTCTTCGTATCATCATTTGTCAGAAAAACTGAAATTTACTCGTCGGAATTACATTATGGAACCTCCAATACTAAAATAAGCAACAATAAATTGACAATGTAAAAGATAAATTACTGAAATTCATGTGCTGGCATTTCGCCGGCCTCAAATGAATCTCTTCTGAATGCATGAATTTCTTATTTTATCTTTTACATTGTGATTGTTTTTTCTGATTTTAGTTTAGAGGTTCATATTGATTCGGACGATTGTACGCTTTGTACTGAGACCTCGTTGTTTACTGGTAACTACTCCTGGCTGATGATCACCAAAGAGTGTGAAACAGCTGTTCTAGGATGTCACTTAGTGAACAATTGGTATTTATCCATTGATATTGAAGTTTATTTATTATCAAAAAATTTATTGGCCAGCAATGTTACAAAATAAAGTTAACTAAGATGACCGATTTATGACATAAAAATAACATTTTTCGCAGAGCATTCCCTTGAATCTAATGTCTTAATCTATTTATGCTTTACAGTCTATTGCAATTTATAGTTATGTAGGTAATTTCTAAAAATATTTAATAATAAAAAACTTAGAATTAAAATCATAACCTTCAGATCAAAACAATAATGCGGAAATCACGGAATTTTTGAGATTTTTTTTCTTTCACCCTTTAGCAGCTCAAAGTAGAGTTTTTATTCATTCCTGACGTAACCTATCATCAATCGTCATTTGTTCATCACTTTCAGGTTTTAGATCAACAGCATTCTAAAAGGGACTCGGAATAGGGGCAACTTTTTCTTAATTACTTCACCAATCAATCACCAAACGATTTAGTATTAAAAAGAATTTTCTATTCTGATATTTGCAGAAGTAGCGAAGACTGAAACTAAATTAGGCCTACTCATATTTTTTGATTAAAAGATTTCTTCCAATTATTAACATTTGTATTTTTACTTAAAGAGGAAATATAAACCGAGAGAAACATAATAATCATCAAGTGTTTCAGAATGGACTTGTCTATTCCCATTGATTCAGTCATATTTCCCTATCCCGGACTTGACTTGTGACCGGTTTCTTCAAATAGTTTTAGTTCATGTTACGATTTAATTGAATTCAATTGAAACTTTAGTACCTACCATCTATTTGGAGAAACCCGGCGTTAGACTAATAAGTCCTAACAAGCTGCTTATCTGGTGCCTGAACGTGGATGCGAACCCAAATAGGCATGGATTGCTCCTTTCTTTTTTCGTGTTTGTCTCCTTCTTCTTAGCTACCTGTGGTTAAATCTGTATAGTAGGTCTATAGTAGTTTTCAAAATAAAATGGTTTGCCATATATGGTCATTACGTAGCGATCGATTTTGTCTTGGTTTAAACGTCACCAATCATGACGTCATCAACTTGAACTCCGAGCAGTCAGTCAAAGATGGCGTCGTCTTGTGATCGCATAAGCGTGACCAAGGACAAACTTGGATAGCCAAGCAAAGTGTGGAACGTTTGTAATTCTTTCACTTTTAATTATTATTATTATGTATTCGTAACTGTAGAAAATACAAAAACCAGAATGTTTTCGTAATGTTTCTAAGATTAAGTTACGGATTTTAGCAATAGATGGCGCTATTACGTCCTGGAAACATCAATCTATAAGGAAATTACGTCATCAAAAGCTTTTCTTTCATGAACTGAACTTGTAGAGGTCGTAGTGCTTGTGGATTGTAGTCACACGACTGTTTCAAAAAATAAAAATCTCATCTTACAATCTCCCGGGATGTTCTTACCATCTACTCAAGAAAGCTACCAATGTACATTTTTCTTTTTTCCAAGTAAATTTCACATCCTCACAATTGAGGAATTAAAAAAAGATCCACTGAAAACAATTATGTTATAAACCTCAAGCCAATTGCAGAACAATGTAAAATAGTGCTGTCTTAAGTTGTTTTAAGATGAATCGTGGATAAATATCAAATCTGTATAATCTTTTTATTATAATCTGACGTATATGAAGATTTATTACACTTGAAAAGCTGGTTCATATTCATCTCTGCAAAACGAAATATTGATCAAGACCTTATACTAAACACCTTTATTTGCTATACATTCTTTCTTTCTATCTCAAATCAAATTAAACATCAGTAGAATTTAGTAGGGAGAAAAAAGAATTTGCTAATTAACTTACTTATTTTATAACTTTTATTTAACTATTGATTAAGATTTAAAACATCTGCCAATTTTTTAGACAAATGCAACAAATTCTGTAATAAATCGGAATTATTCTGATTATTCATTTATTAAATATTTTACCGGAAAAGGTTTTTATGACTCTTCTACTAAATACGCGGATGCGGAAACGAAAATTATCAATGTCACTGAAATAAGTTTCTAAAAAAAAAATGTCATAAGAAAAAAATTAACCCTTGTCAAGGCCTTCGGCTACAAGTTGACTCACAAGATATTGTCCAATTAGATTTCATTCTTTTTATTTCTTTCTTCTCTCAAATGGTTTCAAAGATTTTTTCTTATTTTTTTTTTTTATGAATTCTAAACTAATCTTTCAGTGTTTTCTAAAAATTTTCAATTGAAACAAAAAATTTTAAGCTGAACGAAAAAAATTCAGTTTAAAATTAATAAATAAACGGGAATAATTGAAATTATTATTTGAAACAGACAACAGTTTGTCTTACATTGGATTTACAATGTACGCATATAGACAAAATACATATCTTGATAATAACTATAACACCAACATTCGGCTTAATTTCACAAAAAAATGATATAAAGATTTTTACTTCTGATTCAAGAATATACTTTTACATGTTTGTACTGAATATGTTTTATATATATATATATATATATATGTAGTCCTAGGAAAACCTAAATATAATTTGTCAGAAACTATAAAGTTATATTCGCTTATTTCTCTCTGTAGCTATAAGCGGAATAATGGATTTGCAATTCGCAGGCACCAATTTCTGCTACATTAATCATTTGGAAGGTTTATAGGTAACTTATGTAAAGCTCATTTATTGTAAAGTTTCTGTAATTTCTAGCAAAATTTTTGAACCAAAACCAAATCGATTTGGTTTTTAAAATAAGTCTCACTTAACTCATTTAATAACTCAATAAAAGTTTTCTATTAGCAATAGATCTCAAGTTCTTCGTCTTTGATGAGATCACAGATTAATCTGTGTTTTTTATTTTCTTTCTGTTATTCATCAAGTTTTGGTTGACATCGTGACAATTTGTTTTGGTCTGAAATAAGTTATTTGTCAGCGAATAAAATTAATAACAACTAAAAGAAAATAAATCCTAAGATTCTCAACAATAGCTTGTCGAGATCTGAAAACAGATCGTTCCATAGATATATCATTAATTAGCAACAAATTTACAGTGTACTTTTTCCTTAGTAATGGACACATTTTTATGTCTTAGTTGTCGATGTAGAATTAAAGACAGCATTAATAAATAAAACGAATATTTATTCGTTGACTTCTTTGTCCTAATCAAGTTCACGCAATCGACTGACTGTGACTGCGTGAGGAGGAGGAGGTGTCTCTCATACGGACAAGGAAGTTGCAGGACCTATTTTCTCCAGAGCAACAAGAAATAAGCGAAAGAAAACAAAAGGAAAGGCCTGTTACGAAATGACTGTTCTTTCATAACGGAATGATGATCTCTTTTAACTTCAAGGACATTCAACAGGAAAAAGAAGAAAAAAATGAATTGTTAGCGAGAGAATCAACTGAAAAGTCCTTCAAAGTAGAAATTAATATTCACGAGAACGAATTGGAAGAGATAACCAGTACATTTTCAATAAATCTTTTATTTTTATTTTTTTATTCTAATCAATAAATAAAATGAAAAGATCAAAGAAAAAATCGTCAAATCCTTTTTTTCTTTTCGAAAAGTTTTGAGTTTTAGCTTTAATGCAATTATTAGAAATAATAGTTTTAAAAAAAGTCATTAAATTAACATAAGAAATGATATTGACCCTTTTCCGTTATTTACCTAATAACAAAAGAACAAATGCGGTTTGTCGAATCAGCGTTAGTTGAAGGCGTTTGAGACGTCAAAAAAAAATAATCATTAAAAAAGAAGAAATAGAATCACAGTTTTCTAAAATAGTAAACAAAAAAGATCGTTTATTACAGAAGATTGAACCAAAATTTAAAACAAAACAATAATGAATAAAATACAATCGACAAATAGTTAAATGTTAAGAATAGTCAAGATTAGATGTATTTAATTTTAACATCAAAATATAAGAAATAAACGCAGAGAACTAAAGATTCACTGAGAAATTGTGATACCGGGAATCCAAGACAGACAGTTTCTGGTTTCAAGACCATCATCAGCTCAGTATCTGAAACTTTTATATTTTTATGTTGTTCTTAACGTATGTGACATTTTGCTGTTATATGTATTTTCTTTAGCAATTAATCCTTTATAAGCCTAGCGGTTGCTAGCGGGGATTAATTGATTGGCCTTTTTGTTCTTCATTTATGTTTTGATGTTTGTTTGTTTTTTATTTGAAGGGTAGTTATTGTGTTTAATTGTATTTTGTTTATATGTTTTCTAAGTTCACTGAAATGCAGACACTGGGCGGATCCAACTGATGATGGCCTTGAAAGGAAATACAGTCTGTCTTGGATTCCCGGTATCGTAATTTCCAAAAACAGCGCAGTGAATCTTTAATTCTGTGCGTTTCTTTTTTATGTTTTGATGTTATTGTTCGTAATGTATGTTAATTTTTTTTGTTACATTTAATTGTAGCTCATCTTAATGATGGATCAATGTCATCCAATCCATAACAATCCATTAAAATAACAATGCAAATAAGAAGGCCTTGAGTTAGTCTTTCACTTTATTGTCAAATGAAAAGATTAAAGAAAAAAAAATGTCAAATACCCTTTTTTATCCCTGAGACATTCTTTAAATGTAGTTTAGGGCGAAAGAAATGAATTTGGAATTCTAGCCGTGAAAGATGATCTCCAATGAAGTGAAGACTGGATACTCTGGCTGTGCTAAGGTGGATCAATGAAGATCTTGAATAAGATCTTATTTCTTGGAAACAAGACTTTTTGACCCGAAAGTGTTTGAACCGCTAGACTGAACGATTTTCTTCGTACAATGTCGATGATAAGAGATCACTCATGTCTTCCCAGTGGCCGGAGGAAATGTGCACTCAAAAGCTGTATAAAATATATTTATTTCGTTTTTCTTCGGAGGGAAAGTGTTTTAATAATAACCTTTAAACATGAATCTCCTAACTCAACTGCAGATAGGTAAGAATGCATGTTCTTTGATTCCTCATTGGAATCAAATATGGACAACTTCTCATATGACAGGAACATGACCCAAATATAATTTATTTTATCGGTCCCAATCTGCAGAATTCTTGTATATCGTACTTTAAGAAACATAGTATAAAGAGATAAAAGCTAAGCAATGTTTTTCTCTTTTGAGAATTTGCCATTTTTTTTTAGTTTGTCTCGAAAGAAAATAAACAGATCCAGTAAACTTTTAAATTGTCGGAATCCATGCAGAGACTTCAAACTTATAAACAATAAAAAAATTACTACAAAATATTAGTGAGAAAATTCATGAGCCAGAGAACACCAATAAATTTTTTTAGCGCATAAAAAGAATAAAAAAGCAAAATTAGTAAGCACTTGGTCTCACCTATTGATGTTTAAACTTTTAAGTTCTTACTAAATATAGAATAGTCTAGATTGATTAATGGTTTATAATTAATTAAGTATCGTGAAGGAGTGAAAAACGCTAACAGAAGAAACACGAAGATAACATTGAACTCAATATGAAAAAGCAGAGCCAATGTTATTGGAAAGGTCCGCTTTAATCAATAGCCAAGAGATTCAGGCTTTGCTGACCTACAAATATATAGTAGAGTCCATTCTATATTAAATATTCATTTATTCGGCCTATTTGCATTTCAATATATTGCAGATAGTTTTCTGTTAGATCCTAAGAACAAAAAAAAAAGTGCATGTAAAACAATACTTCGAGGCCTGGTTTTCTCATATATGAAATCTCGGACTGTTGAATTTGCAAGTAACGATATTTCGCCCTTTCTCTTTCATCTTATTTAAAATCAGTCCAATTACTTCAACTGATTCTCAATAAGTTTGGAGGTATTTCTAATCTATCCCTATATTGTCAATCAGTGTATTACAGGTTTATTTAAAAAAAAAAAATAATAATCTTTAAAAATGCTTTCTAAAGACATTCTCGATGCCAATTTCATCCTTCGTAGGATTTATAAAAATAAATTAGAAATAGTTGGTTAGGTGGAGATATTTTCATTATTTTTGATTGGTTTCCTACACGAAATTTAACGTGTGTGAAATAATTGAAGTTTAAATAAAAAGCCAACATAGAAATTACACAGAAGCTCGATTATAACGCGATCTTTCGGATCCAAGATCTCGAAAATCGCGATATAACCGAACTTTTATTACTTCGCGACGTCAAATGTCGTATATCGCGCCCTATTATCGCCCACACGATTCCAAATCGATTTAAAATGGTCATTTCGCGATTACCTACATTATTCAGAGCTATATGAGAGAATTTTATATTTATAAATACATAAATCATTACCTTTCAACACTTTGATGGGTTATATTAGCCAAAATCGATTTGGCGCCGCCATCTTGGCATCTTGTACGAATGACGAGTCACGTGGATCGAAACTAGGTATTCATACGCCTATTAGATTACATGGGCCTCTTTACTGGTTGTCATTGGCAGAAAAATAGATCTCGATATTCATTTTGGTTAAACGAAAAAGTCCGCGATTCTGGTATTTTTTTAAAAATATATTGTATTTGATGCATTTTTGTGACGTTAGGGTGGGTATAGTCTCAATTACTGTAAATAATAAGGAAACAAGCATATTAATTTACACCTTTGATTTGATTTTAGGCGTAAAAACGGTAAATTTTGCAATTTTACACCTTTTCGAAAATAGACGGGGTCCAAGACGCGTTAAATCCGAATTCGCGATATAAACAACCGCGTTAAAACCGAGCTTCTGTGTATAAGATAAAAAGCATTTAACACTTTAAAATACGGCCTGTTTGGTGCAGTCTGATTGGTTTCTGTTTGTATCTTTTGAAGTCTTTGGGATCTCAGTCAAGATCTACTGAATCGTTCTTCAGCATCAATGAATGTTATTCGAAAAATAAAAATACAGATCTTGAGATTAACGATTTCCTTTAAAAGATAACTCAAAAAAGAAGAAAAATAAGTTTAATTATGTTTAAAATCCAAAAGGATTTTCTGAACAATTTACTTAATTTATATTTGGAACAAATTTGCCCAATTTAATAATAATAATTATCTTTTTACTATTTTACTTGGACCGTGAGATTAGGAAAGTAAATAAATTAATAATAATGAAAAGAAAAAAAAACATTTATTAGTAAAATCTTTTTCAGAGCAAAGTTCACACTTTTTGCTCTTTTATAAAAACACTGACAAAAATAATAATAATCTTGGGGTTATTTTCTTGGTGTATTTAATTATTAGACTAATCGAGATATTTTCATTGAACCCAAAACAACCTTATCTTGAAACATAGACAAAGTATCTAAGACATTGATGTACATTTACTAAACATTGAAAAAAATCTCAAGAATTGAACTAAACTTCTTTGACTGAATTTCTTAGGGTTCGAAGGTATTTTTTGTGAAGCAGAAGAACGCACAAAAAAAGATAGAAAGAAAAAGCTACGATAGCTGTGATTAACAATCAAGCAAATCCGAAACATCAAATGATTCAAAAATGATTGGTTAAGCTAATAATAGTTAAGACAGTGATTCTTTAACAGCATTAAGAAAAAATATTCCTACGAAGTGACATCAGTCACTCTGAAATTAATCATGCTCTGTTACTATAAAATTGTGAGATAAAACGTTAAAATTATGTGGCATCAAAATGAATCTGAATGCTTAAATTAAAAACAAACAAATAAACTGTATTTAATATAAACCAAATTTTTACGTTGAAACATTATCGAAACTTGTTGAATACATAGCAATCGATACACTAAGGGAAATCTTCCATTCGCTATTTCTAACATACTTCATTTTATTTACCTTCAACAGGTTCATATCATCCCGTAAATCACAGTAACTTCACATTACTTATCTTTCGTTGCTTTCATGATGACGATGTTCCCTATTTCCGTTCGTACTTGCTTTTCGCTCATGATTCACGAAAGTTCTCTGCCTCTGCACTACATCACTACCTGAGATATTTATTGTTCTTGGATATAACACTAGATGAACATGTATCATATCGTTTACTCGACTATTCGTCTACTCCCGATGCAGTTTAACGTCTGCCTTCAGTGGCGTTTCATCGGAATCATCGTCACTTGTTTCCAGCCATCGCGAATCGTCACAATAATCAGATACATTCCCATTGTATCGCCTACACGCTACATTACAACTAGGGCCCCCACATAAAATTCAGGGCCCAGGTACAAAATGCAAAAACGGGTCCCCTGCTACGTTATGGTCAAAATCATAGATTATATAAAATGTAGACTTAGTTATAAAAAAAGCCTAAAAGTGATAGGCTAATTTATATATTTTCCATTAAGACCTCAGCCCGGGCCCCTGTAACCCCCCCCCTCCCACGATTACAACCTGACTATATTGCTAATATGAGACTATTGTTAATACATCAACACTATTGTATTACTGTTTTCACAGTATGAATTGGCTACGAAGATATTATTTAACGTTATTCAAATTTCCAAATATTGACCACAGTAACTAATACTTTTCAGAAAATATGTATAAAATATATTTAAAGGAAACATATAAAATATATTTAAAAATATATCTTAATAGATAAAAATAAATATCGTTTATTTCTACGCGGAAGGTTCTGCAGATAACACTTCAATAATAAGATCGAATAATAATGAGTTTAGATCATTTAAAATAATCCACAATATAGAAGTAGCATATTACTTTTAAGAAATAAATTGAGAGTGCATTTAGTAAGTAAATATTACACGAGTACTAATAATTAATCTTTTATTGCATTTTATTTTATTGTTTTCTACTGAAGTTTTGAATACTGTAAATAACTAATGCAGAAGAGAGAAAAAAACAAATCACAACCAGACAACAAATGTCTTCGCACATTGAACCAACATCAACGAGAATTCTGAACAGCTGTTTCATCCTTATTAGGAATCATCACAGGATCATTTCTCACATTTGATTGTTTTTTTATCTCGGCGGACCATTCCCGGGATCGAGAATGCTTTTACGTAAAGCTTTTGTGCAACTGAGACAAACATCAAGGGTAAATTCTGCTGATGATTCCTAATAAGGATGAAACAGCTGTTCAGAATTCCCGTTGATGTTGGCTCAATGTGCGAAGGCATATTTGTTGTCCGGTTGTAATTTTTTTTTCTCTCTATTTATGAATTATTACGGACGTTACAGATTTCGGGGGTTCATTGCACCCACTCCCCTTAGTTACATTATAAAATCCTTGAAATTTTTAGCAAAAAAAAAAAAAAAATATGACATCCTTTTACTCAATTGACATCAATTGTTTTTTTCCCTTTCCTTTGCTCTTACACAATTCCACAGCCGATTCCCAAGAGAGAGGGTGGAGTTTCAAGATAAAAAAGTTACTAAAATACACTAAAAAAAAAAAAATGGTCTTTTTTTTAACAAGAAAAGGAATTGAAAGTTTTGTTTTTGTTCATTCAGAATAACTTTTTTTGACTGACTTAATTAAAAAAAAGCCAAGGAAATTAAAGAAAGAAAAAGTAAAAGCATTTAGTCAACAAAGTTTAAAAAACCGAAGAGAAACCTTCTTTCTTTTAGAGTCTAACACCAACTGGGACTGATTGTAAAGAAAACCTATTTTGTGTGGGTGAGGCTCAAATCATTGTTTCGTTTTTTGTAAAAGGACAAACCACCAAATTCGATTTATGCCAAATGTTTAGTTTAAAACCGACACAGAAGGAATTATGGAACAGGATTTTAGAGAACAAAAAACAAAAAAAAAAATTCAGTCAATGAAGTCATTTGTTCCTTCGAAAAACTCCAGACTAAACATTCAGTTGGCTTTGGTTTTCATTAAATAATACTTAAAGAGAATAATAATAAATATTCTGCGAAGTTCCGTTAGTTCACAAGTGTTTATGGCGACAACCGTAGCTGTCATTAGTTCTAGAATTAACTGTTTACTTGTGTTATTTTAAGTAATAATAACTAATTATAATAGATTTAAGATTCAGGTAAGTACAATGATATATTATGAATCTTCATAAAGAAATCCTCCACAATTGAAGGATCTACGCGACCATTTGCCTTTAGGTAAATTCGTTTTAACAATATGATGACCAGTCAGTGCTAATTCATCGAATACAACATTTCCTAATTGTTAATGGAGTTCATAGAGTAGCGGATTTCCGATTGAGGGTGTGGAAGGACATTTGATAATAAATAACACTTTTCAGACCTTCCCCATTCGAGGCCCAAAGTGACAGCTTTAACCCCAAATGTATCTCATTATGTCCCGATCTGATCGGGGATGTGTTAGCGACGAAGGAATTCAGAATCATAAGAAATAATGAGATTAGTTTTAGAAGAGTTCAACATTTATTGAGGAAAGAAAAAAAACAAGATAGGGATAGTGATTAGTAAACCAATCACAGTGCTTTGCAACGGCTTCTGAGCTACCTTTACTCTAGAATAGACTGCGCAGGGGTGGTCTAGAAAATGCTCACACGAGTCTGTTTGCGACCCCATCCTATCTTACCCACCCCTATTTATATGGAATAATCGTCATTCTTAACTCAAACCTTGTTAATACACTGAATTCCTAATAAAGATTATATATAAAAAAAAAATAAAAAAAACTTAAGTTGAGAAACTGCGAAAAGATTTAAAATGGGAAGAAAAAAAAATAAGAATAAGAATTGCCCATGAGGGGATCGAATCCACGACCTTCGCGTTATTAGGACGACGCTCTAACCAACTGAGCTAACAGAAGTCGTTGCGAAGAATTGTGGGATATGTGTCCATACTAACGAACTAAAAATCTGTTCTTTCACATTCTGCTGCTCAATATCCTTAACTGTACACATGTAATAGTCTGAAAAATGCTACAATTGAGGCTATGTCTTACAACCAGTAATATAAATGAAATGGCAAATTAGTCAATGAATTACAAAAACATCGGTATGTAAATGATTAATAACAAGAATTCTCTTGGATATGTATTACAGAAAGGAATCAAGAGAGAAAATAAGCATCAGAGCTTTAGAGAAAATATACTTCAGAAATCCCTTTATGAAATTAAAAAAACAGAAAGAAAGTGAAGGGGAGACCGACAACACAGGAAAGGAAATTGAAACAACCAAGCCGTGTACAGGATTCGAATCCAGGTTCCGACGCATCTGCCTCGTGAGAGGCCGCCGTCTTGGCAACGAGACCACGCCGGAACGGCTGTCATTATCTACGGACTGAAAATTATGGAGCTCGAATTCCCCTGAACCCAACTTCTCCTTGGTTACTACTACTTACGTTTTTTTTTTTTTTAAACTGAATTGCATGTTACGGTAAAGTAATAAAATTAGAAAAAAGGCATAAAAACGCACATAAATTAAAGGTTCACTGAGCTATTTTTGGAAATTTTGTACCGGGAACCCAAGAGTACTGGGAGAACCCTACTGAGGAGAGATAGGAATCTCGAAACGGTCCGTCTTGGGTTCCCCGTACAATATTTCCAAAAATAGCTCTTTAGTGAACCTTTAATTTGTGTGCGTTTTTATGCCTTATTTTCTAATTATATTGTCCTTAACATACGTTAAATTTGCCTATTATGTAAAGTAATAAAAATAATAGGAATTAAGTTAAGATTACAGTTTCTTGAATCCCGATAGAATTCAAGGAAGTCAGTTGGGGATTTCAATCACTTTTTTTTAATGCTGTACACTTTTAATCTCTCATTGTAAATAACGCATTAAGTATAGACTATTTTGCCTAATAAATCCTTGTTATAAGAAGTATATTAAACAATGGAATCTTCATTATCATTTGCACTGAAATGTTTCTTTTTAAACACAGGCATGTTTTATACATAAGGATGTTGAAATCTTGTTTAACTTACTTGTTAATTTTGCTGAGGACCTCAAAAAAAAAGAAAGAAATAGAAACAGGTTTTCTTTGTTTTGATTTATTTTGGCTTTTTCCTATTTTTCTTAAGTATATAATTTTGGTTTCTCTAAAAATTCGTTGTAAATTTGCTTCCTCTCACAATAACTTTTTTTTTAATTCTACTTAATTTAATCGAACAGTGGTGGGAGGATTTGTATTAGTTTCCTAAAATATAAAGGGGTCAGTTCATAAACAATTTTATCTAAAAATGATATCGATTGAGATAATGGACTTTATCTGAACGAAACCTTTACGTAATAAGGATTAAGACTGAAGTCCGACACCATTTGCTGACGGTTGATTATTTATTGATTCAATCAAAATTCCTCAACTACAAATAAAAATCCTTGGTAGTTCCATATTAATTAACTGGACACTCCACCCATCTTCCTACTGATCGTCAACCTCAACTAACACCTTTTCTAAGGTTGGTTACATGAGCTCTTCAACCATTAAGGATCATCCCAAGTGGACAGTCGTCAACATACCTTGGCCTTCTTTGATTGTTTTCTTGAGTTTTCCTTGTTGAGACGCAGGTCACCAATCACAAGGAAATTCATTAGAAAAATAGATATTTCCAAAATAACATCTCGATTGATTCATTTTACAAAATTAAGTGGAAAAAAAAAAAACAAAAAAAAAAAAAACTTCCAACTCCTCAATATTTTTGAAAAACGTTTTTTAAGAAAGAAAAAGAAAAAAAGAAAAAAAAAATTAAGTGTGAAACAATTTTCGAAAGACTTATCTGTTAATCCCTTAGAGAAAACAATAAAGACGAAATAATAATAGTAAATTATTGTAAGAAAGCAAAATGTTGTACGCACGTTAAATTTATGTATTATAAATTATTGTACTACGCATTATACAGTTTTGTCATCTTTTATTCTAGACTTTTATTTGTGGGTGCAATTTCAACAAAATAAGCATGTGGCCTACTTGATTTTTTATTACTAACATTTACGTTCAATTTCTAAGATTATAACAAGATATTCATGAGACAACTTAAGTCAATTTTTCTTAAAATCTTGACTTTTTTTTTTTCATTGTAAAAGTAATGAAAACTTATGAAAAAGTCTTGTCTGTTTATAATTACAAAACCTGCTGAATACAAACGGAGATTTTTTTTTTCATTTTCTGTTACTATTAACTAAATCTGTTTTATTTCTGTGTCCGAACCATTAATTTTAATCATATTACAACTCGCGCAGATATAATAAGATGACTAAGCGAATCCACTGAAAGAAATCCATTATTTCTGTTCCAATACTTTTCTTGTCATCTTCTCGCGCTAATTCTTGACTCACACAGTAAAAATTTCAAATATAAAAATTACATCATTTCTTGTTCCTTATGTTAAGATGGCCGCTAAGTTTCAAGAACATTCATCCAATGGTTCAAGAGTTATGGGCTCTTTGCGACCCCATGCTATCTTACCCATCCCTATTTATATGGAATAATCGTCATTCTTAACTCAAACCTTGTTAATACACTGAATTCCTAATAATGATTAAAAAAAAAACTTTAGTTGAGAAACTGTGAAAAGATTTAAAATGGGGAGGAAAAAAAGAAG